>CAEFZP010005811.1:285000-453271 GCA_903064625.1 Mallotus villosus | reverse complement strand
ATGGCAGTGACAGCTGCTCCGCTTCTCTGACAGTAACAGGTAAGTGGACCAACTGTTTACCTTACTTAAAGCGGGGGAAAACGGGGAGTGGGTGTCAAAAAGAGTGTCAACGGATCTTTTATTTTTCATTGCAAAGCTGACAAAATGGTCATATCTAAGCACAACAGTTACATGTACATATCTTGATTTATTTTAGTTCCTGGTCAGGTTTTAAAAGGAAATGCTTGGTGGGTTTGAGGTTTTAACTGCTAATTTATCTTTCTTATTCTTAAACTCTGTAGAACGTGCCCATCCACCCACCTTTATAAATAAGCCTGATCCAATGACTTTGTATGCTGGAAAAAAAGCTACAATTCAGTGTGTGATAACAGGCTCCTCTCCTCTGAGTGTTCTTTGGCACAAAGACAACAAAGTTGTTTCTTCAGGCGCAAGCTACAGAACCTCTTCCAACGAGAATAAGTACATTCTTGAGGTAGTAAAACTTGAACCGTGTGACCAGGGCATCTATCTCTGTAAGGCTTCCAACAGTGTTGGGACAGCCATGTGCAGTACAGAGATACAGGTCATCAAAAAGCCCAGCTTTGTCAAACCCTTTGAGGCAGTTGCCACAGCTGTGGGAACCCCACTGCATCTTGAGTGCCAAGTGGATGAGGACACTGGAGTGACCATCACCTGGACAAGGGATGGCAAAAAGATTCACCAGTCAACGGACTGTAAACTCTCTTTTGAGGATAAAATAGTCTCTCTTGATTTTCCAAAGACAAAGTTGAAAGATTCAGGAAAATATGACTGCACAGCAGCAAATGATGCTGGAAGCACAACATGCTCTTCTTCTGTAATTGTGCAAGGTAAGACTAGCCAGTTAATTTTCACCCCCTGTAGTATTTGAAGCTCAACAAATCTACAGGCTTGAAAATTAACATCTTTAGGCGTGTGGTTAGATTGTATCCTCATTGTATTCTTGTTATCGGTGAATGCTATCTTTGGCTGCCTCTTCACAAAACGCTTTCGCTTGTTCCTACTTCTCTTCTTATTTTTTATGACAATGACTTGAAATTATGTTCGGATTGTGCATCGCCTACACTCTCCAGAGCCACCAATCTTTGTTAAGAGGCTGGAACCAACCATGGTCTGGAAGAAAGGCTCTTCTGCCCGGCTGCAGTGCACTGTCAAGGGATCACCGGAACTTCACGTTACCTGGTTCTTAAATGACAAAGAGCTGTCCTCAAATAAGAAATATAAAATCACTTTTAAGGAAGGTCTTGCATCTATGGAGATAAGTGATGTGGCTTTACTAGACAGTGGAAACTACACATGTGAAGTGTTGAATGAAGCAGGCTGTGAGAGCTGCAGCACTAAGTTAACTGTTAAAGGTTTGTGGACTCAGCTTTTTAACCTAATTCCAGACTTTAACTGTGCTTTTAGAATACATTATCTAATCATTCTGTACATTTCTTCTCAGAATCACCCTCTTTCAAAACAGAACTGCAAATGGTTGAGGCTGTGAGGGGAAGTGTTGGCACATTTAAATGTGAGATAGCCGGCACTAGTCCTTTTGAAGTGGATTGGTTTAAGAATAAGAAACGACTCGCCACAGATAAGAAATACAAAATAGTCTCTCAGGAATCCATGGCCTGTTTAGAGATCTATTCATTTGAAAGCGCAGACATTGGGGAATATCAGTGTGTTGTATCAAATGCTGTTGGATCAGTGTCGTCAAAGTCAGTTGCCAAACAGAAAGGTTTGTGCATCTAAAACGCATACATATGATTGAATAGTATTCCTCTTTAATTATAACTTTGATTGTTTTCATAATAACTTGTTTTTCACAATTGTATTATAGAACCACCTGTATTCTCAAAGAAAATTGAGAGTGCTACAGCAGTGCTGGGTAATGCTGTGAAACTGTGGGGTACCATTAAAGGCTCAGCACCCATCACAGTTAAATGGATGAAGGATGCAGAATTGCTGAGAGAGGACGACTGTAATGTCAAAATTACATTTGAGAATAATATTGCTGCTGTTTCAATCTCAGCTGCTGACATTTGTCATGGTGGCAAGTATATTTGCCAAGCAGAGAATGAGGCTGGTCAACAAAAATGTGAAGCGTCATTAGCAATTCAAGGTTTGACATAGCAAATCTTTCAAGTACATTATCAATGAGTAGCAGCAAATTGATGATTGAAGTCTAAAATATTGTAATAAATTTGTGTTTTAGAACCTGCCAGAATCTTAGAGAAAGCTGTATCTATCAATGTGACAGCTGGAGATTCTGCACTCTTGGAATGCACTGTTGCAGGAAGTCCAGACCTCAAAGTGAAATGGTTTAAAGACGAAAAGGAGATTACAGGAGGTCGAAAATATAAGATGACTTTTAAGGATCATGTTGCTGTTTTAAAGATTATTTCAGCAGAAAAGGGAGACACTTCTGAATACAAGATGGAAGTGTCCAATCGGGTTGGAAAAGACCAGTGCTCTTGTTCTATTACTGTTATAGGTTTGTTTAAAACCTCTCTTTTTATATATTGACCCTTTATAAAACAAGAATATTGAATATAGATTGTGATCTTTCGACAGATCGTACTACTCAACCATCCTTCACAAGACATCTTAAAGAAAGGTTGATGGAAATGTAGGAAACAAAATCACATTTGAATGCAAAGTATCTGGATCACAGCCCATTGCAATGACCTGGTACAAAGATGATAAAGAAATAATGTTTGGAGATAGATATGAGATCCAAATCAAGGACAGCGCTTCAACAGTGAGCATTACCACTTTGGAAAAGAGTGATGGTGGAGTGTACATGTGCAGGGCAACAAATGCTGCTGGATTTGAAGAGAGCAGTGGAATTTTGTGCGTCAGAGGTTAGAATGACTCCCCTCTTTGCCTTAAAGACAGATTTAGGCCCTTATTCTTATCAACTACTCTTATAAAAAGCCATGTAAACCCATCACAATTTCTTTCTTTTTCAAACTGAATTTAGAACCGCCAAGCTTCACAATTAAACCTGATTCTCAAGATGTCATACCAGGATCTGCTGTAATCTTGAAGGCAGCTTTCTCTGGAACAGCTCCTATTACTGTTAAATGGTTCAAAGAAGACAAAGAGGTATCATCTGGAGGCTCATGTTTTATCAAGAAAGACGCCTCATCAAGCTTCTTGGACCTTCACTCTGTGAAAGCTTCTGACTCTGCAATCTACAGTTGCCAAGTAACCAACGATGCTGGGAAAGTATCATGCACTGCAGTGCTGTTTGTTAAAGGTGCATTGTCTTTTATATATCAACTGGAGCTGTTATTACTCTTTATAATGTATTGTGTTATGTCTAATATAATTGTCAATTCACAGAACCACCCACATTTTCTATAAAGCTTGAGACTTCAAAGCTTGTGAAAAATGGGCAGACTCTTCAGTTGTCCAGCAAAGTACAGGGCAGCCCTGTGATCAGTATAAAATGGCTGAAAAATGAGAATGAGATATATCCAAATCAAAAGTACCAAATCTCCTTCATTGACTCGGTAGCCACATTGGAGATAGTCAACTCCACTGTTGATGATAGTGGAGATTATGTTTGTGTGGCATCAAGTGATGCCGGTAGTAATCGCTGCAGCAGCACAGTGACAGTCAAAGGTTTGTAAGAGCACAGCATTGCAAACTATTTAGTGGATCTAAACGTTTAAAAAACTTGTATATAACAACACTATTATCTCTTTATTGTAGAACCTCCGATGTTTGTGAGGGCTTTTGAGCCCACAGAAGTTGTAAAAGGATCTGACCTAGTCTTAGAAGGCACAGTGTCTGGCTCTCTGCCATTTGAAATACATTGCTATCATGACACCAAACTAATCAGAAACGACAAAAGGCATAAGATACATGTGCATAATGAGAAAGTCACTCTCCACATTCTGAAATGTGAGCCTGGAGATGTTGGAAAGTACCAGTGCACGATAGTTAATGACGTTGGAGAGTCTTCATGTGATTACCAGATAACATTAAAAGGTTAGTTTAAAGGCAATGTCTTATTTTAAAGATAATTGTACAGATATTGTAACTGTATAATGCATTTTTGTCTGATTTTATGTATGGGTTTCCTTCAATAGAACCTCCATCGTTTGTTCAGAGAATAGAAAACATCAGTTCCATAGTGGGTTCTGAGATCTTTATGCAGTGTATGCTGTCTGGATCACTGCCCATGACTGTGTCTTGGATCAAAGATGATCATGAGCTTACAGATGATGAACATATTAGGATGTCCTATGAAACCACTTCTGCGGTGCTGAGTTTGAAAAACACCCAGATAACACATGGAGGAAAATATATCTGTCAGGCACAGAACGATGCTGGGAGTCAGAAATGCATTGCAATGCTTACAGTCAGAGGTTGGTTAAACTTTGTGGCCATCTCCATCTAATACGCTTATCCATTTAATGTTTGTCTGTCTGTTACGGTGCTGTACTTGTTTCATTAACACAGAACAGGACATTATTTATTATTTGATTCTTTGTTGTTGTACCACAGAACCAGCAAAAATCATAGAGCAAGTAAAGTCTGTCAGCGTTACCACAGGAGATCCAGCTACTCTTGAATGCAGGTTTTCAGGAAGTAAAGTCCTTAGAACCAAATGGCTGAAGGATGGAAGGGAGCTGACTTCAGGCCAAAGATATAAAGTGCAATGCACTGAGACAATTTCCACACTGATTATTCTTGCTACAACGAAAAGCGATAGCGGTGACTACATTTTTGAGGTTTCAAATGACGTTGGACAAAGCTCTTGTGAGGCTACAGTAACTGTTCTTGGTCAGTTCATGAACGTTTTTTCTTTCTTAAATGTTTGGAAGGACACTTTTATAGTTCTGAAGCAAGATCCACGCTCACTTTACTATTTACTCCTTGTCCATTCTAGATCAGATAATCAAACCTTCTTTTACAAGAAGGCTGAAGGAAACCGAGAATATCAAAGGATCCTTTGACCATTTGGAATGTCTTGTATCTGGCTCTCTGCCTATGACTGTTTCCTGGTACAAAGATGGAAATGAGATCAAGAGTGATGAGAAGCACAAATTCACATTCTTTGATAACTTGGCATTTTTGGAAATCTGTCGTCTTGATAGTTTGGACACTGGTTGCTATACCTGCATTGCTAAAAACAAAGCTGGGACTGACCAGTGCTCTGGTACCTTAACTGTAAAAGGTGGGCCTACATTTCAAATTTCTTAAATTAAGTGGCCTACTTTGCATAAAGAGTTTGCATACTAAAGAAAGCATTTACCCTTCCTCTACAGAACCACCATGTATCATAGAAAAGCATGCATCAATGGATGCTTTGCTTGGCTCCAAGGTCCAGTTTAATGTCTTTATGTCTGGCACTCCACCGTTGACCATAAAATGGTTTAAGGACAAAAAAGAGATATTGTCAGGGTCTACTTGCTCTGTGAGTAAGGATAATTCCTCAAGTTCACTGGAACTCTTCTCTGCACAACGCTCAGACTCTGGAGACTATGTCTGTGAAATTAAGAACACTGTAGGATCAGCTGTGTGTCAAGCAACACTCTTTGTCAAAGGTATCTTTGATATATATCTTTACTCACACTTTTTGTTAATATGGTGCCAGGCTGTTAACAAACTTACATATTAATACATTCTTTCAGAACCCCCCACTTTCCTTGAAAACCCTGAGAGAGTATCAGTGGTTAAACATGGGGACAAAAAACTATTTGAATGCAAGGTGATTGGCACACCAGCTATATCCATACACTGGTTCAGAGATGGGATTGAGATAAATCAAAGTAGAAAACATGAAATGACATTTTCCAACTCCATGGCAAGCTTGGAGATTTGTGACACTGGCTTCCAAGACAGTGGGGTATACTATTGTGAAGCCTGCAATGAAGCAGGCAGTGAAAGTTGCAGTATGGAACTAGCAGTAAAAGGTGGGTCTAACTGTTGTTTGCTAAGGATGACTTACAGCATTTACACAAACAAGTGAACACCACTTGGCTAGTTCATGAAAACATGCCTTCTTGTTTCAGAGCCACCATCCTTTGTAGAGGATCTAACACCTCAAGAGGTTGTAAAAGGCTCTGTGGCAGAATTGGACTGCCAAGTGGCAGGAACTGCACCTTTCGAGGTGACCTGGCACAAGGATAACAAGCTGATTAGACCCAGTCAAAAACACATCATCAAACAGTGCGATTTTAATGTCACTCTTAAAATCCAAGACTGTGATGTGTCAGACATGGGGGATTATCAGTTAATAGTTGCCAACGAGGTGGGAAGTTGTTCAGGCTTCACAACGGTGTCTATGAGAGGTTTGTCTTGTAATGTCAAACTACCACTAGCAATGTCTTGCCCTATAAAAAGGTGTAATTCTAATGACTTGCTTTCTTCACATTAGCCCCCCCATCATTTGTAAGGAAAATTGAAAATGTTGCCTCAATTTTGGGAAATGTGGCCACATTTCAGTGTGTGGTGAAAGGATCACCCCCTCTGTCTGTACAATGGCAAAACAATGATAAATGGATCTTGGATGATCCGAAGATTGAAAGTACTCTACGGGATAATGTGGCAACCCTAACAATTCCAGTCTGTGAAGCCTGTCACAGTGGGCAATACACCTGCCTTGTCAATAATGAAGCTGGACAAGACAAGTGCTTTGCAACCCTCATGGTGCAAGGTTTGTCTTTGATTACCTTACGTCGTCACTCAGATTGTTTATCAGGTTAACAATCTTCATGTCTGTTAACAGTCTTCATAATGCCCTCCTTGTCTTGTAGAGCCTCCCAGGATAATAGAAAAACCAGAAGTAGTCACTGTAACTCAAGGTGATCCAGTCAGTGTGGAATGTAGAGTAGGTGGAACTCCTGATATCAAAGTCAAGTGGAGTAAAGATGGCATAGAACTCCTACCTAGCAGGAAAAACAAAATACATTTTGAGAAAAATCTCAGCAGTTGTAAAATTCTATCTACGCTGCAAGAAGATGGAGGAAACTATCTGTTTGAGGCAGAAAACTCAGTTGGCAAATGCAGTTGCTTAATTAAACTGAATGTTGTAGGTTAGTAACCTCTATTTAATTGCCTTTTGTTTTAGAAAGTATGGCAGAATTGAAAACCTAAAATGACCTGCGCTCATTGTCATTGTAACAGAACAAGTCATTCCTCCGAAGTTCACCAAGAAATTGATGGATGTTCAAGAGATATTGGGCTCTGTGGTTAATCTGGAATGCAAGGTCTTTGGTTCTTTGCCAATGGAAGTACAGTGGAGTAAAGATGGACATGTAATCTCCAGTGAAGCCAAGTATAAGTTAGCACACATTGACAATACAGTATCACTGGAGATCAATTATTTTGATGAGGACGATACTGGAGAATACTCATGCAACATAACAAATAAAGCGGGAAGTTGTGAATGCAGTGGTGCTCTAAAAGCAAAAGGTTGGGATGAAATTAATAGTATTGATTTGTTTAATATAATCTTTGAATATCTTGAACATACACTGTGAAAAAAGTTTTGCGTGCATACTTGCACCTTAGCAGGTCACAACAGCTTTCAATGTATTTATATACTTATCCTTAATATTAGAACTGAAGAGTGTAATGTTATTAGACATTATATTTAATCAAGTGTGCATAGGTTTAGGTTCCCAGCTGTAGATGTGTATCTTATTAGATCTTTCTTTAAATGGATTTCTAGTGCCTCCAAGATTTGTATGTGAACCCAAGTCTCAGGCTGTTGTTCCAAAGTCCACTATACACTTCAAGAGTGTATATGAAGGAACACCTCCTTTCTCTGTGAAATGGTTCAAGAATGACTTGGAGCTTATGACTGGACCATCATGTTTGATTGGAGTGGAGAGCTACAGTTCCTTCTTAGATCTTGACTCAGTTGGACCTTTGCAAAGTGGAGTTTACTTTTGTCAAGTTAGGAATGATGCTGGCACAGTGAAGTGTGCAGCCACTTTACTGGTGAAAGGTTGGACTACACTCTTTTTTATGCCTCCTTCACTAAATCCATCTTTTTTCTTAATTTTCATTGCTTCTTCATATGCATGTTTTACAGTATGCTCTGTGTTTCTATTTGCAGAATTGTCTGTTTTTTTAAACAGCAAAAAATCCATTCAACATTCATTTGCCTAATCTGTATAACCATATTCGCATTGCTTAATCTTTTCAGCATTTTAGTTTTAATAACTTATCACTTTTTGACTTTGCAGAATCCCCTGAATTTGTCCTGAAACTACCTCTCCACACTTTCGTGAAGCAGTGTGACCCAGTTCGTCTTGAGTGCAAAGTTACCAGTGGACGCTCTCTGAAAATGTGCTGGTACAAAAATGACAAAAAGATAACAGACGGTGACAACTATAGAACATCGTTTGCCGACACAACAGCATTCCTTCAGATGCTTTCTGCAAGATTTGATGACAAGGGCGTGTACACCTGCGAAGCCCAAAATGATGCTGGAAGCATAAGCTGCAGCACCATTCTCGCTGTCCAAGGTTAGCTACTGGATGGTGAAATGTCTTTATGCACTTCAACTTTCCTCGACTGAAATTTGGATGTTCTTTGTGAATTTACTTAAGCATGGACCTCCCTTTTTTCCGGCATTTTCGTTTCATCATTCATAGTTCTGAATTAATTCTTTAAATCGTTTGCAGCATGAACCTTACAGAAGAATTCTTCCCTCCACTGATTGACTTGTTTGCAGTAAAGATATTACAGATACAAAATGACTTTCTGTAGCATGAACATCACAGGAATGAGTTCCCCTTATATTGATAACATTTTTTACATGTTTGGTTGTTTACTTATTTCTTATTGTAAGAATAAGAGATTGTCCTATTTGTGCCTGGTTACACTATTAATGAAACCATTGCACTTTCGGTATTTCTAGCATGGACTGTATAGCATGTCCCTTGGAAGATCTTTGTTCTTTGGACTTGCAACTTGCTTGAGAGTATGCAAACGGTGTGCTATGGAACGATACGACAAAATGTTAACAAAATTGGTTATATTGTTTCTAGATCCACCATCCTTCCTTAAAGTGCCGAAGCCTGTGGAGGGAATTAAGGGCAAAGATGTCAGCCTCTCCTGTGAGCTGTACGGCACAGCACCTTTTGAGATTATCTGGTTCAAGGACAAAAGGGTTGTTAAGGAAAGCAGAAAGTATAAGATGGTGAATTTGGGTAGCTCTGCCAGTCTTCTTGTCCTTGGATTGGATGGCTCAGATGGAGGCCAATACGAGTGCAGGGCAACAAACAATGTAGGGAGTGAAACCTGTCAAACTTCCATTACTCTCAGAGGTTAGTAAATTTTGAATTGTGTGAATATGGGATCACTGTATAACAAGATCACATCAACATCCCAGCTCCTCACCACTATCTTGTTTTCCTCTCAGAACCACCAGTGTTTGTGAAGAAACTCACCAACCAGTCAGTTAAATTTGGTCAGGAAATGACTTTAACTGCCTCTGTCAAAGGCGCTCAGCCAATGACTGTGTCCTGGGTTCAGGACAAGGACCACATTCTCAGAGATGGAGATAACCGGAAAATAACTTTTGAAAAGAATATAGTTACCTTGAAAGTGTTAAAAGCAGACTCAACCACTCCTGGAAAATATACTTGCCAACTCAAAAATGATGCTGGAGTTGTGGAGTGTCTTTCCAACGTGACTGTCCTCGGTTTGTAAAACTTTTATTTGATTCTTGCCAGTAATCAGAATTGGTAAATGTTCATAATCTAAATATGCTATTTAAATTTTTCAGAGCCTGCCACAGTTGTGGAGAGCCTTGAGTCTTTAAATGCCAAGACAGGGGAAACAGCAACTCTAGAGGTCACTGTGTCAGGGACACCTGAACTGAAAACCCAATGGTTTAAGGATGGTGTTGAGCTCTCCTCTGGCAGCAAGTATAAAATCACCTTCTCAAAGATGATCTCCACCCTGAAGGTTTTGTCAGCAGGGAAAGGTGACACAGGAGAATACTCATTTGAGGTCCAAAATGAAGTTTGCAGTGCGTCCTGCAAAACCAATCTCACTGTCCTAGGTTGGTGCCATATCAGCTTTTACTGACATTGGATATTTACTATCATATTCATAGTCCACTACATTATCTAATAAGTAGCTCAACAATCAATCTAATCAATTATTCTTCGAAACAGATAAGATGATCCCACCCACATTCATCAGGAAACTCCGGGACACTCACACTATTGTGGGTAAACCTGTTGAAATGGAATGCAAAGTCTCTGGCTCTCCTCCTTTCACTACCTCTTGGTACCACGACGGCCAAGAGATCAAGAGTGGGCCAAATTACGACATTACATGCAGTGATGATAACTCTTGCAAAATGAGAGTGCCAACTCTTAAGTTGTCCGACTCTGGAAAGTACACATGCAAAGCTGTTAACACAGAAGGAACCGGTGAAACAAGCGCTTCACTGGTAGTAAAAGGTCAGTAGCAATAGTTGTCAAGCACACAGTGTAATGATATATTTTTCAGCAAGAATTTCAGAAACCACATACTTAACCCTGCTACATTTCTCTTCTGTTCAGAGCCTCCATCCTTTGTGGAAAAACCAGCGCAAAAGGATGCTCTGCTGAGCTCAAATGTTACTTTCTCAGCAATTGTTAAAGGAAGCTCCCCATTGAAAGTCAAATGGTTTAGGGGCACAAGAGAAATTGTGTCTGATAAGGACTGTACAATTGCTTTACGGGACAATAAAGCCACTCTGGAGTTGTTCAAGATCGATAAATCCCACGCTGGAGAGTATACATGTCAGATCATTAACGATGCTGGGAAGGAGAGCTGTCCGGTTCACTTGTTTGTAAAAGGTTTGTTATGACAGTACATTCAAGTAGTCAAATTGATCCACGTTATTATAAGCACTGCAACTAATGTCAACATTGCTTCTCTCAGAACCCGTCCACTTTGTGAAGAAGCTAAAGGACATTTCCTCTGAAAAGGGAAAACCTTTGAAACTTGAGTGCACATTTAATGGAAGCCCAAGAATATATCTGACCTGGATGAAAGATGGCAAGCCGATCTGGGCCTCTTATCAGTATAATGTGTTGACCACAGACACCTCCTGTATCCTGGAGGTACTCAACAGTGATAGGCTTCAGGCATCTGGAAGATATTCTTGTGAAGTTTCTAATGGATTTGGAAGTGACACGTGTCACGCGCAAGTGTCCATATTAGGTAAATATAACAAATGCTTCTTTCTAATATAAATTCACCATCATACTTCAATTCAGCAAGAATGTTTGTTTCATTACTCATTGAATTGTATGTGTTTCTTCAGAACGACCATACTTTATTGAAACTTTGGAATCAAAGGAGATAAATATGGGTGATGCGGTTTGCTTAAGATGCCATATTGGAGGAACCCCTGACATTACAGTGTCGTGGTTCAAGTCTGATGGAAAACAGCGAGAAACTAGTAATTGTAAAATGGATTACTCCAATGGCATTGCCACTTTGAAAATAAGTAAAGCAACCAAGTTTGAGGATGGGGAATACACCTGCAAGGCCGAGAACCGCATTGGAACTTTCTCCAGTAGATGCAGACTGGTTGTGAAAGGTGATGCTCGCTTTTCTTTTTTTCTGAAACTGTGACGTTACTCATGTAAACAGATTCAAATATTTCTGTCTAATTGCTCTATTCTAGATATCAAAACGCCACCCACCTTTCCCAAGAAACTTGTTAGCCTCCAGAAGGCTGTAGGACAGCCTGTTAGATTTGAGTGTCGGGTTGTAGGATCCTCTCCTCTTGAGGTTTCCTGGCTTAAAGATGGCGGATCTTTGAAAAATGATGGGAAATATATACTTTCTTATGATGATAATACTGCTGTCCTAAAGATAACCCGCAGTGAACTCAGACACTCTGGGGAATACACTTGCATAACTACAAATAATGTTGGAACTGCGTCTTGTTCAGCTACACTGACGGTCCAAGGTTTGTTACGATATTGACGGATAATCAATTCGTGCTTAAATCTTTAAAGCCACTAAGAACAAACCAAAGCTGCAGTTTACATAAATGCTATTATACGTATGTGAGTCTTATTCATAAGCATGTGAACACATCAACAATTGTTTAACCTTTGTCAATGTTACTCCACTCAGAACCTGTGCACTTTGTGAAGAAGCTGAAGGACATGCAAATTGAACTGGCACAACCTTTGCAGCTTGAGTGCACATTCACTGGAACTCCTAGGATTTTCATAAATTGGCAAAAGGATGGCAAAGTAATCTGGGCTTCTTATCAATATAATGTCAGAACCACTGACACTTCCTGCATCCTGGAAGTCCTCAACAGTGACAGATATGAGGCTGCTGGAAGATACTCTTGCGAAATTTCCAATGGAGCAGGAACTGATATATGCCATGCTCAGGTGGCAATAGGTAAATCACTAACAAACCCTTATTACTCATAATGGCCTTATTCTGTTTATATTTATGAAAGGCAACAACAGGGATTTTGATTACTGATATATATTCTTATTACTAATGAATTATTTTCTATTTGTCTTCGCACAGGTGCTTTTAACAACTATGTTAAACTCAGACTAACATTTAAACTTTAGTGATAATACCTATGATCATAATATTGTGCCCTGTCTATTTCGTCACCAGAGCGTAAAATTCCTCCCAACTTCACCAAAAAGCCTTTTGAAACCATGGAAAACTCAGAAGGCCAGGTGGTGAATATTGAGAGCCGCTTATCTGGATCTCAACCCATGACCATCACTTGGTGCAAAAACAACAGTGAAATTCACAGCTCCGATAAGTATGATATTACCTTCAAGAGTAATGCACCTGTGTTGTGTATCAAGAACACTCAGATTTCAGATAATGGTATGTACTCCTGCAAAGCCACCAATGAAGCTGGCTCCGCCTCCTGCCAAGTGGCTCTCACCATAACAGGTTTGTTTCATTTCATCACATTATAATTAGGTTAGATAGGTATTGCATTACATTAATGTTCCCTAAATGAAGTCCTTAAACATTTCCAATTTGTGATCCTCTGATATTCACAGAGCAACAGAAGCCTCCAGTTTTCGACATCCCTCTGAAACCAGTGACTGTCGATGAGGGAGAGAAGCTGACCCTTAGATGCCACGTCTTTGGATCGCCTCCCATCAAGATTCAGTGGTTGAAGGACAGGAGAGAACTGAAATCCAGTGCCAACACTAAGATCACCTTTGCTGACAGCACTGCATGTTTGGAAGTCAGCAAAGTGTCAAAAAGCGATACAGGGGACTACCTCTGCAAGGCTTCAAATCAGGCTGGCAGTGAATTCTGCAAGTCCAAAGTGACAATGAGAGGTAATACATGTATTGCTGATTATAGTTATAATTTTAATTTCCATAATTCTTATAAAGTTTCATAGTTATTTTATATCAGATAACTGAATGTTTTATTTATATTACATTGTGTTATTATATTTACTATTCATTTACAGTATATATTCTGTAATTTCTCTTTGGGATCAATAAAGTAACTACCTACCTATGTGAATGACAATAACATTCTATTTGTTGAGCATCTGGGTTGTTTTTTCTTAGGAGATGCAGCCCCAGCACCAAGTGTGCCAGGTGTACCAGCGCAAACTGCCCCTGCAAAAACTGCCCCTGCGCAAACTGCCCCTGCGCAAACTGCCCCTGCGCAAACTGCCCCTGCGCAAACTGCCCCTGCGCCAAGTGCCCCAGCGAAAAGACTGGACAATCTGTTTTTCATTGAGGAGCCAAAGACTACCCATGTTTGTGAAAGTAAGTGTGTCAGATTCATAATGCTAAATAGAGATATCTGCACTCATAAATTATGAATGTTTCAACGTCATAAATGTATTATTTTCCATCACTTTTCTAGAGGGCACTGCAACATTCATTGCCAAAGTCGGAGGTGATCCCATTCCAAATGTGAAATGGATGAAGGGCAAGTGGAGGCAGATCACTCATGGAGGTCGCATCACTATTGAGCATAAGGGCCAGGAGGCCAAGCTGGAGATCAGAGAAGTAACCAAATCCGACTCTGGGCAGTACAGATGTGTTGCATCTAACAAGGAGGGGGAAATAGAAAGCAGTTCTGACTTGATTGTTGACGAAAAGAAGGAAACTGAAGTTGATGGAGACTTCCGAGCCAAACTCAAAAAGTAGGTGTGATCGCAAATAATGCTTTCAATCACATTACGTTTAAATCCAAACATGTTTAACATCAGAATGTCTGTTTCCTCACAGGACTCCATCTAAACAGAAAAGTCCCAAAAAGGACCAGGATATTGACCTCGTGGAGTTGCTCAGAAATGTGGATCCTAAGGAGTATGAGAAATATGCCCAAATGTATGGAATCACTGACTACCGTGGCCTCCTTCAGGCCATTGAGCAACTGAAGAGGGAGAAAGCTGCAGAAAGTGGAACGCAGGTGAGAAAGGAAACAAAGTTTAAACTCTACTATAACATTCAAACCTGATACATCTGCACCAATGATGACCACTTTAGCCAAATATTACCAAGTGTTGTTTTTCTGCACCAGGAGTCAGAACATGGAGGAAAAGCGGATGATGATGATATGGCCAAATTTATGAGGGGTCTGCAATCAAAAGTGCAGACAGAGGTACTGAATGTTCTTTAAAAAAAATATGTATTCAGTGACACTTCCAATTATTGTGTTAAATAATGTTTGTTTGTGTAGCCTGTCACTCTAGTGAAAGACATCAAAGACCAGAGTACTCCTGAAAACAAGACAGCTGTGTTTGAGTGTGAGGTCAAGATCAACTACCCGGAGATATCCTTGTCCTGGTACAAGGCAACACAGAAGCTAGACAATGATGACAAATATGAAATCAGCATTGTTGGTGACCGGCACATTCTGAAGATCAAGAAGTGTCAGTCCAAGGACCAGGGCAACTACCGTGTGGTTTGTGGCCCACACATCTCCAGTGCCAAGCTCACAGTGACAGGTAGGATTTATTTATGTCTTGTGTTCATGTCCATACATGTACTGAATAGTAAAGGATCAAGCCTTGCCTTGCCTTTCTTGTCAGATGAAGATGTCTCCCACCCAGGTAAAGGGTCATACTGAGACCTCACTTGAGCAAATAGATCTCAGTGTCACTTACTAACCTCTTTTCTTCTCATAGCTTACATGTACTGTTAATGTCAAGTTTATGTCAATTTGTTATGTTAAACTTAAAGTTTTGTTCTCATGTTGCAATTGCCTTAATTTGATCACAAAAAAAAGTAAAATCCCAATACTGTAGAAATGATCCAGCTATTTATTTGAAAATAGGTTTTAAGAATGATTTAAGCCTTGAGAACCAAACTATCTAAATATAAATATTTTAAGATCTTTGTAATCACAAAAGTATATATACTCTGATCCCCATTATTTGCCTTTAGCTGACCAAATTCAATTCACCAAACGCATCCGGAACATTGAGGTGAATGAGCGCCAGTCCGCCACCTTTGAATGTGAGGTGTCCTTCGACAATGCTATCGTTACGTGGTATAAAGACACCTGGGAGCTTAAAGAGTGCCCAAAATATAACTTCAGAAGTGAAGGGCGACGACACTTTATGATCATCCAAAATGTAACCTCTGAGGACGAAGGTGTGTAGCGTTACTCAAAATAGGCAAATTTATTCCCACCTCCATGTCAATTACATTGATATAAACTCAGCAATCTTCATTACTAATCCTTTAGGCGTTTACTCTGTGATTGCACGGTTGGAACCCATGGGGGAGGCTAAAAGCACAGCTGAGCTTTACCTTTCAGGCAAAGGTCTGTACATTTACTAGCTTTTCCCCCCCATATATCAGTACTTATGCTTGAGTTATAATGTGTGACCTCCTCCTCTTACAGAGATTGGGTTAGGAAGGGTACCTTATGGTGAGTATCATGTAATTATCAAATCTAAATAATAAGAAACATGTTTTTCAAGATTAGCAAAACTGCATATACATCTTTATCAGAACCAGTAGGAATTTATACATACCTTATTGATTATGTCTTAATTTTATTTTGACTCCAGACAGATGTATGATCCTTATAAGGCACATCCAACTTATACAATAGCAACACAATACATACTTAGTGTCCATTCTGGTACTAAAACCTTATTTATAATAAAATCCTTAGATGTCCCAGATTCATCCATACAAGTTCCAGATGTTCCATCGTTAGTTTCTTACCAAGGTAAGAATCAAATAACTAAATAACATAATATTTACATCAAATGTCACCTCGATTGGAGATACATTGGTTAAATAAACATGTCTTCATTTTTAATCAAAAGATGAGTCGTCTTACAAGAAGACAGAAGTGAGAGGTACATCACCTTCATGATTTGTACCATCTTAACATACTAATAATATTATAAAATAGTTCACGCTGAAACACTTTAAATCTGTTGGCTGAAATCATAAATGCAAAGCATTGCATTTCTACTTTTTGTTCATCTTTAACAATCATTACTTCCCTAACAAATAATAAATACCATCATCATCAATCTTGGGCACTTTAACTCATTACTAAAAATCGAATGAACCATCATAATTTATTAATCTACTCTTCCATTCATCATCCATATTATAATGGCTGATACTTCTTGCAAACATTATGTAATGTGTGAACTGTCGTCATAGAGAGTAACTACCGTTAACAAAATGAGATTTGTGCTCTTATTTCTACCACTGGTTGTTACTTTTAATAGCATTTGAAAGTTGGACCATGCAAGAAGAGAAAGTATCTCTTCAGTACTCGACAATCTCAGGTATAATGAGAACATAATTAGTGAAAACATTTTTTCATTGTTTGATGCAAAACAATTTGTCTGCCTATGGCAATTGGGCACCTTACTGTCAGTTTGTTTACTGTAATTGTTCATGTATGTGTACATTCCTTTGTGTATGTTCCATGTGTGTCAGAATGTTATGTTTGTTGTCTTTATGTCCCTTGAATGTGATTTCCCATTTACATGTACATGTTCTCTCACCTTTGTTTGTTCAAGTTACCAAGTCTTAAGATAACATGTTGAAGTGTTGTACTGTTGTTAGTTAAATAATGCTGACCAATCTTTGTCATATAATGTCATATAAGTCCTGAGTGTCTAAGATTACTCTCGTCTTCCATCAGCAGAAAGAACACCGGTTGATGAAAGTGTTCATAAACAAACTGTGGGAATGAGTGAAGGAATACCTATCAAAGGTATAGCAAACCAAAATTATGTCAGCTAAAGCTTACTGCTATAAATTAACAAGCAAGATGATCATCATGCCAATGATGCTCATTCAGTCGAACCTACTCGACACCAGCCTTTATGTCTGGATTTCTTAACTGTATGTTGTCATGTCAAATAACCACCATCTGTATCATTCCTACCAACATCTTCTTCATGCCATAACTTCTTGTTTGGTGACGTGCTTATACAGCTATTCTTGCTCTCGTATTGTACTGTTGCAGCTACTCTTTCTCTGCTTCTGTGTAGCTACTATCTGTTTCATCTTCATGTTCTTGTATTAACATGTATTCTTGTATTAACATGTGCTTATGCATTTGGTTGATAGTAACCCCTAATTTTCCGACTTTGTAAAAGTGATCTAACAAAATACATATCTTTAAAGTTCCTGAAACTTACAAGAAACAAGAAGAGAAACCAGCGACGAAGGTCTCACCAGCTCCTACCAAAGGTATTCTCAAAACTTTGACCCTTCATGGTCATCCTTTAATGTGATTCTTAAAAAGTTTGTCTGTCTTTTTGTGAGTCTAATTTAAATGTGTTTGTGATGCATTCTTTCTTGATGTATTTGTGCAAGAATGTTGTCAAGCGTTAAACATCTTTACAACCTGCAGTATATTTGGATATTATTTTTAAAAATTGAATCACAATGTTTTAAAAGTGCCTGAAGCAAGGAAGCCAGAAGAACAAAAGATCACCCCAGTAGTACAGCAAAAAGATCATGTCACCCCTAAAGGTAATTGTGCTTGTGATAACATTTATCTATAAAAACAATCATTGTTTTTATGGAACGTTTTCCACACATTTTCTTATGCTCAGAGTGGTGTGTTTATAGAGAATCTATTAGTTTGAACATTTGGATTCAGATTGATGCAAAGGCGTTGCATCTCATTAGGGTTTTATTTGCCCATCAAACCTTTTGTGTTTTGTATGTGTGTATGTTTTTGTGTGAATATATTGTGGTATCACATAATGGTTTCATTCATAATTGATTTCTTCAAATCAATGTCTATCTGTTCAATGGTTTGTGGTGATTCACTGTAACTGTAATGCATGGGTGTTTGTCATGATTGTTGTTTGTTCTTTCAGTGTGTTCTTGATTTCTTAGTCTTACCTCTTTTTTAAGTCTTGATACTGATTGATAGTTATGTTTCTGTATTACCTGAAAGATGTGCCTAGCCCTGCAACTTATATGCCTCCTGAGCCAAAAGTGGCTCCTGGCCCAAAAACAGAGCCTAAAAAGCCATCTGACTCAAAGATTGCACCCGGACCAAAAATGGCACCTTCAACTCAGTTTGAACCAGAACCAATGACAGCACCCACACCCCAAAAGTCACTTGAGAATCTTCAAGCTAAAGGTACAGTTCCATGTTTTCTTCTATAACTCTTCTCTTTAACTGTGTCCAATACCTACATGTACGTCAATATATGTGAATGTTTGTCATATGTCAAATGATGTGTAGTATGTGAGTATCTACTTAGGGATTCTTACAGTTTGGTTATTAAACCCAAACGATTCTTTTTTTGGTACATGAAGAGTACCCTAAAACAGAACCGGTCAGAAAACCAGCCCAATCTCCAAAGGATGTCATTTCACAGAAAGGTATCCTACAGTTTCTGAAGACTATTGATCTACACTGCCTCTATAACATAGGAATACAATTTTAATGTTAACTTAAATTTCCCTTTTGACATATCATCTATCAAGAGCTTATTTTGCTTGAGTTATAGACCACAGCAATGCAATAATAGCATAGAAAATGTAACATTAAAGAAACAGATTTCAGGTAACTGAGTGAAACTCAAACTGTAAAGATTGTATTAGCAATTTAGGTGAACATCCCCTTTCTTTTACATTTTAAAAGTCCAAGGCTTAAAAGAACCTGTTACTCAACCACATGCAGCCCAAGTTCATCAAACAACAGATACCACACTGAAAAAAGGTACTTGAACAGAAAGTACACTCCTCTTGATGCAGCTGTCTTATTTATCTTAATGCTGCAATTTAATCTTATGTCTTGTGTGGATAAATGTTAATGCCTTGTGTGTCAACTGTAATTTTTCGTAATATTTCTTCCTTAATGTTTTCTGTTATGTTATTGTGGATCATCATGTATGTCATATGAATCAGTTATACTCATGTTTGTCTAATCAAAGTGGAAAAAAGATAATCACTCGATAGAGTGTGCTATGCAGATAATGGTTTATCTTATTAATTGACCAAAGGTCTTAATAATAATACTTCTTCTTCTTAATAATAATTCTTTGAAGTTATCATGGATGTTAAGTCAGAGGCACCCATGACAGACGAAACTAGAAAACCCCAACAAACAGCTGGCCAGTCAGAGGCAAAAAGGCAAACTGTACAGCAGCAAGGTAAATTCTGAAGAGATGACTGTTTGAAAAGTTTGCCGTGAAAGTGACATTCTTTTGTGTCAATCTTTTACTCAATTAACTTTTTCAAACGCAAAGTTTCAAACTTTTGAAACTTTAGTATACGTAGTATACGCAATCTTTGGTTCTTTCTTTGTTGTGTGTAGTCATATCCCTATGTCCGTGCTGTGTTTGATTATTTCATATGCATCTAACCAGTAATACCAAGGGATGTGCATCCTAAGAAAACGGCAATAGATAAACCTAAAATGGAGGAAGACGTTACCCTCAACAAAGGTATGCTAGAAGACTTTTCATGAAAAACACTCTGATAATAGTCAACATTCATATTATCTGGATAGTTTTAGCTTAAGTTGATCCAGATTTTTTAACAATAGTCACCCACAGAGATCATTAGGTTACTTGCACTGCAAAAGTAACGGTTCTACACATTATATCAGTATAAGAATGACAAGAAATATATTGTGAGCTACTACATTATATGTTGGATACATAGAATATTGTAGGCCTAAAAACCACTCCCTTTCAGCTTAATTAATTGTCTTTGTTTTGGTGTTGTTCTGTCATCTTTGCCACCGTTACATGGTGCTTTTCTTGAATCTTTTATTATATCTTTAAGTTGCCCCAGTTCCATTGAGGAGAGAGGTAACTGCCACAACCATGGTTGAGGTGACTCAAGAAACATCGCTGAAGTTTATGGAGAGGATTTTATTGACAGAAGAAGTTGGTTACCGACAAGAAGAAGCGAGGACAGATGAGAGAAGAGGGGATATTATTCAGTCAAAGCCAGAAGATGTTTACACGAAGTACAAAGATGAAAGGGTGACAGATGAGGCAGTTCCTCACAAACATGTTATTTCTCCAAAAATGGAAGCTATCACATCTAAAACAGTTGTTTTACCTGAGAAAGGAATTCCATATGAGAAACCTGCTTTAACCAAAAAACAAGGTAGTAAATCCCCAAAACCTCTGTCTCCTGAAGACAAAAACATACCGCTCAATAAATCTATGTGTCCAGAAGATGAAGGCAGATCAATTCAGAGACAAATACACCGGAAGGAAGAAGCTACCTATGAAATAGCTGAAGTTCAAAAGGAGATAGTTATTCCATCTCAAAAAGTTGTTTCTCCGTCTCAGAAAGAGGCTCTTTCAGAGAAAAAAGGTTCTCTGTCTTCATCTGAGATATTCACTTTGCGTCAGGAAGTCTCTTCATCTAAACAATCCACACCTGAGAAAAGAGTAATCCCTAAGGAGGATCCTACTCTACTTATGAAGAAAGTTCCTACTGAGGATGTTGCCTTTCCTGATCAGAAAGCTGATTCTCGCATGAAGGAGGAAGCTATTCATTACAGGACTTCTCAAACACCCCAGGAGACACCAAGAGAGAACATCAGAAAGACAGCAGAGGAAGGCCATGCACAGAAGGATCAACAGCAAACAACTCGTAAAGGTATCCAATTGATTCTGAGAAATCATATTTACGCAATCGTCATAAGATTGACAACTCTTCTTCTTTATGTAACCTTCTTTAGGTATCTTATGTCTTGACCATGATTAACAACCGTAATTGGTTGGAAATTCTTCCTTTACATCTTGACAGGTTGCATGTTGTCTGTTTAGAGTGTCTAGAATCTGTAAAAATGTAGTTTCTTTTAAAACAGACTATAAGATTTCCCATGACATGGCGCCTGTTCCTATAGCTGAGGATGCCACTCTTCAGGGTACACAATGCTCTTCTTGGATGCATAGGCAATCCATCTTATGTGGTGTACCCACCACTCATATTATTTTCTGTTTGTGTTAACTGTTTGTGTTTATGTTTGATTGTTTTGTCAATCTTGATATTACTCTTAGCCCAAGGGATATATATGTGATTGTGACAATGGCATACCTATTTCCTAAGTGCCTACAGTGGAAAGAAAGCCTTCCCCATCAGCTCCAAAGGCTTCATCTGCTCCCAATGCAGAGAGAGTACCTCCCTCTGAAGGTACACTGTCTTCCATTTTGTCATGTATGTCCTTGTATTTTCATCACTCTTTTATAGCTCTTTCATATTATATGTTGTTTCAATTATTGGCCAAAATGGTCATTTCTTGACATGCTTCTGTAGCTAAAGGGTTACCTGTGGAGAAGACTGTCTCCCCGCCAACTTCAACTTTCTTGGCATCTCCCATAACAGAGAAGTTTTCACCACCTGAAGGTAGTCTCTTGCTTTGTCTTTTAGTTATTTTTGTTTTTAAATGTCTCTTCTTGAATATCTCTCTTCACATAGCACATTCAGGAGTTTGAGTCGACATGTTGTGCTACTGGATAGACAATCTTTTTGCTTCATGTGTATTTTAAGTAGCTTGTTTTATCTGAACAATCTTGTTGGAGGTATACTGTATCTTTGTTCTGATATCATGAAGTGATTGCCTGACTAACCAATTTTCTGATGGTATCAGATCCTCTTGAAGGAGCTGATGGCTACACTACTTCTGTATGCTTGCGCTTATAGAAAAAAAGCTCCAATTTATTGGGTCTTTCTTTCATTCAGAAGATGATGGCATCTACTGTCATCATATGACTAACGAAAATGTATCATCAAGCAATCCATCAAGCTTTCATTCAGAAGATGATGGCATCTACTGTCATCATATGACTAACGAAAATGTATCATCAAGCAATCCATGAATAACATTAACTACATACTTAACCAGAAGCAGGATGGCAATTGTGAGACTTTGGAGAAGCATGCTCTTTAACTCACTTAAAATATGCCCTGTGTACATGAAATATGTACAAATATTCTTGATGTGTTGCATGTCACGCTCTCTTCTTTAACAAAAAAATATCTACTCTATTCCATAGTGGGTAGATATTTATGCTTCAATTAATGGGCAATTTCCCATATCCCTGAAGATGTCTTGTATGTATTCAGTCTAAACTGATTTACATCTTTGTCACAAATCTCCCACAGACAAGGGCCCTGTTACAGCGCCTGGACCAAGCAAAGGTAAACATCCATTCTTAAACAAACAATATCTTGTCATTTTTTGATTATATATCTTAACTTTTATCTTAACTATGTATATCTTAACTATGTATAATATTTATGTAAATGTAATGTCTAATTTCATTTTATGTGGGGGACATTTTACCTGCCATTTTACCTTTATCTGTTTTTATGTCAAACCTTCCTATCCTTGTCTAGTATTTTGTTTTGGTTGTTTTGCAGAACAAAAATCTTTAAGTTGTTCAGTGTTCTGAGTGAGTTCTGTGTTGTATGTGCTTTATACATTTTATGTTATGCAACATTTTTGCTGTCTTAGAAAAATACACTACAACACCCAAAAAGAGTAGAATTCAAGTTCAGGAGGATGAGAAACCAGATGTGCCAACTTTGAAGAAGGTGAAAATACCTTCAAGAGATAAGGAGGAAGACAAAGACATCATCAAACTTAAAAACGTGCCCAAGATTCCTTCAGAAGAGAAGGCAAAGGAAGTCACACCTCGGACATCTGATGGAAAACTGCTTTTTGAGGCTCATACCAAAGCTCCACATTTTGACCATGATGAAGAAGATCACATGCAGATGGGAAGTCCAGCTGACAGTAACCAAAAGAAACCTACGGATTCCACTCAGGAGTCAGATGAACATTTGAAAAATCTACCTGAAGAAGAGAAGGTAGAAATGAAGACAATTTCCAAGAAAACACCCAAGTTCCATAAAGAAGAACCCCAGGACCAAACAGGTTTAGCTCTTAAAAAAGTAGCAAAGCAGACACCAGATAAGAAAGAACAAGAAACTGTGAAATTAAAACCATTTGAAAAAACTGCTACACCCAAAGACATACAGAAATCAGTTGTTAAGAAAGACAGTCCTTTTAGAGTTTCAAAAAGAGATGAGGGACACAATAGAGATGAACTGGTGAATGAACCTGTAGCTCATCAATCTAAAGACGAAAAACCAAAAGATTCTCACGAACCCCTTTCAAAGGCTAAAATGACTTCTACTCCAGAAAAGGAGAGTGAAAATGTTGAATTAAAGCCATTTACAAAGTCTCCTAAAGCTGAGATAAAAGTTATAAAGTCCCCTGAGGAAATACAGAAGAAACCAGAAAGTAAAGTACAAAGTCGAGATTCAAGAGATACTACTGAGAGAAAATCTAAGTCTCCAGATAAGGAACTTGAGAGAACCAAAGAGCGTGGCGTGGTAGCCGAGGTTAAACAGAAAGTAGTTCCAAAGCATGTAGAGGCCATCAAGAGAGGTGTAGAGCTTAAGAAGACTCCTTCACCAAGAGTGGAGAAACCCAAGCCAAAAGCCCTTGAATCCATATCTATGGAAAGGAAGCCCAGTGCAGAAAGAAGCAAATATCTACCTAAAAAAGATTCCCCTAAAGATGCATTTGAAGCTATTTCCCTAAAAAAAGTGGCAACTAAAACATCACCACAGCAACAGACCCAAGAAGCACCAAGAAAGATTCCTATGATGAAAGAGCTTTCACCTCAAGCGGTGCAGTTGAGAAAGATTGCTACTCAACTGGAAGAGGAGGTGTATGAGGATGAGCCAGAGGTGGAAGAAGAGGAGGATGAAGCGTGGGGATGGGAGCTTGTCCCCCGTGACAGTTATGGTTCCACAGAGGACTGGGGAGATGAATCCTTGGAAGATGGGGCAGTTGAGACCCCCGGGATGCCAGGTGACAGACGAGGTGAGGTGGCGACTGCTGAACTTTCCAAGTGACGACTCAGAGGACGACTCACATCATTTAATCTTCATCTACCTCCACCAATTTATTCATTCATCTTTCCATCCATCTACATCCATCCATCTTAAAGTTTCTGTGTTTTCCATCTTAACATCTGTTGTCATTAGTTCTATGTTCCGTATGTGTGTGTCTACTTCATCTTGTTCTTCATTCAGGTCATCAAATCATCTGTACTAATTCTAAGTGCATTTGGTACTAGTTTATACCACATTTCTCCTCATTTCCCATCATGTGATGTTTCATGTGTCTGTCATGTTGTATACAGTATTACATTGTGTAAGACGTTCTTCATTTCCATTATCTTTATCTATCTATGCATTGTTTGTCCATACTATTTTTGGTTTGTGAGTGTGAGTGAGTGATCTATTGTGAGTCTGTTTTGTATGTAATTGTGTTTACCACAATAGACTCTGTTGTCACACTGTTGTTCTCTGTCCAGATGGGAAACCAAAGGAGGAGCCACCAAAAGGCAGAGGCCGAGGTCTTGGGGGTGAGAATATACAAGCTTAACTCTTGTAACACAATGCTTCATCTTTAAAATCTTATATCACTCTTGCACCAAACTTCATGTCTGTATATCTAAATTGTCTTGTGTAAGAATTTGCTCTTTAAGCAGTGACCTTGAGTCAAGGTGAGTCCTCAAAGTAGACAAAATACTGTCTAGAAAAACAGAGAAGAACAGACTCATTAGAAATATATATATACAAATATTTAGATGTATTCATACATGTGCATTCACCTCATACTCCAGTCAAACACACTTCTAGCAAGCATTAGTTAATACAAACTAAACAAGGCATTGTTACGAATGCACACATTTATGTGGAAAGGTTCCAGACTTGCCAGAGGTGAAGTATTGGTGAGATACAAATTATTAACAGATATGTATTTAACTTTTTTCATTACAGCGAAGCAAACACCATCCCCTGGTGATGGTGGCAAGGGTAGAGGAATGAGACCTGGTGGAGACAAACCACCAGAGGAAGCCTTCGGAGGCTTCAAGCTCAAAGCTGTTCCCCTTAAATTCATTAAAAAACTCCAGGACATAGTATTGAAGGAAGCTGAATCTATTGGCTCTGCTGCTTCATTCGAGTGTGAGGTTTCACCCTCAACTGCAATAACAACATGGATGAAAGATGGAAGCAACCTAAGAGAGAGCCCAAAGCACAAATTCACCTCTGATGGCAAAGATCGCAAACTGAATATCATTGATGTCCAACTTTCTGACACTGGCGAATACACATGCATTGCCAAGAATGCAGGCAAAGAAGTCACATGCACAGCCAAACTCGTTGTTGAAGGTATTTTACAAGTTTAATGGCAAATGAACACGTTTTTTTCATAAATTTCAACCACACAGTAATGACTTGGTTGCTGCATAGGCAATTGTGTGTATTTAATTGTTTGTTTTGTAACAGTAATGTTCTTATAGTTTTTTAAATTATATTTCTCTAGAGCTGCCTGTGAAGTTCATTAAGAATTTGGAAGAAGAGACTTCAGTCATCAAGGGACAGTCAATGTACCTGACCTGTGAGCTGAACAAAGAAAGAGATGTTGTATGGAAGAAGAATGGTCAGCCCTTGAAGAAAATTGCAGGGAAGTTGGCCATCAATGTCATTGGAATGCAACATGCAATTACACTCCAGAACTCAGCGGAAGAAGATGCTGGTGTCTATACATGTGAATGTGAGGACATTAAGACAGAAAGTGCTGTCAAAGTAATAGGTATGTACAAATTATACAATAATCTTCTTTAAAATAAATGTTAAATGCATCAGTCGAGTAACTTAAATTGTTGTATGATTGATACACCGCTACATTTAATTGTTCATTCCTACAGAAATCGTCAGAGACTGGTTGGTGAAACCACTGAGAGACCAGCATGTGAAACCTAAGACCACAGCCACATTCAAGTGTGAACTCTTCAAAGAAACACCCAATTGGAAGTGGTTCAAGGGAGAGAATGAAATTCCTATTGATCCAACTAGCAAGACTGAGGTGAAGAAGGAAGGAAAGGAATTAACTCTTACAATCAAGAACGCACAACCTGAAGATGTAGGAGAATATTCCATGGAAGTTGAAGGACGCAGATATGCAGCTAAACTAACACTTGGAGGTTTGTTGAACCACCTCTTTTTATGTTGTTGTCAGTACGAAGGTACAACAAAATTAAGTATATGATTATAATTTGTTTTTGCTAAATAAAGAGCGGGAAGCCGAGATCTTGAAGCCCCTTTCCAGTGTGGAGGTGGTTGAGAAGGAAGAGGCCTCATTTGAGACTGAAATATCTGAGGAAGATGTAGCTGGAGAATGGAAACTGAAGGGAGAAGTTCTTACAAGATCACCGGTAAGACCGAGTTTGAAATGAGAAATTGTCATCAGCCCTGTACCTTACACTTACGATACACATATATTTTTAAATAAATAATCTAATTTAAATGTATTAACTTTTTCTTTAAGACATGTGACATCAAATCTGAGGGCAAGAAACGTTTCCTCACTCTGAAACACATCCAACTTGACCAGTCTGGGGAAGTGTCTTACCAAGCTCTGAATGCTATCACCAGCGCTGTGCTCACAGTCAAAGGTAAGCTGTTGTAAAAAGGAACACAATAGTACCTGTATATTTCTCCTCAGAAAATGAAAAGTTGACGATGTGCAGGTATGTTTGTATCATCTTTAATCAATATCCGTGCCTCCCAGAAATTGAAATGGACTTCACAGTCCCCTTGAAGGACGTGTCTGTACCTGAAAAGAAACAGGCTAAATTTGAGTGTACCATCACAAAAGATGTGCCCAAAGTGATGTGGTTAAAGGGCACTGAAATTGTAACAGCCAGCTCTAAATATGACATTATTGATGATGCAAAGAAACACATGTTGGTCATTAACAACTGTGCCTTTGATGATGAGGCACAATATACTATTGAAGTTTTGGGCAAAAAGTCAACAGCCCAACTTACAGTTGAGGGTAAGTATCGGTTAACCCATTCTAATCCATTTGTGGTTAATAACCTGCTATGTCTATCAATTTCTGGATTATTGATGGATGACTAGCCTTACTCGCTGATAACAGCAAACCTGTTATGCCCTTACCTAATGCATTGTAGGTATGAGGCTCAAATTCATCTCACAACTAAGGGACCAAATTGTGAAGGAAGGTAAATTGGTTCAATTTGAGTTTGAGCTAACTCATGAAAATGTGACAGTGACGTGGTACAGAAACGAAATTAAACTCCATCCAAGCAGAACCCTGATCACCCATGTTGAAGGAAATAAATATTCATTAGAAATGAGGGAGTTGACACTAGACGATACATGCCAAATTAAGGCAGAGGCTAATGGAATATCATCAACTGCCAACCTGACCGTGATAGGTAACCACGACTGTGTCTTTCTTCTCTCTCTTTTTCTTATTGTTTACCATCTGTTTAATGTATGCACTGTTTTATGTAGTACGCCCGATTGATGTAATGTATGATGAGAGTGTGGTACAAACTGCAACTAAGCTTTTTCATTGCGATTTCACGCTCTTCTCAGAGGGTGACGCAGTCTTCATAGTGAAGTTGCAAGACTATACCGCTGTGGAGAAAGACGAGGTCACTCTGGACTGTGAACTCAGCAAAGACGTCTCTGTGAGGTGGTTCCACAAAGAGACGGAGATCAAAGCCTCCAAGATGGTGACCATAAAGGCTGAAGGGAAACGCAGAGTCCTGTCCATTAAGAAAGTGGAGGAAAAAGATAGAGGGCAATATATATGTGACTGTGGAACTGACAAGACCATGGCAAACATCAATATTGAAGGTATTCGGCTATGGCTGTGGCTATTAGGAACCTGAATTCACTTGGCTGACATCTAGATTTTCTTATTTTTTCTTTTCGATATTATTTCTTAATTTCTTTCGTGTTAATGGCCATTATGATGGATTCCTATTGTAGGCTACTGTCTCAATTGGACCCTGTCATTGGGTTGGGGGAAGGTGTGTCTCCATTGTCTGTTCTGTGTTGTGTAATGTTGTTGGCATTTGGCGGTGCTGTTCTGTGTCTGTGTATGTGTTTCTGACCCCTGCTGCACATTCATTTCCTTTCTAATGGTGCGTGTCCACTGCAGCGACACAAATTGCTTGCCATCGCTCGCCTTCCCACAATGCAACACGCTCGGGGGAGTGTCAGACAGATTAATTAGTTGTAGTTCTCTAACGTCACTGTTGTAGTTCGTATAACGTCATGGCAAAGTGTGCAGACTTTGGTTTACATACTCGCAATATCAATCAAAATACAACTCTACAACTACACATTGACATGTGTAAAACATTTTATTATATTACTCGAAGTCTCTGCTAGTCTGTCGATACGACGAGGGAGTCCCAGCCGGGCTAGCTTCGCTAGTTACATTTAGTCATTTAGCAGAAGCCCTTATCCAGAGCGACTTACAGTAAGTACAGGGACATTCCCCCGAGGCAAGTAGGGTGAA
The DNA here is from genome assembly GCA_903064625.1 of Mallotus villosus. Taxonomy (NCBI): domain Eukaryota; kingdom Metazoa; phylum Chordata; class Actinopteri; order Osmeriformes; family Salangidae; genus Mallotus; species Mallotus villosus. Next base: position 424,423 of record CAEFZP010005811.1, on the reverse strand, counting down.
TTGCCTTGCCCAAGGACACCATGTCATTTTTCACGGCCAGGAATCGAACCGGCAACCTTCTGATTACTAGCCCGATGCCCTAACCGCTCAGCCACCTGACTCTACCATAGAACGAAGTTACGTGGTGACGAGACTGAATTTACAGTAGTACAAGTCAAAAGAAAACACCAGGAGCACCGTCAACGTCCTGCGCCAACCCTCATTCTTTTTGTCAATGTCTCTGTACAAATACAGAGACGTATCGTACATTACTGGAAATGCAGCCACACAAGCGATTAGTTTCTCCTCCATCTTGAAACTGAAAGCTAGAAATATTTACCATGGTTGCTACGTTACGAGAAACATAAAACACTAGAACATCGCTCCTCATTTGCATAAAGTTGAGAAAATGCACCATGCAGGCGATTCGCCTGGCTCCATCTAAAATGAATGGAAAGCATATTGTAACGTTGCTCGCGTCGCTGCAGTGGACAAGGCACCGTAAAGTTGAAGTTGGAACATGATGTCCCTTTTAAATGAAATTTGGCTTTTTTGTTTGTTTGAACACCTTGTTCTGTATACCCTATTGTAGCTCGTGATATTAAGGTGATTCGACCCATGTATGGAGTTGAACTCTTTGATGGCGAAACAGCTCGTTTTGAGGTTGAGATTTCTGAAGATGATGTCCATGGCCAGTGGAAGTTGAAGGGAGACGTCCTAAATCCTTCCCCTGTATGTTTCATTGACATATTCATATAACATATCATACGTATTCAGAGTGCAAAGACAATCTGTGGATATTATTTTTGGGATGTACTCATTTCTTCACTGATCTTACAAAATTATTCACAGGATGTGGAAATTGTTGAGGAAGGTGGCAAGCACACATTGACTTTGTACAACTGCAAAGTCAACCAGTCAGGTGAAGTGGGATACCAAGCTGCCAATGCTAAATGCACAGCTAATCTGAAAGTGAAAGGTATGATTGTTGTTTCTGGAATGCATTAGTGGTGGCCAAGCAGCAAAGCTGAAAAGCCACCTTAAATGTTTCTACCTTTTCTTCTTCTTCTTCTTCTTATGTCTAAACTTCCGCCTCTTGTTGTCTATGGCAGCTCTTAGAGTGGTCAGAAATTGTGAAATTTGTCACACTCTTTGGGACCAGTCCCCTCATCAATTTCGTCAAGTTTCAGATCTCCCATTCAAACCCTCTAGCGCCACTAATGGGTTTACACACGTTACTTTTGAATCATATTCCTAATTTTTCAAAATGAGGTATCGTTGGATTCACTGGATCAAGACGAGTTCAACGCACTCTATGACATCATACCTAGATATATAGAGATTTTCCGCCATTTTTCATTTTAAGTAAAAACTTTTTTCGCTACTACTACAATTTTTGACAAATCTTCTTATCTTCAGACCGAGCCTTACAATAACTATCCCATGGATTTTTGATTTTTGCCCTGCTTGGCCACCCCATTGCTGCTTGCAGCTATATTGTTCTCATCTGATATTGCTGCAATAGAAGTTTTTATTCAATTATTTATCGTGTTATTTTCATGATTTCAGAACTTCCACTAACCTTCATCACACCTTTGAGTGATGTGCAAGTGTATGAGAAGGATGAGGCAAGGTTCGAGTGTGAACTGTCAAGAATGGCCAAAAGCTTCCGTTGGCTTAAGGGATCTCAGGAGTTGAAGTCCGATGACAAGTTTGAGATGACACAACTGGGAAATATTCACACTTTGGTGGTCAAAGCCGCTGCATTTGATGATGAAGCCAAGTACATGTTTGAGGCTGAGGACAAGAGAACAACTGGCAAACTAGTTATCCAGGGTAATTAACATGTATTTAACACATTTGCAATCTACAGTGTTCAACTGATCATCCACAGTGCCTGTTATAATACGCTAACCTATAACTAACTTCCTAATTTCCTAATAGGTATTCGCCTTGAGTTTGTTAAGCCCATTAAGGATGTCACAGTGAAGGAGCGTGAGACAGCAGAGTTCAGTATTGAACTTTCACATGACAAGATCCAGGTCACTTGGTACAAGAACGATGTGCGTTTGCATCCCAGCAAAGTGGTGCACATGTCAGATGATGGCAAATTCCACACCCTGGCCTTCAAGGAAGTGTCCATTGATGACACATCTATGATCAAAGTTGAGGCATTGGGAAAGAGCTCCAAGGCCATGCTGACAGTTCTTGGTATGTAAATGCAAGGCCGTAATCATAATATATACTGGGGGGGACACATCAAATATTCGAATCTGGGTGAAAATGTCCCCCCCAATATATTGATATAAAAATAAGTATGTGCTACGCTACGACAGGCTACCACGCACCCCAATGTTGACTCCATGGCTACTATTTGACAAAAATGGTGTTTGTGTTGCAGAGGGAGAGGCATACTTTGTCACCAAGTTGCAAGACTACACTGCAGTGGAGAAGGATGAAGTAGTGATGGTCTGTGAACTGAGCAAGGCCTCTGCTGAGGTGAAATGGTTTAAAGATGGACAAGACATTACTCCATCCAAGAATGTTCTTATTAAAGCTGATGGAAAAAGGCGTATTCTGACAGTCAAAAAGGCGGAAAAGGGCAACATTGGAGAATATACCTGTGACTGTGGTTCTGACAAAACCATAGCCAGGCTGGATATTGAAGGTGTGGTAAAACCATTATACCTTTGGAACATATAATTCCAGAGAATTCAGTGTGCAAACTTAATGCAAACAAATATGTGCTTCTCTTCTGCAGAGCGTGACATCAAGATAGTCCGTCCCCTGTACAGTGTGGAAGTGACAGAGACTGAAAGTGCTCGCTTTGAGACAGAGATCTCTGAGGAGGATGTGCATGGCCACTGGAAGCTCAAAGGAGAAGCTCTTCACCAGTCTCCTGTAAGAGTATTATCCATTACAGGATGAGCGTGATCATTGGGAGTTAAATTAGCTCATTTATACTTGAAGAGAGACAAGAGACATAAATATCTCTAATGGCTTTTTGTTCAACCTTCTCCAGGACTGTGAAATAAAGGAGGAAGGCACAAAGCACATGCTGATACTGTACAATGTTCGCATGGATCAAGTTGGAGGAGTTGACTTCCAGGCTGCAAATGCCAAATCCAATGCCCAGCTTAGAGTGAAGGGTGAGTTCAGAGGAAAAACTATGTTGCTGGTGTGGAAGAAATTGGGATTTCCTGTGTGCTTACATTGTTCACTAATCAATAGAACTAGTCATTCATCACTGGGCATTTGTTTTGATGTAGACTTACAGTACAGCATGTTATGTTATTTCAATGGTTTATCTTTCATTATGTGCAATGCTAACATGATTATAATTTTGACATGTGCCCATCACCTTTCTAGCTGACCAATAATAAGTAAGGCTTGGCCACTGTTCGGCTAATGGCCAATCGGGTGTTGTGGCTATTTTAGAAGCCACATACCTTATCTATCTAGAGTGGGCGGTTAGGGTTTTGCAGAGCTACTTCATTCCTCTGTCCAGAGTTTGCTGCAAATCAAACACACGAGAACACACTTAACATGCAACTTAAGTATGTTACCAAAGAGAAGTCATACTTGCTTCTGTTGTTCTGAAGTCTATTGGAACAAGTAATTTTGGCAAGATTTTTGTGGGAAAATTACATTTCATAACTGGGTGACCTAACAATGGCTTCTCCTGGATCCAAAGCTCGATCAATTGGTATGCTGCGTCCGCTGAAGGATGTCGCTGTAACAGCTGGAGAGACTGCAACCTTTGACTGTGAGCTGTCATATGAGGGCATTGTTGTAGAATGGTTCCTTGGAAGCACGAAGATGGTAGAAAGCGACAGGGTGAGTACATAAGACTTTACAAAATCAATGCTATTATCACCAGAAGGCTGGTTTTATTAGTAAGCCTATTGGTCAAACAAACTTTGTGATAGTATTACTAAAATGGACATTCTTACAGTTTTACATGTATAATAAACACACTGTTTAAATAGTTTAACATGTTTTTATATTGTACATATAAGGGCCTAGACACACAGGAACCTCTATCTGTTTGTGATAACAGTAGGCTGTCCTATCATGCCTGCATTTCTCAAAGCTATTTTTACTGTCAAGTGCAGCTCTGGGAGACATGTATAGTGTATAGTGTGTATAACGTGTGTATAGCATGCGTATATCAATATGTGTATAGATTTGTTTGCATCAATGTGTTTTTATTTTATAGGTTGTAACCCGTGCTGAGGGTAAAGCTCACACTCTGACTCTTAGAGATGTCAAACTAACAGAAGCTGGTGTGGTCAAACTCACTGCTAAGGACTTCAACTCTGAGGCCAAACTTACTGTTAATGGTAAGTGTTGATTCATTTATGTGTATTGAGAATTACACGTATATTGCCCTCACTGAAATGGAAAGGGCATTTTAATTCACATTTTTGTCCAGTTGCTACCTCGTATGTTGATCATCTCAGTTGAATAAGAACTGTGAAGTAGTTCGATTCATTTTTTACTATGTTTTTTTTACTAAGTATTTGATAATTTTCTAAACAGAGCCACCAGTTGAGTTCACCAAACCTCTGGTAGACCAGACTGTAGAAGAGGAGGCCATTGCTACTCTGGAATGTGAAGTTTCCAGAGAAAAGGCTGAAGTTAAATGGTTCAAAGATGGACAGGAGATCCGCAAAACTAAGAAACATGAAATGGTTGTCGACGGCCGCAAGAGAAAACTGATCATTCAAGGGTGTACACTTGATGATTCTAAGACATATACCTGTGACGCAAAGGAATTCAAAACGTCTGCTTTCCTGAATGTTGAGCGTAAGTAACACTTTCATCGCTAATAAAATGTGTTTTTCTGATGGATTTCCAAAAGATTTCAGAGAACAATATGGTCATATGCTTACAGCTCCCTTTGTTGAGTTCTCCAAACCACTTCATGACGTTGAAGTCAAGGAGAAGGACTCTGCAAGATTTGAGTGTGAGGTGTCTCGTGAGTCTGCAAAGGTGAGAATTGTGTGATCAACCACCAAAGAATGCTAATGCCATGTGACCATGTACCTGGACTATGTGGCATTCAGATGTAATAACATAGTTTTGTTCTGCCAAAAAAGGTGCGCTGGTTCAAGGATGGTAATGAGATCAGAAAAGGAAAGAAGTATGAAATTATTTCCAAGGGTCTCCAGCGCATTCTCATCATCACAAAGACAGTCTTTGATGATGAAGCTGAATATGAATGTGATGCAAAAACCACCAAATCCTCTGGCATGCTGACTGTCATTGGTAAGTGTTATTATTTTACATTTTACATTTTCTACAAGAGACATATTGTAGATCCATGGATTGATGACTACAATCTATTACCCTTGCAGAGGAAGAAGCTAGGTTCTCAAAGAACCTGTCTAACGTGGAAGGAACAGAGACAGACAGCGTAAAAATGATTTGTGAAGTATCAAAGCCCAGTGCTGAAGTCACCTGGTACAAAGGGTGACAAGGAGCTGCCTGAGGGAGGAAGATATGAACACATTGTGGATGGAAAGAAGAGAATTCTTATCATCCAGGATCTCAAAATGGATGATGCTGGAGAGTACAACTGCAGACTCTCTAACGCCAAGACATCTGCTACTCTGAAGCTGAATGGCAAGGACAAAAACTATACTTTTAACACCCTCTGACAGTGTGAAATGTCATTCAAACTTATAATGATGTATAATATGATTCAGAAAGTCCAAAAAACACATGTTTGAGTGTGACAGTATGTTTCTTTCCTCCAGAACTTGCTGCCGAGTTCATTGCCAGGCCTCAGAGTCAGGAGGTGGTTGAAACAGAAAAGGCTGAGTTTGTCTGCTCGGTCTCCAAAGACACCTATGAGGTCAAATGGTTTAAAAATGACAAGGAGATTACGGCTGGGGACAAATTCGACATTGTTTGTGATGGAAAGAGGAGAGCGCTTATTGTAAAGAAATGTGAACCAAAGGATGAAGGAAGTTATGTTGCTTTCATTGGCTCCACCAAAGCTTCAGCTGAGTTGTATGTCATTGGTAAGTATTATACAACATCTGTGTTGCCTTCCTCAACCATATGTACAAAAGAGACACGTATAAAGAAGGATAATGTGGACACTTCTTTCTTACAACAGAGAAACTCAGGATAATTACACCCATCAAAGATACGCAAGTGAAGGAAGGACATGAGATTGTCTTTAACTGTGAGGTGAACACTGAGGGAGCCAAAGCAAAGTGGCTGAAGAAGGAAGAGACTATGTTTGAGAGCAGCAAGTACATCATGATCCAGAAAGACAATGTCTTTTCTCTGAGGATCAAAGATGCCCAAAAGACAGATGAATGTACCTACACTATTACACTAACCAACCAGCGCGGTGAACATGCAAAGATCTCAGCCAGTGCTACTGTAAAAGGTGAGTGCCATTATTTCATTGATGTGGATGGATAACGTTATGCTTTTTCTTTTTTACTTTAATGTCTAATTAATTTCTTGTCTTTTGAAAATACAGAGGAGAAACTCAAGTTTTTGGAGCCTCTTGAAGACATTGATACTCAAGAGAAAAAGACCATTGTCTTTACATGCAAGGTGAACCGACCTGAGGTCACGGTTAAATGGATGAAGGCTGGCCAGGAGGTTACCCTCAGCAAGCGCATCCTGTACAGGGTAGATAAAGACAAGCACACGCTAACCATCAAGGACTGTATTCTGGACGATGAGGGTGAATACACTGCAGTTGTCGGTGATGACAAATGCACCGCTGAGCTTGTCATCAGTGAGGCACCCACAGACTTTTCCACACAACTCAAAGACCAGACCATCACTGAGTTTGAGGAGGCAGAGTTCACTTGCAAGCTGTCTAAAGAGAAGGCTGCAGTCAGATGGTACAGGAACGGTCGTGAGATCAGAGAGGGTCCCAGGTACTTCATAAATAACCTCCTGTCCAACTAGCTGTTTGTTCCAAAATCTTTGCTTGTGATTTGTAATTGAATTTGTTATCAAGTGGATTTTGTTTTAGAAAGTTGTCAAATTGTTTTCTTGTTCATGTGTTCAACAGATACAAGTTTGAGAAAGAGGGCAAGGTCTGCAAATTGCGCATCAAGGAGTGCAGACCAGAGGATGAGTGTGAATATGCCTGTGGAGTTGATGACAGGCGTTCCCGGGCCAGACTCTTCGTTGAAGGCAAGTTCTTAATTTTCTGTGCCTACCCAACAGAATGATTGGTTTAAACTCCTCATCCAGATGTTCTAAACTGTGTGTCTAACATGTATTATGCTTCTTGGCAGAAACCCCTGTGGAGATCGTCAGAGCCCCAGCGGATGTGTTTGAGCCTCCAGGTTCAGACATTTTGTTTGAGGTGGAGCTCAACAAAGACAGAGTTGAAGTGAAATGGATGAGGAACAACATGATCATTGTCCAGGGTGACAAGTACCAGATGATAAGTATAGGAAAGGTCCACAGACTGCAAGTGTGTGAGATTAGGCCCCGTGACCAGGGAGAGTACAGAATCGTTGCAAAGGAAAAGGACGCCAGAGCAAAGCTGGAGCTGGCAGGTATGTCAGAACATGATGAACATGCTATCATTTTAGTGCCTTTACATCAGCTGTCACAGCTCATTACACACAAACATCCACACTATTTTCTATGCATGCGCTTTATGTAAATAGATGTTTTTATTTTTATTTTACAGTATCAATATTTGTCTGATTCCTTTTTTCCCCCAATTCCAGCTGTGCCAAAGATCAAGACCACTGACCAGAATCTGGTGACTGATGCTGGGAAACCCTACGTCATGACAATTCCCTATGATGCCTATCCTCGTGCAGAGGCTGAGTGGTTCTTCATGGATGACGACAGTTTACCAGTGCAGAACATTGACACCTCTACAGACAAGACAGAATACAGACTAAAGAGCCCCAATAAAAAGGATCAGGGAAGGTATAAGATTGTCATCAAGAACAAACACGGACAGGGAGAGGCATTCATCAACCTAGATGTTATTGGTAAGTCAAATAAAGGTTTCTAAGTCTGAATGTCAGAACCTGCTCTTAAGGGAACATGAAGATCTTCTGATAAAACTGTACACATATGAATTAAGTTATACATTTTAACTCGGATGAATCATTCCAAAGAACAGTACCTAATCAATTGTGTGTGATTGGCAGATGTCCCTGGACCTGTGAAGAACCTGAAGGTGGTTGACACCGCCGATGGTGAGGTGAGCTTGGCCTGGGATGAACCAGAAAGTGATGGTGGCAGCAAGATCATTGCCTACGTGGTAGAGAGGCGTGATATCAAGCGCAAGACATGGACCATGTCCACTGATCGCGCTGACACTCCAGAATACTGCGTCAGCGGACTCCAGAGGGATTCCATGTACCTATTCCGTGTCTGTGCTCGCAACAGAGTGGGCAGTGGCCAGACAGTTAAGACAGACACAGCTGTCCAAGCTAAGAACAAGTTTGGTAAGCACTGGACAACAGCCGTAACATATTTTACAACACGATACAAAAGTAAAATAATCTGCCCAAATAATACAGTGAATACGATATTTTGAATACAAGCGGATGTGATGTATTTTGTTTCTTTCACAGATGTGCCTGAAGCCCCTGAGAACGTTATGGTTGGAATTGTGAACAGGTTTGGTGCCACTGTTACCTGGAAACCTCCAGTTTCCGATGGTGGATCTGAGGTTACCTCCTACATCATTGAGCTCCGTGATAGGACATCTGTGAAATGGGAGGCTGCTATGGTCTGCAAGCCAGAGGACCGCTCTGCCACTCTAAATGATGTGGTTGAGAACAAGGAATACATCTTCAGAGTCAAAGCTGAAAACAAAGCAGGAATTGGCAAACCAAGTGCTGCCACAGATCCAGTGAAGATCATGGACCCCATTGGTAAGTTAAATGAAGGTTTTTTTCAATGTAATACACAAGCATAGCATAGCAGTGACCATTTTAAAATACTCTCTATTTACAGAGAAGCCCAGTCCACCACTTAACTTCAACTTCAGTGATCCGACAAAGAACTCTGTTCAACTGACCTGGGAGACTCCCACGAGCAATGGAGGCAGCATGATCACAGGCTACATCATCGAGAAATGTGAGGATGGAACAAACAAGTGGCTGAGATGCAACGCTAGGCTCTGCCAGGACCTGTACTTTAAGGTACCACTGACACTTTCTACGAAATGTGTGTGTATATATAAATATATAGTACGAATTCTGTTAAGTTGGGAAATTGTTTATAACTAATGTTTGTGGTGCAGGTGACTGGTCTGAAGCAGAGTCAAAAGTACCACTACAGAGTTATGGCTGAGAATGCAGCTGGAATGTCTGATCCAGCTGATAAGATTGGACCTGTCTTGGCTGACGATATACATGGTAAATGATTCCATACTAGTCCTCAGTACAAGTATCTTCTGAATCGACATATAGCCTATATGTTGTAGAATATCTAGAACAGTGTGGTAACACGTACATCTTTCTTTTCCTTTTAGTTTCACCTTCAATGGACCTCAGTGCATTCAAGAATGGTCTAGAGGTCATTGTTCCTCAAGCTCTCACAATACGTGTCCCTATTTCTGGATACCCAACACCCAAAGCTAAATGGAGGTTTGGAGACAAGGAGTTGACCACTGGTGACCGTGTATCCATGGTTACAAAGAGTGGCTTCACAGAGCTTGTCATCACCCCAAGTGTGCGTCCAGACAAGGGAACATACACCCTGCAACTTGAAAATGATGTGTCCTCTGCGTCAGGAGAGATTGAAGTTAATGTCATTGGTAAGAACTGCAACGAATTTAGCAATTTCCCTTCAATAATTGAAGCACAATAGAAACAAATCTTTAAAGTATTTCTTTTTTGAACACTGTGTTGTGTTATGTTGCTATTTGTAGCATCCCCAAGTGCACCTAAAGACTTCAAAGTAGCAGAGGTTACAAGACATCATGTGCATTTGATGTGGGAGGCACCAGAACATGACGGGGGAAGTCCAGTCTCTGGATACCAAATTGAAAAACGCGAGGTATCTCGCAAGACCTGGGTCAAGGTACGTTATATTATTTGCGATTACTGTTATACACCATCTTAGCCATTTTGAACAACCACCGCTCCATTGTTTAGCTGCAATTCTTGTATGAAATGTGCTACATAAATAAAGTATTATTATTATTATTGTTGCTGACAAAATCATGGATTGAATTTCATCTTGTGGTGACTTTTTTTAGGTGGCCACCAATGTCATGGATCTGGAGCACACTGTCTCAGATGTTATTGAAGGCAAGGAGTATCTTTTCAGTGTTACTGCTTGCAACAAATGTGGCCCAGGAGAGCCTGCTTACATCGATGAGCCAGTCAATGTGTCTTCTCCGGCCAGTGAGTATTACTCAATACCATATGTTGTTCTTCCAACTGTATCTTACTGGATCATTTAAAACAACATAAAACATTCTGATTAACAGCTGTGCCAGACCCGCCTGAGAATCTGAAATGGAGGGACAAGTCAGCCAAAGGTATCTTCCTGTTCTGGGAGCCACCTAGGTACGATGGTGGTGCAAACATCAAAGGCTACGTTGTTGATAAGTGTCAACGAGGCACAGACAAATGGGAGCCATGTGGTGATCCCCTGCCTGAGCTGAAGTAAGTTTACTTCTACATTACTGTGTCTCTATCCATACTATATTAGACCTTATTACTGATGATAGACTACACAGATTGTTCGAAACTAATATTTGTGTGACTTTCTTAGGTTCCAGGTGACAGGTTTGACTGAAGGACAGTGGTATGCATATCGTGTTAGAGCAGTCAACAGACTGGGAGCCAGCAATCCATGCAGAGCTACAGATGAAATCCTGGCTGTGGATCCAAAAGGTACAACATTATTTCATAATGTCCCAGTGCAAAGGACTTGATCATGTATGCAATAGCTCACTAATTAAACATTTGATCCAAACAGAACCTCCAGAGATTCAGCTGGACGTGAAGCTGATTGCTGGACTGACTGCCAGGGCTGGAACAAAGATTGAGCTTCCGGCTGATGTGCTTGGAAAGCCAGAACCCAAAGTGAAATGGACCAAAGCTGACCTGGTATTGAAGGGAGATGATCATGTTGCCATTGACACCAAGCCTGGTCATTCCACGCTATCTATTGCCAAAACAATAAGAGAAGACACTTCCACGTACATCATTGAAGCTGTCAACAGCAGTGGTCGTGCAACTGCAACTATTGATGTCAACATTCTTGGTACTATGATGTCTTGTGTACATTAAAACTACATACTGTACAAAAAATCCACAACTTTGAAGATATTAATCATTTTTATTTTTCCTTTTCGTCTTACCCAACAGACAAGCCAGGTCCTCCAGCTGCCTTTGACATTTCTGACATCACCAATGAGTCCTGCTTCCTGGCCTGGAACCCTCCAAGAGATGACGGCGGTTCAGTGGTCACCAACTACATTGTTGAGAAACGTGCAACTGACAAAGAAGAGTGGCAGAAATTGTCTTCTACTGTGAAGCAAACGACTTTCCAAGCCCGGAAGCTCACTCCTCTGAAAGAATACGTCTTTAGAATTCAGGCAGAAAACCAGTATGGCATTGGAGCCCCTACCGAGCATTTGCCAATTATTGCCAAATACTCCTTTGGTACATAGTTTTTGTTGTAAAGATTCAATTTCTATATATAATACATAAATGCATAATACAATGTAGTGATTGAACTAGATATTGTAGTTAATCGATGATATGCTGTTGTTTTAGATCCTCCTGGTGCTCCAACAAGAGTCCAGCACTCTGACATTGCCAAGGACTCTGTGACTCTCACTTGGTATGAGCCTGATGAGGATGGCGGTAGTCCCATCACTGGCTACTGGGTGGAGAAGTTTGACCAAGAACACGACAAATGGATCAGATGCAACAAGTTGCCTATTAAGGACACCACCTTCAGGTAGGTCTGGTGAAGGGCAATGGTTATTAGCGCATACAATTTTTTTACAGTCTGACTAAGTTTGTTTCTATTCTCATTTTAGGGTGAAGGGACTGCCTACCAAGAAGAAGTACAGATTCCGTGTATTGGCAGAGAATCTCGCAGGACCAGGAAAGCCAAGCACTGAAACTGATCCAATCTTGGTTAAAGATCCAATTGGTATGATTTGGAGCATTCAAGTATTATTTAAATATATATTGTGGGTGAAAGTCAAGCAAACATGTTCTTATAAACTTGTGTTGTGTTCTAGATCCTCCATGGGCCCCTGGTAAACCATACATCAAAGACATTGCCAAGACCTCAGCCTGCCTACAATGGACTAGGCCCGAGCATGATGGTGGGGCCAAGATTGAGTCCTACATTATTGAACTTCAGAAGACAGGAACTGAAGAGTGGGTTCGTGTAGCAGAAGATATCCCAACGACAGAACACTTCCTGAAGGGGCTTATGGAGAAGCAGGAGTACTCCTTCAGAGTCAAGGCTGTCAACGTGGCTGGAGAGAGTGAGCCCAGTGATCCAAGCGATCCTGTGGTCTGCAAGGAGAGACTCTGTAAGTCACAACATGTATTGAAGGCATATTCAGTATGATTATCCTCAATGTTCCATGTATTCAGAGTTGCATCTGACATATAAATGACTGTTTGATCTGCTTTTCCAGTTGCTCCATCAGCTCCTCGCTGGCTTGAGGTGACCAACATTACTAAGATCAATGCTGACTTGAAGTGGACTGTTCCAGAAAATGATGGTGGTTCACCAATAACCAACTACTTAGTTGAGAAGAGGGATGTCAGACGCAAAACCTGGCAGGCAGTAGACACCACTGTAAAGGAGATCAAGTACACTGTGACTCCTCTAAACGAGGGCTCCCTGTACGTATTCCGTGTGGCCGCTGAGAACGCTGTTGGACAAAGTGATTACTGTGAACTAGAAGACGCCGTACTGGCTAAAGACACCTTCAGTAAGTTCAAATCGTATTGGTATATGACATACAGTATGTTACCATGGGAAATTGTGTACTTTTATGTTAAACTTGTGTGTTTTTCTTCTAGCCACTCCTGGGCCACCATATGCCTTGACTGTGTTGGAGGTCTCTAAGAGACACGTTGAACTGAAATGGGAGGCTCCAAAAAGCAATGGTGGAAGACCCATTACAAAGTATGCAAGACAACTTTAGGACTGCCTTTTCTGAATTGTACTTCTATTATTCACATTTTAACGCATATATTATGTATTTTATAGGTATGTCATTGAGAAGAAAGAGAAGCTGGCAACCCGCTGGGTGAAGTCTGGCAAGACCCCCGACGCTGAATGCAAGTACAAGGTAACTGACGTGGATGAAGGAACCGAGGTTCAGTTCCAAGTCCGTGCTGAGAATGAGGCTGGTGTTGGACATCCCAGTGAACCTACTGAGATCCTCACGATTGAAGATCCAACAAGTAAGTTAATGGTCATAGCCTTTTACTTTGTTCGTTATTCAAATAAAAGCCAAACTAAATATATATGTTGTACTTTGTTTTTCTCAAAGGTCCACCATCTCCTCCTCTTGATCTGGTTATTCCCGACGCCAGCAGGGAGCATATTTCCATCACCTGGAAGGTCCCAGCAAAGAACGGAGGCAGCCACATTACTGGATACCATGTTGAAATTTCTGAAGCTGGCACAGAAAAGTGGATGAGGGTCAACTCTCGTCCAATTAAGGAGCTTAAGTACAAGGTAGAGGAGGGCATTATTCCAGAGAAACAGTACGTCCTCAGGGTGCGTGCCATCAACTCCATCGGTGTCAGTGACCCCTCCGCAATCTCTGACAAGGTGTTTGCCAAGGACCCTGACTGTAAGTGTACTTCAATCAATATGTGTAAAACATTTGCAATTTTGAAAATATGGAAAACTTGCAATGACTGTGTCTTCTTTCTCAGGTATACCTACTATGGATCTACAGGCCCAAGACATTGTTGTTGTTGAGGGTGAGAAACTCCACCTCAAGATCCCATATAGAGCCATTCCCAAACCAAAGATGGTGTGGCAGAAGGACACAGTGGAGTGTAAGGCTGATGATAGACTCACCATGACCTGTGAGCTGAACAGTGTTCACTTGGAGCTGATGAAGTGTGTTCATGGTGATGCCGGTGCATACAGCGTCACTTTGGAGAACTCTCTTGGAACAGCAACTGGAATCATCAATGTTAAAGTTATTGGTAAGACCCCTTTACTGGTATTCAACCTGCAGGTTATATCAAATATTTCCGTTTTAGTAGATGATGAATTTGACTGTTTCACAATGTCATTTCCTCAGGTCTTCCTGGCAAATGCAAGGACATTACTGCCAGTGACATAACCAGTGTCTCCTGCAAAATGTCATGGGAGGCTCCAGAGGATGATGGAGGTAGCCCCATTCTCAGCTATGTATTGGAGCGCAGAGAGGCTTCTAAGAAGACCTACATGCCTGTGATGTCAGGAGAGAATATCCTGACACGACAGGTTAAGGATCTCTTCCTCAACTGCGAGTATCACTTCAGGGTGAAGGCTGTCAACAAAGTTGGACCGGGAGCGTTCCTAGATCTTCGCAACCCTGTCATCACTGAAGAAATAAAACGTACGATTTGTACAGCTCCTCTAAATAATCAAAATGAAAGATATTAATTTGGGCTGTAATAATATCACAGTATTCAGAAGATGATTGCAAATGTCTGCCCCTGTCCTTACCTTATTACTGGCTGTTATGTATATTTTCTATAATTTTCCACTTTCCTTACTAATTTACAGAGAAGCCAGATCCACCGATTGCGGTTGAGGCTCTTAACCCAACCTCAAAATCCATCACTGTGACATGGAAAGCACCAGACTATGATGGCGGATGCGTTATTACTGGCTACATTCTGGAGAAGATTGAAAAAGAGGGAGATCGATTCCAGAGGATCAACCCATCCTTGGTGCCTGGTTTCTCCTATGTTGTACTTGACCTAACTGAAGGAATAGAGTACCAGTTCCGTGTCAGGGCTGAGAATGCTGCTGGCGTTAGTGAACCATCTCGCAGTACACCACTGATGAAGGCTTGTGATGCTGTTGGTAAGGATAGGCTTTATCTGACCATTCTGAGGGCCCTTCTGTGATACATTAAAACGTTACTAAAAAATGATATCTAATAACATTTCACTAAACCTGTTTCAGACGCTCCCAAGGTCACCCTCCACGCACGCCTGCAGTCTGGCCTGTGCATCCGTAAAGGAGAGGAAATCCGCCTGGATGCCTTTATCTCTGGTTCTCCTTATCCCACGGTGACCTGGCTGAGGGAAAATGAGGATGTCACGAAGGAGCCTGTCAAGAAAGAGAAACCACTAGTGGTTAAGAAGAAGAGTAAGTCGAAGGTGCCTGAACCTGAGGAGGTGTTTGTATCTCCAATCCTGCAGCGTCTCTCTTTTGACCAGTCCAAGAAGGGCCAAACCGCTATCATGGTGCGTGAATCTGTGAGAGTGGATCACGGACGCTTTACCATCAGGGTGGAGAACTCTCATGGAGTTGCAACTGCCTCTTGTGAGGTCAATGTTCTCGGTAAGACACCTATTTTAAACACTGCCACTATCAAGCTGTGCATTGAATACATTTGCTTACACTGTATAGATTACATTTGCTTACACTGTATATGTATGTGCCTGCTTTGACACACATCTGTTTGATGTCTAGATAAACCTGGACCTCCAGTGAACTTCACATTTGAGGACATCAGAAACACCTCTGTAATCTGCAATTGGGAACCTCCTCTGGATGATGGTGGCAGCGAGATCTTGAACTACATTTTGGAGAAGAAAGACAACAAGAATGACGAGATTGGCTGGATAACAGTGACCTCAACCCTTAGGGGTTGCAGTTACCCTGTGCCAAAACTGATTGAAGGAAAGGAGTACATCTTCCGCATCACTGCTGAAAACAAATCTGGCTGTGGACCTTCATGTGTCTCTGAGCCACTTGTTGCCAAGAATCAATTTGGTAATTATGTATTCAATTAAAAAAGCTGGTTGTTTTCTTTTTAACACTATTAGTATTTCTTCTAATCTAACAATGTCAAATGTGTCTTCCTCTACTCTTTCCTCAGATCCACCTGATGCACCAAACGTGCCTAGGATTGGAGAGGTCAACGCTAACAGTATCCGCATCTCCTGGCATGAACCTAAAGACAATGGCAGTCCCATCCTGGGCTACTGGATCGAGAGGAAGGAGATCAACAGCAAGCACTGGACAAGAGTCAATCGTAGCCTGTTAAACTCTCTGGAGGTCAAGGTTCTGGGTCTTATGGAAGGCTTGAATTACATTTTCAGAGTTTGTGCTGAAAATATGGCTGGTCCTGGGCCCTTCAGTGTCCCAACAGACCCTCAGATTGCCATGGATCCTATCTGTAAGTCTAAATGCACATCCCAATGATTACCTTTACAACATACTGTAGCCTTTCGAGGAGCACTAACATGTATCATGTCCTATCCTAAAGTGCCGCCTGGTCCACCCACTCCTTGGATTGTTGACACTGGTGCAACTTCCATTGATGTGGCTTGGAAACCTCCATTGTACAATGGAGGAGGAGACATCCTTGGGTACCATGTTGAGAAAGTTCTGGCTGGAGAGAAGGAATGGAAACGTTGCACAGAGTTTAGATGCAAGGAGCTCAAGTATACTGTGACCGGTCTCACTGAGGGTGCTGACTATATAGTCCGTATCATTGCTGTTAACGATTTCGGACCTGGAGTGCCAGGAGTGACTGAGCCTGTAACAGTAAAAGAACCTCAAGGTATCAATTCACACTCCCCTATATTTAATATCTACATATATCACAACAAAAGTATAACTTCTGAGTATAACTTTTGAGTGTAACTTTTAAGTAGAACACAACAGACTTATACTGTATTTCTTCCTTCAGAACCTCCCATTGTGGACTTTGATGATTCTGTAAAGAATGGAGTCACCATTCGTGCCGGAGCAAACCTGCGTCTTCCAGCCATTGTGATTGGCAGACCTCAACCAGAGGTGAAATGGACCAAGGACGAATCAGAAACTGACAAGGAAAGAGTTGTCATTGAGACAAAGGGAAAGAACAGCGTTCTCTTTATCAAGCATGCCTTGAGATCTGACCATGGAATGTACCAAGTCAGTGGAACCAACAGCAGTGGAACCAAGGCAGCTGTCACTAAAGTTGTTGTCATGGGTGAGTCTACACACAATTTTCTGTCAAGATGAAATAAGATATATTTGTTATTCTGCTTATATTCTAAGAAAAATTAATTAATCAAAATAAATTACTTTTTGACTAGACGTTCCTGGGCCTGTGGTTGACCTGAAGACTACAGTGGTTACTAAGAAGAACATTAGCATAAGCTGGGCTGACCCTGCAGACAATGGTGGCAGTGATGTAATTGGCTATGTGGTTGAGAGGAAGGATGCTAAGATGCAACTCTTCAGACAACCTATGGAAGTTGCTGCATGCAAGTGTGACATTCAGGATCTGCTTGATGGAGAGGAGTACATGCTCCGTGTTATAGCAAGGAACAAGTACGGTCTTGGAGCCCCATGTGACATTGGACCTATCCTTGCTGTGGATGCCAAAGGTATGAAGGGAGTAAAGTATGAAAATACAAACACAAAATTGATTTAGGTCGTCAGGAAGTCTGATCTGAAATTTCAATGTATTCTAAATTCTAATATATCATTTCAGGCACACCCTCTGCCCCAGAGAAGCTGCATTTCACAGAGAGGACTAAGACAACCATCACTTTCTCTTGGGAACCCCCCCGTACTGACGGAGGGAGTCCTATTAGGGGTTACTACATTGAGAAGATGAGACATGATGGAAGTGAATTTGAAGTGGCCAACCGGCAGATCATCACAGACACAACTGCAACCCTTGAAAACCTCTCTGAGAACAACGTGTATCAGTTCCGTGTGAAGGCTATGAATGAGATTGGAGAAGGGGACCCTTCAAAGCCAATCAGCGCTAACATGCAGGATGATGAAGGTAAATAACATCCTTAAGGGTTGCACTGAAGCTACTGTACAGTTTGTAGGTTTGAGGGACATTCTTTTGAATATCCTTATAAGCTCAAATTAATAATACCGGTAATGCCTCTTTTTATTTCAGTCGCCCCAACAATTACAATCCTGAAATACATCAAGAGAGATACCATCATTGTCAAGAAGGGAGAGGCCATTGATATCCCTGCTGAGGTTAATGGGCTTCCCATGCCAGTGCTCCAGTGGTCTAAGGATGGCGTTGTCATTGAGAAGCCCACAGAGACTCTACTAATGGAGTCAGAGGAGGTGAACAGAACTAAAGCCACAACCAAGATCAGCATCCCTGAGACTATCAGACAAGACAAGGGATTGTACAAGTTGACTGGCACAAACTGCCATGGCTCCGCCCATCACACTATCAAAGTGGAGGTCCTAGGTAAGTGGTGTAACAATCATGCATATTTTGAAATGTTCAAATATAGCATTTACTTGAAAGGCTGATGTTTTTTTTTAATGGTAACACGTTTTTTTAAATGCTTTTACAGATCGTCCTCTTCCACCACACACTATTGTGGTTTCTGATATCAAGTCTGAATCATGCTATCTCACTTGGGATGCCCCTGAAGACAATGGAGGCAGTGAAATCACAAACTACATAATTGAGAGGAGGGATGCAAGCAAGAAAAAGTCTGACTTTGAACAGATCACTGTCAACGTTATTGACAGAAGATATGGGGTTAGTGAAATGTTCAGTCTTTCATATTGTTTTTTTCTCTTTCATTTCAAGGCTAACTTTTAATATTTTTTTCTTTAAATAACAATACAGTTTTGTCAGTTGTTTTTATATACAACTATATAAATCATAAAATAAAGCTAGTATTTAAAATACACATTTTACAATGACTTTCTATCCTCTAGGTCTACAAACTGGACACTTACGGATCATACCAGTTCAGAATCAAAGCCGAGAACAAGTTTGGAATTAGTGACGGTTGTGATACTGACAAAGTCGTTCTTAAGGATCCATTTGGTCTTCCTGGTCCACCTCGCCACCCCAAAATTATCGGACACACCTCCACCTCCATGCTGGTGACGTGGGAACCCCCCCTAGAAAACGGTGGATCCACCATCACAGGCTACTGGTTAGAAAAGAGAGAGAGAGGAGCTGTGTACTGGGGTCGTGTCAACAGAGCTCCTGTCACCAAGCCTGCAGTAAAGGGTCTGGAGTACAATGTGCTCCGCCTGAATGAAGGGGCTGAATACCAGTTTAGAGTAATGGCCTGCAATGCTGCAGGACTTGGACCACCTAGCGAATCATCTGAGTGTGCCTATGCAATTGATCCACGCAGTAAGTACTCCTTGCAAAGAAAGCGATAGCTAATTTTGACAACTCTATTACTCCGTATTGACACAAATGTGAATGTTCTACTTTAGACCCCCCAAGCCCACCATCTTGCCCAGAATTAAAGGACAAAACCAAGACCAGTGTCACACTTACTTGGAACCCACCAGAGAGGAATGGAGGAAGTCCTGTCAAGGGCTACATAATCCAGGTCCACGAGGAAGGTGCTCCTGATTGGAGAACAGTTAACGCTGCAGACAAGCTGCATCCTACCACTGAGTTCACTGTTCCAGACCTCAAGGAGAACAAGAAGTGCAAGTTCAGAATCATCGCTGTCAATGCAGCTGGAGAGTCTGATCCCAGTGCACGTACCAATGATATCATCGTTGAAGATATCCTATGTAAGACATCAGTCAATTGAGACTATGACCAGACTTTAAATACAACCAAGAACAACAGACAATTTGATGTGTAATTTAAAAAAGATGATATCACTATAACTAACTATCAATTTATGAAGATATGTTTTGTTAAAGAAAATGCCAGTTGGACAGTGTGATTAATGGCATTCTTGTGTGTTCACAGTGGAGCCAACCATCGCTCTTGAGGTCAGCGCCCATGACCTCCTGTCCTGTAGGGCTGGCTCTATTATTAAGATGCCCACAGTCATCACAGGACGTCCTACTCCTAAAGTGACGTGGACGTTTGATGGAACAGCAGAGACAGAGAAGAAGAATGAACTCCACACCCTTCCTATAGATTCAGATGTAAGGAACATTGACATATCTAAGCTACATATTTTTTTTTGTTGCCAAAAATCTGATGTAATAACTGAATTGTGTTGTGAATGTCTGAATTTAGATCCAGTCTACTGATACAACCTCAGTCATAACCATTCCTGAGTGCAAACTCCACCATGCTGGACGCTATATCATCAAGGCAGAAAACGTAGCTGGACATAAGATCATGAAAGTCAGGGTCAATGTCCTTGGTAAGTATAAACAAAATAAAGCACAAGATAGCAAAGAGATATATTTAAAGCGCATTCTGTAATTTGTTGTACTGCTCTTTTTCACAGACTTGCCAGGTCCACCTAAAGACCTGAAGGTCACTGACGCCACAAGAGGCACATGTAGACTAACATGGAAAGCTCCAGATAATGATGGTGGACAGAGGATAAAGAGCTACTTCATTGAGAAGAAGGCCGTGTCAGGAAAGGCATGGACAAAGGTTAACCCTGCATGTGGCAGCCAATCCTTTGTGGTGCCAGACCTTAATGAGGGACAAGAGTACTTGTTCCGTATCAGGGCCGAAAACCGCTTTGGAATGGGACCTTACATTGAGACCATTGAAAGCACCAAAGCCAGAGATCCTATCCGTAAGTGATAAATCAGTTATGTCAACTTCGGACAATGTTGCCTACGATCATGTCTGTTATTTAAACCTGTAAAATCAAATCAAATAAAAATGTATTTTTATAGCCCTTTTTACACGCAAGCATTTCACAGAGGGCTTCACATACGCCCATAGAACTGCCCCTCAACCAACCTAAACCCTCAAGGAACATTTACTTTTTTTCAGATCCCCCAGAGCCTCCAACTCGCGTTAAGATTAACGATGTTACCAAGGGAACAGCTACCCTTACATGGAAGGCACCCAAGAATGATGGGGGTGCTCCTGTCACTCACTACACTGTTGAACGTCTTTGCTGGGATGCCAGTGGAGCCCAAAAGGAATCCTGGAGACAATGCAACAGGCGTGACATTGACTCCACCACTTTCAAGATGGATGACCTTAATGAAGGCGATGAGTACGAGTTCCGTGTCAAGGCAGTAAACGAAGCCGGTCCTAGCAGACCTTCCACTACTGCTGGGCCAGTCCTAATCCAAGATCAAACACGTAAGATCACATCCAAAATCCCGCCACATTCAAGGTTAGGTCAATTTATGCAAAATTTATGACATTCTCTAAACGGAACTGTTTCTCACACAGGTGCACCTTCTATTGAACTGAGTGAGTTCATGGAGGTTGAACAGGGAGCGGACATTGCCATTGTGGCTAAGATCCGCGGTGGTCCCTTCCCCACTCTTACCTGGTTCAAGGCTCCTGCCCACAAGGCTGATGACAAAGTGGAGGTGCAGTATGATGAGCACATCAACAAGATTGTGTGTGACGACAGCTGCACTCTGCTGATCCAGCAGGGCAAACGCACAGACACTGGTCTGTACACCATCACTGCCAGCAACAGTCTAGGAAAGGCCT
Organism: Mallotus villosus; assembly: GCA_903064625.1. NCBI lineage: Eukaryota > Metazoa > Chordata > Actinopteri > Osmeriformes > Salangidae > Mallotus > Mallotus villosus. The sequence goes on along the minus strand of CAEFZP010005811.1, from coordinate 402,870 downwards.
CCAAGGAGATGAGGCTCAATGTCTTAGGTAAGTGTCTCAATTATTACCATGATCACATGACTATGCCTTGTTTCTAGTCTCAATTGTGTTAATTATTGCTTGCTTGCTTATTTCAGGACGACCTGGACCTCCCTCTGCTCCCATCAAATTCGAGGAGATTGGTGCTGAACAGATTAGCCTGTCATGGCTTCCACCTAAGGATGACGGTGGCTCCAAGGTGACGAATTATGTCATTGAACGACGCGTGGCCAACAGAAAGACCTGGATTCCAGTTACCAATGATGCCAAAGAACGTGTCTTTACGGCAGACGGTCTAATGGAGGGACATGAGTATGTGTTCCGCATTATGGCTCAGAACAAATACGGAGTTGGAGATCCTCTGGACAGTGAACCAGAGAAAGCCAGGAACCTATACAGTAAGTGCAGCTCATAGTCGCCATGTTCTAATACAATTTGAGTAATCATTTAAGGATATAAAAGTTGTGTTGAGGTTAATGACTCATGTATGTATCCTGCCTACAGCTGTTCCAGGCCAATGTGAGAAGCCAACCCTCTCCAGTGTCAATATGGACTCCATGACAATCAACTGGGAAGAGCCTGAAGTGGACGGTGGTAGTCCAATTATTGGATATTGGCTGGAGCGTAAGGAGACAACCTCTAAGCGCTGGATCAGAGTGACACGTGACCCCATCCGCCCCATGCCGCTTGGCATCTCCCACTGCGTGACCGGCCTCATTGAGGGCGCCCAATACCTATTCCGTGTGTCAGCCGTCAATGCAGCCGGAAGTGGGCTTCCCAGTCCACTAACGGATCCCATATTTGCTAGAGACCCCATCTGTAAGAATTTACTTTAAAACAAATTATAATCATAATTTGTCATTTGTGTTGTCATTTACTGTAAGGCACATTGCTGTGTTTTTCCCTGTCACATTTATATGTTTACTGTAAATGTATTTGTAATTAATAATTTGCAATTTGATCATTTTATACACTATATACATTTTGTGTCTTGCAATATAGCTCCCCCTGGACCTCCCACACCCAAGGTGACAGACTGGACCAAGTCCACCGTGGATCTGGTTTGGATTCCACCTCTGAAGGACGGTGGATCCAAAATCATGGGATACTACATTGAGTACAAAGAGGAGGGAACAGAAGCATGGGTTAAAGTGAGTCACGTTTTGCTTTGTTCAAAGTCATGGCATCCTCTGTTTCTTGGATTTCTAAACTTACACTCTGTTGCATGTTATTATTTTAGGCCAAGGAGAAGGAAGTCAGAGGCACCAAGTTTGTTGTTTCTGGACTAAAGACAAATGGAAAATACAAGTTCAGAGTGGTAGCTTTCAATGCTGCAGGTCTGAGTGAACCCGGTGAAGTTCTAGAAGTTATTGAGGTCAAGGACAGGACAAGTAAGACAACTCAATACATTCAAACAATCATAGCAAAATCCATAGAAATAATACTTTGTTTAACATGATCCTGGTTGTCTTACCTGCAGTTGCTCCTGAGGTTGACCTGGATGCCTCAGTAAAGGAGAGGATGGTTGTTCATGCTGGCGGGGTGATTCGCATCATAGCCTATGTGTCAGGACAGCCTGCACCCACAATCACATGGAACAGAGATGATGGTGCTCTGCCACCAGAGGCTGCAATTGAGACCACTGGCATCAGCTCCTCTCTGGTCATCAAGCCATGTACAAGGAGACACCAGGGAGTTTACACTCTGACGGCTAAGAATGACGGAGGTGAAAAGAAGAAAGCCATCATTGTTGATGTCCTTGGTGAGCATTTCAAAATAGAAATATATATTATTATTTTTTCTAATCCATCTTCATCATCCAATGTCATCTTTTAATATACTGTATCTGATAATGATCCTCCGTAGATGTCCCTGGACCTGTGGGTGTTCCGTTCACTTCTGAGAATCTTACCAGTGACTCTTGCAAGTTGACATGGTTCTCCCCTGAGGATGATGGTGGCTCCGCCATCACCAATTACCTCATAGAGAAACGCGAGGCTGAACGCAAGGCGTGGACAGCTCTCTCCTACACAGTCACCAGGCACACTGCTGTAGCCCACAATCTCATGGTCGGAAAGACCTATTTCTTCAGGGTTGCAGCTGAAAATGCAATTGGACTTGGTCCATTTGTTGAGACTGCGTGCGAAATCGTAATCAGGGATCCTGTCAGTAAGTCAAAATTAATTCCTCTAGATCACTGTCTTCACCAATACCTGTCACCTGTTTATTTAAACTTTTAACCATTCAATAATATTGCCTGCTTGTGTTCCCCAGCTGTTCCCGAACGCCCAGAGGAAATAGAGGTGACATCTGTCCACAAGGACTACATCAGTGTCACCTGGAAACCTCCCAAGTTTGATGGCGGCGCTGAGGTGACCATGTACATCCTGGAGGCACGCATGATTGGCAAAGACAAGTACACCAGGCTGACCAAGGAGAAGCTGATGGAGAGAAGATACACGTATGATGGTCTGAGGGAGGGTGACACTTATGAGTTTAGGGTCCTGGCTGTGAATGAGATCGGTCCCAGCAAGCCATCCTTCTGCACCAAACCCATCACCTGCAGGGATGAATTAGGTAGGAGTATGATCATATTTTCTGTATAAACCTGCACATTGGTCCATTGATTGATTTAAATACATTTAAAAAACGATCTTACACTGATTCTGTATTTCACTTTTCAGAGCCCCCAACCATTGAGCTGGACTTCCGTGATAAGATCGTTGTTCGTGTTGGTGAGAGTTTTGCCCTCCAGGGACGCTACACAGGAAAGCCATCTCCATCTATCATCTGGTTCAGAGATGATGAAGAGCTCAAGGCAGACAATCACATCATGTTCAAGAACACCTTGAACACCATGTGTTTGGGCCTCATGAAGGCTAAGAGAGAGCACAGTGGCAGATACTGTGTACTTGTTGAGAACAGCACTGGCTCAAGAAAAGGCGTTTGCAATGTGACTGTTGTCGGTAAGTATTATTCTTGAACATGGAATCAAATATCCAATCAATTATATCAACCATCTATTCTAAATTATTATTTAAATTCTGAATTAACATTCTCCTATACATTCATTTCCAGATCGCCCAACACCTCCAGTGGGTCCAGTGATCTTTGACGAAGTTCACAGAGAATTCATGGTGATCTCCTGGAAACCTCCTCTGGATAGTGGCGGAACTGAAATCTCCAACTACATCATAGAAAAGAGAGACATCAACAGAGACATGTGGATGACTGTAACATCCGCCTCCAGCAAGACCACTTGCAAAGTGCCAAAGCTAGTGGAGGGCAGAGAGTACATCATGAGAATTTGTGCTGAGAACATGTACGGCATCAGCGATCCACTGGATTCAGAGGAGATGAGAGCCAAAGATCTCTTCAGTACGTAATTGATCACCTTATGATTGTAACTTTTTTCCCCAACAACTCTAATTTGAGATTTGACTTGAGATGTTAATTTTACTTACTATAGGAGTACCTGAGGCCCCGGAGCAGCCCAATGTAAGAGAAGTCTACGCGGATAACGCTTTAGTGCTGTGGAGCAGGCCTCGTGATGGTGGCAAGCCCATCACCAACTACATCCTGGAGAAGAAGGAACCCTCTGCTAAGAGGTGGTCCCGTGCCACCAGAGAACCTCTCTATCCAGCCACCCAGTTCAGGGTGCTGGATCTGACTGAAGGCTGTGAATATGAGTTTAGAGTTATGGCAGAGAATGAGATTGGCACTGGTGACCCTAGTGTACCATCAAAGACCATCCTTGCCAAAGATCCAATTGGTGAGTGTTAAGTCATGTAAAAAAAGAAAACACTATAATGCTAGTTGTCATTATCCATAACTATATAGGACAGTATTTAGCATGAAGTTAATTGTTGAATTGCCTCTCATTACAGTTCCTCCTAGCCCTCCTGTTCTGCCAGAGGCAATAGACAAGACCAAGGACACTGTCAGTCTGAAATGGCAGTTGCCTCGTCATGACGGCAAAGGCAAAATCTTTGGTTATCTTGTTGAGTACCAGAAGGTTGGTGAAAAAGAATGGGCTAAGGCCAACGAGACTCCCGAGACCTGCCCGGAAATCAACTATGTCGTGACAGGCCTGGCTGATGGTCAAGAATACAATTTCAGAATCTTCACTGTCAATGCTGCAGGAAACTCAGAGCCTGCATTCGTGAAAAAATCAGTGAAAGTGCACGACAGATTGGGTAATTTGTTGACACATTTTATAGCTTGATTTCATTTAATGCACACAAAGCCATTTTATACTGTAAACATTCGATATCATGTTAACAAAGACTATATAATGTGGTATTATATTACAACAGAGGCTCCAGAGCTGCTTCTTGACGCCAACATGTCCCGTGACCACCTTGCCATGATCGGAACAGACATCACTCTCAGTGCTGTTATCAAGGGCATGCCTCCCCCTACTGTCACATGGAAGAAGGATGATGGAGAGGCACCAGCACATTGCATTATTGCAGTCACTGCCTCAGGCAGTAAGATGTTTATACCCAAGAGTGTGCGTCCTGACTCTGGAAACTACACCATAACTGTTGAGAATGCAGCTGGATCCAAGACAGCAACTTGTGTCGTGCTCGTTTTAGGTTGGTCACATTTTTATGTAAAAGACTCAATTAAAGTTGAAACATGAACAGATCAGCAAACAGCAAACAAATGAACATATGTAATTAACTAAATCCTCTGTGATACAGATAAACCTGGCCCTCCCAGGGATCTAACAATCTCTGACATAACCAGCGAGTCAGCCTACCTGACCTGGAAGGCTCCTGAGGATGATGGAGGGGCTGTCATCTCCCACTACGTGGTGGAGAAGAAGGATGTTGCAAATGAGAAATGGGTGCCGTGCTGTGCCTCATCAAAGAAGTTGAGCCTGATGGCTCTCTACCTGATGGAGGGTATTCAGTACATGTTCCGTGTTGCAGCAGAGAACCAGTTTGGCAGAAGTGCTTTCATTACCAAACTTCCTATCAAGGCCGTCGATCCTTTATGTAAGCCTCTCTTATTAAATTGAAAGTTTCGTATATTAAAGGCACATTGGTAGCCCTTAACCTAAATGCAGTAGCTGTTGCTGTAATTGCTTTTGTTTTCTTTTACTTTAAGATCCACCTGGCCCACCAAAGAATCTGCATCACACTGATGCTGATAAAACTGAAGTGTGGCTTGCATGGGAGTGGCCAGACCGCACAGGAGGAAGTGAGGTAACTGGGTTCATTGTTGAGCACCAAGAGGAAGGAACAACTGACTGGGTTGACTTCAAGACTGTCAGCAGCATTCTCTGTCATGTAACTGGACTGGTGGAGGGCAAGACATACAGGTTCCGTGTAAAGTCCCAGAATGCCATTGGTGTGAGCCGTCCAGACACTACTGTCCCTGTCACCTGTCAGGAGAAACTATGTAAGACAGATTCCTCAATAACCATTTGTCTATAGAATATACATGCAATCCTCAAAGCCTAACATTTAATTCCTTGTTTTATTTTCAGTGGCACCAACAATTGAACTTGATGTGAAGCTTATTGAGGGCCTCATTGTCAAGTCTGGAAGCAAAGTCGTTCTGCCAGCAATAGTGAAAGGAATTCCAACTCCCACTGTTAAGTGGCTGAGTGATGGAAACGAAATTGTATCAGAGGGCAGGTTTAAGATTGACACAGAGGGTACCTCAACAAGCCTCAGTATTCCTGAGTGCATAAGAGGTGACACTGGAGAATATATTCTCACTGTGGCCAACCAAGCAGGAAGCAAGACTGTTGCTCTTCATGTCACTGTGCTGGACGTCCCAGGTGCTCCTGTTGGTCCTATAAACATCACAGAGGTCACTCCAGACCATATGGCCATTAACTGGAGGCCACCTAAAGATGACGGTGGTACACCGCTAACGAACTACATTGTTGAGAAGAAGGATATGAAGAAGCCATGGGAGCCATGGTCAGTCGTAGACTCTGGAACTTCAAGCACCAAATCCAAGATTCCCAGATTGGAAAAAGGGCGTGAATATATTGTGCGTGTCCGTGCAGAAAACAAAATTGGTATTGGTGCAGAACTTGAGAGTCCTCCCACTATTGCCAAACATTTGTTTGACCCTCCTGGTCCTCCAGGCCAGCCAACATGCACAGACATCACAGAAAATGCTGTGACAGTGGAATGGACTCTGCCTGAAGTTGATGGTGGCAGCCCTGTCAGTGGCTATGTCATTGAGCGTAGGGAAATGACAGGGAAGTGGATTCGTGTAAACAAAACACCCGTGCTGGATCTCAAATACAGAGCATCTGGTTTGTTTGAAGGCAACAGCTACGAGTTCAGAATCTTTGCTGAGAACATTGCTGGGGTCAGTGTGGCCTCTGAAGTGTCAGACCCAGTGAAGCTCACTCGTCCAATCACAAAGCCAGGACCACCAGTCAACCCCAAGGTGAAGGATTGGAGTAAGTCCTATGTTGACTTGGTGTGGTCAATGCCTACCAGAGATGGAGGAAGTCCCATCTTGGGTTACATTGTTGAGTCTCAGAAATCAACTAGTGCTCAGTGGGATAGAATGAACAAGGATTTCCTCATAGTGGGCTGTGCCTACAGAGCCCCTGGTCTGATTGAAGGTATGGAATACAAGTTCCGTATCAGAGCAACAAACATAATAGGAGACAGTGAGCCTAGAGATTTACAGGAGTCTGTCATTGCAAAGGACATTTTGGTGCCTCCAGTGGTCGTTGTTGATGTAGCTTGCCGGGACCTACTGACAGTAAGAGCAGGCCAGAGCATTAATTTAACTACCAGAGTTAAGGGTAGACCCGACCCTGAGATCACATGGACCAAGGATGCCAGGGCTCTGGGCAGGGACAGGCGCACAGAGATGAACAACAACTTCCCTCTGGTTGAGCTTGTGATCTCAGACGCAGTCAGAGAGGATTATGGAAAGTATGCTATCCTGGCTAAGAACAGCAGCGGCCAAGCCCAGGCCACAATCATTGTGAATGTGCTTGACACACCAGGACCTTGCCAAAATATTAAGGTCTCTTATGTGACAAAAGACTCTGGCATGGTGTCATGGGAGAACCCAGAGGATAATGGAGGCACTGAGATTACACAGTACACCATTGAGTCTCGTTTGGCTAGCCAAAGAGGTTGGACTTTGATCTCAAATGACTGCACCAAGCGTCTCATAAAGGCACCTCTTACGGAGGGATCTGAATACTTCTTCCGTGTGAGTGCAGAGAACAAGATTGGTTCTGGACCTACCATAGAGACAAAGACAGCCGTAGTGGCTGTAGATCCCATTGAGAAACCAGGTGATCCAGAGAACTTGCACATCAGTGAAATTGGCAAGACATTTGTCTTCCTCAAATGGAAGAAGCCAGACTATGATGGTGGTAGCCGCAACCTTGGTTACCATGTGGAGAAGAAGCCAAAGGAGGCAGATGATTGGGAGAGACTTCATAAGGGTGCCATTAAGGAGACTTACTTTATGGCAGATAGATGCATTGAAAACGAAGTTTACCAGTTCAGAGTGCAAACCAAGAATGAGGGAGGTGAAAGCAACTGGGTGACAACACCTGAAATTCTGGTTAAAGAACAGCTAGTTGAGCCAGAGGTCAAAATTAACCTGATTGGCACCCTAGTTGTTAAGGCTGGTGACTCCATCCCTATAGAAGCTACAGTCAAAGGAAAACCACAACCTGATGTCAAGTGGACTAGAGATGGAGACATTGGAGATATCAGCAAAAGCACAAGGCTTCAGATTGAATCTGGTGTGGAATTCTCTAAATTCCTGTTAACCAACTCTAAGCGTCCTGATAGTGGAAAATATGTGATCACTGCTACCAACGCTGCTGGCACTTGCAGTGCTCATGCCACAGTCAATGTGCTAGACAGACCTGGTCCTATTAAAGAGTTGATAGTGTCAGGGGTCAGTATAGATAGATGCCACCTGGCCTGGGATGTCCCAGAAGATGATGGTGGCTGTGAGATTTATAACTACATCTTAGAAAAGTGTGAAACAAAGAGAATGATTTGGTCTGTTCATTCTAATGCTATAATCACAAATTCAGCCAAAGTCACTCGTCTTATTGAAGGAAATGAGTACATATTCAGAGTCAGAGCAGAAAATAAGATGGGGGCAGGTCCTGCTGTGGAAAGTGAATCGATTGTGGCCAAAACCCAGTTCAGTAGGCCTGGGATTCCTGAAGCACCTGAAGTCACCAAGATATCCAGGGACCAGATGACCGTTGAGTGGGCCGCACCTGAAAATGATGGAGGAAAGCCAATCATTGGCTACCTTCTGGAAAAGAAGGAGGAGCACGCCATTCGATGGACCCCTGTCATCAAAGACCTTATACCTGGAACAAGTATGGTAGTCACCAATCTGTTGTTCAACCACGAGTATCAGTATAGAGTTAAGGCTGAAAATGAGATCGGTGTGGGAGACCCAAGCAAACCCTCTAGAGCCATTACTGCCAAGGATACTGTTGGTAAGGATATCACCAATTCAACACATTATTAAAACATGGCCCATTTAATTTAGCATATATAAATTCAACATTAGTTGAATGCTTATACTCAGTTGCTTTATGTTACAGAACCTCCAAGCCCTCCAAGCAACCTGAAGGTTGTTGACAGCACCAGCTCCTCCATCAGTCTGAGCTGGACCAAGCCTGTGTCTGATGGTGGAGTTCCACTTATTGGATATGTGGTTGAGATAAGAGTCAAGGGAGCCAAAGGAGATGAAGGCTGGAAGAGGTGCAACGTTGCAGCCCAGCTGATTGTTACCGAATTCACTGTCACCAGTCTTGATGAAAAACTGGAGTATGAGTTCCGTGTCTCTGCACAAAACCAGGTTGGCATGAGCCTTCCTGCAGATCTAGAGGGAGCTGTTGTACCTAGGGATATTCTCGGTGAGAGTTACATTCTAAAATGCATACATGTATCCAATTCTGTGTTGCCAAACCATTATGAAACATTTCTATATAATACGGCTACATAGTCATCATAAAATTACATTAATCCAAATATTTGCTGACCTTTGACAACTCTTCCTATTCTCGCTAACAGATGCCCCTGAGATCGACATGGATGCCAGTCTGAAGGACGGCCTGACTGTCAGGGCTGGATGCCCCATTAGGCTGTGCGCCACCATCAGAGGCAGACCTCCACCCCAAGTCACTTGGAGGAGGATGGGCATTGACAATGTTGTCAGGAAGGGACATGTGGATATTATTGATACCATGACCTTCCTAGTGATCCCTGACTGTACCCGTGACGACTCAGGCAAATACTCTCTGACACTAAGGAGTATTGCAGGAGAGAAGGCAGTGTTTGTAAATGTCAAAGTTCTAGGTAAGTCAAACCTCACTGCAATACAATGACTGCTAACCATACTGTTTAAGCTGTTTTTGTGTTTTACTGTTTAAAGCATGATGTTCATATAGATGACAAATGTATGCCTGCTCCTTTTCAACAGACACCCCAGGGCCTGTAATAGGTATTGAAGCCACAGACATCACAATGACGTCCTGCAAACTTTCCTGGTCTCCACCTGAAGTAAACGGTGGCAGTGAGGTCACTCACTACATTGTTGAAAAGCGTGAAATGGACCGCAAGACATGGGCAATGGTCAACAGCAATGTGGAAGAGACAACCTTGACGATCAGCAATCTGGTCTCTGGCACAGAGTATTACATGAGGGTCACAGCAGTAAATGAATATGGACCTGGAGTAGCCAGAGTCTCACCAACTTCATATCTGGCCTCAGATCCAGTCAGTAAGTATATTTACATTTGACCCTCAAGAATCAACTGGTTTGATATTGCGTTGAATCTTTATCTAAATTGTATCTATTTCTTCTCAGGTAAACCTGACCCCCCTGAGAAGATTGATGTTCTTGAAATTACTAAGAACAGCGCTGTAGTGGGATGGGTGCCACCAATGAGGGATGGAGGTGCCAAGATAGATGGTTATGTGATTGAATATCTGGAGCTGATTCCTCCCAAGGAGCTACCACAGCCAGTAGAGATTGAGGGAGAGGTAGAGGGAGAGGGAGGAGAGCAACCTGCTCCTCCAGCTCCGGCACCTCCTGTTGAAGAAGAAGAGGAAGAGGAGGAGAAAGAAGACGTATGGACACCATACACTGTTGTTAAAGGCCTTAGCATTTCAATTAGTGGACTAAAGGAGGGCAACAGTTATAGATTCAGAGTGGCAGCGAGAAACGCGATGGGATGCAGTTTACCTACCGAAACCCGCGACCCGATTGAGGTCAAGGAGCAGATTCGTAAGTTATAATTGCATTTTAACTCCACTATATTTTTTCTTGAATCTGGAAATGTGTGATAATAATAATAATACAAATTTGTGTTTGTTTTTAGTTGAACCCAAGATTATCATGCCTGATGTTGTAAGTGCAAAAGCAGGCGCTAAACTCAGAGTGGAAGCTCTAGTATCTGGCAAACCTGCACCAGTCTGCAAATGGATGAAGGGAGGCAATCCTGTTGTTTCATCTAGTCGTCTCGCCGTGCATAAATCTAAGAATCTCTGTGTGCTCATCATCAAAGATGTATCAAGAACTGACAGTGGTGAATACAGCCTTGTTGCTGAGAACACCTCGGCTACAGTTGTCCAGGTCCTCAAAATCATCATCAGAGGTTTGTATAATTGGACTTAAAAAAACATATCCAAACTTTTATTGTAAAAGAAGTGCTAATGATAATAATGTTTGTTTCAGATATTCCTGGCCCACCTGAGCCACCATTTGAGATCAGTGACATTGATTCTGATGCCTGCTCACTTTCTTGGAACAAACCTCTGGAGGATGGTGGCAGCAACATCACCAACTATGTAATTGAGAAGTGTGATTTGAGTCGCGGTGACTGGGTCAATGCCGTTTCCTCTTGTGCAAAAACCAACTGCAGACTTGGAAAGCTCATCCCTGGAAAGGAATACTTATTCCGTGCCCGTGCTGAGAACCGCTTTGGAATCTCTGACCCCATCACATCGGAGAGAATGGTTGCGAAATTCCCCTTCGGTAGGTTTACAAACATGGGGAAAATACATTATTTAGTATTTTTACCTGGTGTACTTATTACTCACGATTGCTCTGGTACAATAAAATCACAGAAATGTAAACATGTATGGCATCCACTTGAATGTTTTGAAGTTGCCATTTTATGTCTTAGCGTTTACCTCGTCTTTAAGTTATACAAAATATTGTGTTGTGGTTAAATATCCACAACAAATTAAATCAGAAGGCAGAAACAGAATTAGCTAATCAAAGTGACAAAAAAAAGTGACAATCCACATTTTTTATCAACAGAGCTTCCGGGAGAGCCCCTAAATTGCCGCATCACCAAAACAAACAAGGATTGCATGTTTGTTGCCTGGGACAGACCAGAGTCGGATGGTGGCAGTCCCATTATTGGCTTTTACATTGAGCGGAAGGAGAGGAACAGTCTCCTGTGGGTCAAAGCTAATGATGCAGTTGTTAGAACAACTGAGTATCCCTGTGCTGGCCTTATTGAGGGCTTGGAGTACACTTTCCGAGTATCCGCTATAAATCGTGCCGGACAAGGCAAGCCTAGCAAGAAGACTGACTTTGTCACCGCAAGAACACCTGTTGGTAGGTATACTCATAATACTTTACTACTTTTCATGTTGTTCTACTGATGTTTATTACAATATGCATTTGTTTCTTATTTCTCAACAGATACACCAGGCAAACCAGACATTCTTGATGTCACCAAAAACACTGTGACTTTGGTCTGGACCAGACCAAAGAACGATGGCGGAAGCAAGATCCTTGGATATTATGTTGAGGCCTTGAAGCTACCTGGTGACAAGTGGGTTCGCTGTAACACCAGCAGTCAGAATGTTCCCAGAGAAGAGTACACTGCAACTGGACTGGAGGAGGACATGCAGTATCAGTTCAGAGTTACTGCAAAGACAGCTGTCAACATGAGCAAAACATCAGAAGCCACAGACCCTGTCCTGGTCTCTGCAGAGAATGGTAAGAAAGCTTCTGAAAACGTATGTTTACTGAATTTGGTCACAGGAGTGTTCTTTAAGAGTCCTAATTCATATTTTGATTCTGATCATTCCAGTGCCACCAAGGATAGAACTTGCAGTGAACATGCAAACACCACTGACTGTAAAGGCTGGTGCTAATGTTACACTTGAGGCTGAGGTGTTTGGAAAGCCCATGCCCAAAGTGACCTGGAAGAAGAATGATGATTCCCTGAAATCTTCTGAAAAAAGGAAGATAACTCAGAAGAGACATCTCTTCCAGATGGAACTCACTGGCGTCACTAAAGAACAAACCGGAATATATACTATTCTGGCTGAAAATGCTAGTGGATCTAAGACTGGAGATATAGAGATCAAGGTTTTGGGTAAGATCAAAGACAAAGTATGATCCTCATTTTTAACAACAAAGCTAACATTCTTGGCAATTTCATGCAATATGTTGAACTTAAAATGTATTTTCTTCTTCAGATGTTCCTGGTCCACCAGCATCTGCCACATTCAGTGATGTGTTTGCAACTGGTCTCAAAGTTTCATTTGTGGCCCCTCTGAATGATGGTGGTTCTCCCATAACAAACTACATTGTTGACAAGCGTGAGACAAGCAGAGCCAACTGGGCTCAGGTTTCCTCCAAGGTCATGGGTGAAGTTCTGGAGATTGCTGTAGAGAGGCTCATTGAAGCCCATGAGTATCAGTTCCGCATTCGTGCAGAGAACGCATTCGGAGTTGGCGAGCCTATCTTGACCAAACCAGTGACTACTAAGAATCCATTCAGTAAGTATGCTTTAATTTATTTGTTACAGTGTGTGTATTTCTATGCAGTGCGTACAACATTGTACGAATGAGTTTACCTCACAAAATGAATGCCTCTTTTTTTCCAGCTGTTCCCGGTCCATGTGAAGCTCCAGTCATAACCAATGTCACTAAAGATCACATGACTGTAAGCTGGAAGGAACCTGATAACGATGGACAGTCCACAATCCTGGGATACATGGTGGAGAAGAAAGAAATTAAAGATGTTAATTGGACAAAAATTAACAGGAAGGCTATGCTAGAGAGATCCCTGGAGGTTGGTGGTCTCACAGAGGGAACAGAGTATGAGTTCCGTGTCACAGCCCTCAACATAGCTGGCCTTGGAAAACCCAGTGATCCATCCAGTGGTACTTCAGCACATGACCCTATCTGTGAGTATAAAATAACCCAATATGTCTTAAGATGCCTATGACCAATATCCATAAGGTTTCCAAACGACATACTAGTTAACTAAAAACAAAAATATCAGATCCTGATTTTCTGACATAAATTGTGTTGTCCTAGATCCTCCTGGCCCACCAGTTACCCCTGTGGTCAAAGACACCACTCAAAGTACAATCAGTCTGACCTGGACAAAGCCAGCCACTGATGGCGGCAGTCCCATCCTGGGCTACCTGGTTGAGTGCAAGAGGACCGATGCAACAGACTGGATAAGATGCAACGTGCCAAAGAATCTGCAGGACACACACTATGTTGTTCAGTCCCTAATTGAAAAATCCGAATATCAATTGCGTGTGTCTGCCGTGAACAAAGCTGGCTTCAGTGAGACATGCGAAGTTCCAGACAAGCACATTGTTAAGGATGTTTTCGGTATGTGAAATGTTACATTCTTCCTATCTAATCTTTATGTGCATAATTTTTTTTGTCATATTTCACATCAGACCTGCACCTTCACCCTGTGTAGTTTCTAAAATATCTGTATTTGCTTACAGCTGCACCTGAGGCAGAGCTTAGTGCAGAGCTGAAGGAGGTGTTGGAGCTACGTGCCGGAGACAGCATGAAACTCAGAGCCACTATAAAGGGCCGACCAGTCCCAAGAGTGATCTGGGCCAAGATGAACACCAACATTAAGGACAGACAAGGCATCATCATCAAATCCACAGAGCACGACACCCTTGTCTCTGTCGATAGCGTTACTAGATATGATGCAGGCAAATACATTATGAGTTTAGAAAGCAGCAGTGGGATGAAGATGTACACAATTACAGTCAAAGTTCTTGGTAAGCATAGATTACATTCATAAAGAATATTGCTAATTTTTCTTGTGTATCAAGGTATATGTTAATTTGCTTAATATCACTAAACAAACTGTTTTTGAACCCTTAAGATACCCCTGGACCACCAGTCAACCTGATGATTAAAGAGACCACCAAGGACAGTGCATCCATCCTTTGGGATGCTCCCCTGATTAATGGAGGAAGTGAAGTAACTAGTTACATTGTGGAGAAACGTGATGCAGAAAGAAAAGCATGGTCCATAGTTTCCGCCAACTGCACCAAGACATCCTGCAAAATCGCTGATTTGGAACCTGGAAGATCTTATTGCTTCAGGGTATCAGGAGTAAATGAACTCGGTACTGGGGAGGCATGTGAAACTGCAGATTCAGTTAGAGCTTCTGGTGAGTAAATCTACATAGATGTAATTATTTACATTATTACTTGAAACATCTATAATACCTCTGACCGTGTCTATGTTGGCAAGGATGTACATGAAGTTAGAATTCATCCAATAATAAATATATTCTCTTTCAGAACAACCAGGGCCAGTTATCGACTTTAGGACCTTGTTGGTCACAAAGGACTCTTGCACAATTGGCTGGAAGAAACCTTTATCTGATGGCGGCAGCCGTATCATCAGCTATGTGCTGGAAGTGTTGAATGGAGATGACAACTGGAAGGAGCTGATGAGGTCTAAAAACATGCAATACAGTGCCAAGGACCTTGTAGAAGGAAAAGAGTACAACTACAGAGTAAAAGCAGTAAATGAAACTGGAGATGGTACAGAGAAAGAGCTTGATGTGATTGCTAAAGACGTCATCAGTAAGTCATTTATATATAATTTATAATTTATACCCATAAATGTAGAAAAATAAAAGGTTTAAAAACATAGCTTTCATCTTGTATATAACACTTACCCCCTTGTCTCTGTTCTGTAGTTCTACCTTCATGTGACTTGACAGCCCTGCCAAATCATTGCTACATTGCCAAGGAAGGAAGTACAGTTCGTCTGAAGATTCCCATTATTGGCAAACCAACTCCTAAAGTATCCTGGAAGAAGGGTGAAGATGTAGATCTGACCGACACTGGCAGAGTGTGTGCCGAATCATCAGCAGTAAACACAATGCTGTTGATCCGTGACTGCCAGAGGAGTGATGCCTCTAAATACACTATTACTCTGAGAAATAGTGCTGGATCAAGAGAATCTACCGTCTTTGTTAGGGTGGTTGGCAAGCCAGGAATACCTATACAACCAATCAAATTTAATGACATCACTGCTGATGGGGCTACCTTGAAATGGGGTGTACCTAAGGATGATGGTGGATCAGAGATCACCAACTACGTTCTAGAAAAGAGGGACTCCGTCACCAACATGTGGGTCACCGTATCTTCTTCAGTGGAGACCACCACCATGAGGGTGACTGGACTCCACGAAGGCACAGAATACATCTTCAGAGTGTGTGCAGAAAACAAATATGGGTTTGGTGAAGGACTCAAATCCGACGCCATTATTGCCACGCATCCTTTCAGTAAGTTTGTTTTGGAGAGTAGTGTGGCTTTAAAGTGTGGCTGGTTATGCAATTGGGAAATGTGTAACAGTGATTTTATTGCTTTTCCATAGATGTGCCGGATGCACCTCCACCACCTCAGATGATGAGCATGCGACATGACTCTGCAACACTGATGTGGTCTGACCCAAGGAAGACTGGAGGATCTCCAATTACTGGTACATGACAATTGAACATATTTGCAACATGTTGCTTATTACAGGCTAAACTATTTATGTTGATGATAATATCTTTGTTTTGATTATTTAATCATATCAGGTAGGGTTTGCAACCATCCTACCAATACGTCTATTGTTTGTAATTGCAGGATACCATGTTGAGTTCAAGGAGAGAAACAGTATGCTGTGGAAGAGAGCCAGCCAGAGTGCTATTATGATGAGGGATTATAAAGTCACAGGCTTGACTGAAGGTCTGGAGTATGAATTCAGAGTCATGGCAGTCAATCTGGCTGGTATTGGGAGACCAAGCCCAGCGACTGAGACTCACGTTGCCCTGGATCCAATTGGTAAACGTCTTCCCTTAATATAGCAAGGGTTCAAAAAAATGTTTTTAAACATTACAAATATAAGACATAAATGTGACAGATTGCCTTACTACATAAGGTGTAATCCTATTTTGCAGATGCTCCAGGTAAACCTGATGTGGTCAGCATCACAAGAAGCACAGTAACGCTTCAATGGACTGAGCCCGAGTATGACGGTGGACACAGACTGACTGGCTATATTGTTGAGAAACGCGACTTGCCATCAAAGATTTGGATGAAGGCTAATAACGTCAACATTGTGGACTGTGCATTCACGGTGAAAGAGCTACAAGAAGGCTGCAAGTTTGAGTTCAGAATCAGGGCAAAGAACGCAGCTGGAGCCTTGAGCCCTCCCTCTGAACAAACAGACACTATTGTGTGCCAAGATGAATACGGTAACATTTATATTAAATCAGTTATAATGAGCTGTTGTATAGAAAACTGTTGTTCGAGTAATATATTGTATTATCATTTTACTAATCTAAAATAATATTTGATTACATTTTAATAAAGTAATTAATAATTTTGGTTTTCAACAGAGGCACCAGTTATTATTATCGATTCGCATGTGAAGGAGGGCCTGACCGTCAGGGCAGGTGAAACCATTGTCATCACTGCAACCAGCATTGTGGGCAAACCCCAACCAACATCAGCGTGGTCCAAGGGTGGCAAGTTCTTCAAGCCCTCAGACATCTGCCAGATTGAGTCCACGGCATCATCATCTACTCTCTCCATCAAATACGCCAGCAGGAATGATTCTGGAGAATACACAATTTCAGCCAGTAATCCATTTGGCATTAAGGAGGAGAATGTTAAAGTAAAGGTGCTGGATGTTCCAGGTTGTCCTGGTCCTATTGAATCGACTGGAGTTTCATCTGAAAAGGTCACTCTATCATGGACAGCACCTAATGAAGATGGTGGATCTCCCATTAAATACTACACTATTGAGAAGAGGGAAACCAGCCGTCTCCTTTGGACCATCCTTCAAGAGAAGGTGATTGACTGCCACCATGTGGCGAACAAGCTGATCCAGGGAAATGAATATATTTTCCGTGTTTCCGCCGTGAACCACTATGGTGCAGGTGAAGCTTCCCACTCTGTGGCAGTCAAAATGGTGGATGGATTTGGTAAGTAAAATAAATTCAAATCTCCTAATTGTATTATATTGTAAAATCATGTTCTTTAGTTAACACACAGTGAATATTGGGATTTTGTTTGTAGGACCCCCAGGCCCTCCATCCAAGCCAGAGGTTGACAATGTTAGTGGAGACTCTGTCACCGTCACATGGAAACGTCCAGTGGAGGATGGAGGAACTGACATCACAGGCTACTGTGTTGAGAGGAAAGAGAAGAAGGCCATGAGATGGTTCAGGGCATCTAAGAAATCAATTGCTGAGCTTCAATATGAAGTGAAGGGTCTCACAGAAGGTGTGGAGTATGAATTCCGGGTGGTAGCAGAGAACAAAGCTGGCTTTGGGGAACCAAGTGAACCATCGCTATCAGTTACAACCAAAGTGGTTGCCTGTGAGTATAAATTCCATTCATTGTCTATCTATAAAATGAATGATTAAATGTTAATGACACATATAGCAATTGTTCATATTTTCAATTGTAATTAAAATATGTAAATGTGGGTCAACATGTACTTAAAAGTCAATGTTGCATTCTAAACATCTTTACAAATCTGTTGCATTCCACACATATTTTCTAGATGTGCCTGGACCCCCAGTCAACCCAAGAGTAACAGATACAACAAAGACTACTGCTACACTGAACTGGGGAAAACCCCTTGAAGATGGTGGACTTCCAGTAACAGGATACTTGATTGAACATAAGAAGGATGGGGAAGAAGAGTGGGCCAAGGATAATGCTGGAGCCCCTTTGAGAATCACAGAATTTGTTGTTGCCAAGCTGGAAGCTGGAGGACAGTATCTCTTTAGAATCAGTGCAATGAATGCAGTGGGAGTTGGTGAACCTGCCCAGACTGAGGAACTCATTGTGCTTGTGGACCATGAGGAGCTTCCAGACCTCGAACTTGACATTGAGCTAAGAAGAACCCTTGTTGTCAGGGCAGGTGGATCCATACGTCTCTTTGTGCCTATTAAGGGACGCCCAACTCCTCAGTTGACATGGAGCAAGGAAGAAGCACCAATCACCCGTGCTATCATTGATACAACCGAGTCATACACTCTCCTTGTGATTCCTGAATGCTCAAGAGTAGATGCAGGAAAATATGACTTGACTCTAGAGAATGCTGCAGGCGAGAAGACTGCTCATGTGAATGTGAGAGTGTTAGACACTCCTGGACCTCCAATCAACCTGAAGCCCAAAGCAATTGACAAAGACAGCATCACCCTCGAGTGGGAGATGCCACTTCTTGATGGCGGCTCCAAGGTTACAAACTATGTCATTGAGAAGAGAGAGGCAACACGTAAAGCATACGCAGCCATAATAAGAAATTGTACAACTTGCTCGGTTAAAGTACCGGACCTGGGAGAGGGGTGTGAATACTATTTCAGAGTGTCTGCAGAGAATGAGTATGGTATTGGAGATTCTGTTGAGACTTCAGATCCAATCCGTGCATCCCAGGCACCAACTCCCCCAGAAAGCATCTATGCTACAGATATCACTAAGAACTCTGTCAGTCTCGTATGGACGAAGCCAACACATGATGGTGGAAGCAGAGTAACTGGATATGTTCTTGAAGCTCAGAAGAAGGGAGGAGATCAGTGGTCCCATGTAACAACAGTAAAGACCATGGACTTCATTTCTAAGAATCTTAATGAAAATGAGGAATATGTATTCCGTGTAATGGCAGTCAACCACTCTGGCCGAAGTCTTCCTCGTGAAGGCAAACCTGTTGTTATCAAGGAGCAAACTTCACTGCCAGAGTTTGATCTGCGTGGTGTTTGCCAGAAGATCGTTATTGCCAAGGCAGGATCTGACATAAAGGTTGAGATTCCTGTAATGGGACGTCCAGCACCTATTGTCTCATGGAAGAAAGATGACGCTACCTTCAAGCTGACCCAAAGAATCATAGTGGAAAACACTCCAACAACCACTCTTCTTTCTATATTGGAATGCACAAGGGCTGACAGTGGACGTTATTCCATGACAGGGAAAAACATAATTGGCTCAGTCACAGATAGTATTATTGTAAAAGTGCATGATGTTCCTGGACCTCCAAAGGGACCAATCAAAATTGATGAGATCTCTCGAACCTATGCAGTAATTTCATGGGATACCCCTGAGAATGACGGTGGAGTCCCAATCAACAATTATGTTGTTGAGTTGAGGCAAACTACTGAGCAATCATGGGTAGAGTTGTCTTCAACAGTGATTCGTACCATCTTCAAAGCTACTCGTCTTAAAACAGGAGCAGAATACCAATTCAGGGTCAAAGCTAAGAACAGACACGGCACTGGGCCACCTATCATCTCTGAGGCAGTGGTGGCTGCATATCCATTCAAGGCCCCTGGGCCCCCTGGCACTCCTAAAGTTGTAGCATTTACGAAAGACACAATGACAATTGGCTGGAATGAGCCAGTATCCGATGGTGGAAACGAGGTTATTGGTTACCACGTTGAGAGGAAAGAGAGAAGTAGCATCGTCTGGCTTAAGATCAGTAAAGTCACTGTCAAAGGAAACATTTTCAAGTCCATTGGTCTTGAAGATGGAATTGCTTATGAATTCCGTGTAGCTGCTGAGAACATGGCTGGAATTGGTAAGCCAAGTAAGGCCTCAGAAGCAATGTTAGCACTGGATCCAGTAGATCCACCAGGTCAGCCAGAGCCTATTTATATCAGCAAAAATGTTGTAACAATTCAGTGGACAAAGCCTGAATACGATGGTGGGTTTAAGATCACTGGCTACACCGTGGAGAAAAGAGACTTGCCAGCTGGTCGCTGGACAAGGGCTAACTTCACCAACATTATTGAGACCTCATTTACTCTCAGTGGGTTAACTCAAGATGAATCATATGAATTCCGGGTGCTTGCCCGAAATTCTGCTGGTGCTGTTAGTAATCCATCTGAGCCCTCAGACCCCATTACCTGCAAAGATGACATTGTAGAACCAAGAATTATGGTTGACGCCAAGTTCAAAGACGTGGTTCTACTGAAAGCAGGTGAAAATTTCAAGCTTGATGCAGATATTGCAGGCCAGCCAATTCCATCCATGGTCTGGACCAAGAACGGAAAGGAAGTTGAAAACACATTGAAACTGAATGTCAAGATGACTGATTTAACTACCACTCTGATTAGCAAAGACTCTATAAGAGCAGATGGAGGTGAATTTATTTTGACTGCCACCAATGTTGGTGGATTTGCCAAGCATGTCTTCAATGTCAAGGTTCTTGACAGACCGGGCCCACCAGGGGGACCCCTCGGAGTGTCTGATGTGACCTCTGACAACTGCATCCTGTCTTGGACCCCACCAGCAGATGATGGTGGTGCCCAGATTGAGCATTTTGTGATCGAAAAGCGTGAATCAAGCAGACTGGTTTGGATTAATGTGGTATCAGGCCTAGTGGGCAACCAATATAAGGTCACCAAGTTACTCAAAGGAAATGAATACATATTCCGAGTTATGGCAGTCAACAAATACGGCATTGGAGAGCCACTGGAGTCCGATCCAACAATTGCAGACAACCCATATGTTCCAGCAGATCCTCCAGAGACTCCTGAGGTGAGGGTCATCACTAAAGATTCAATGATTGTTTGTTGGGGGGGCACCAAAGAACAATGGTGGTACTGAAGTCACCAACTATAATGTGGAGAGGAAAGACAAGATTGGCCTCCGCTGGGTGAAATGCAACAAGAAGAAAGTGACAGATTTACAATGCAAAGTAACAGGCCTTGTAAATGGGCATGAATATGAATACCGAATTATTGCAGAAAATGCAGCAGGATTCAGTGCACCAAGTGCTTCCAGTCCATTCTATAAGGCTACTGACACCCTCTACCAGCCTGGACCTCCAGGTAATCCAAGGATCTTGGATACAACAAAGTCCTCCATCACACTTGCGTGGAACAAGCCAGTATATGATGGTGGTTCTGACATCACTGGATACATTGTGGAGACCTGCCTCCCTGGTGAGGAGGAATGGACAATTGTCACCCCCGCAGAAGGAATCCTTGCCACATCATTTACCATTACTAACTTGAAAGAGGGCCAGGAATACTTCATCAATGTCTCTGCTACGAACTGTGAAGGAATTGGTGAGGAAGCATCTGTCCCAGGAGCACCCAGAGCTGAAGACAGGCTGCTTCCTCCAGAAGTTGATCTGGATGCAGACCTCCGCAAGGTTGTCAATATCAGAGCCTGCAACACACTCAGACTCTTTGTGCCAATAAGAGGAAGACCAGCACCAGAGGTGAAATGGACAAAAGAAAACGGTGACCCGATTGAGAGGGCAACAATTGAGAGTACAACATCTTACTCATCACTGGTGATTGAAAATGTAAACCGATTTGACAGTGGCAAGTACCTACTCACAGTTGAAAATAGCTCTGGAGAACTTACAGCCACAGTGGCTGTCAGTGTCTTAGATACACCAGGAGCACCACAAAATCTCAAGATTAACGCAGTCACCAAGGAGTCTGTCACCCTCATCTGGGATCCTCCAGCTAATGACGGTGGAACTAAGATTAAGAACTACATTGTAGAAAAACGTGAATCAACAAGAAAAGCATATGCCACAGTAAATGCTAACTGTCATAAGACAGTCTTGACAATAGAGCCCCTGCAGGAGGGATGTAACTATTACTTCCGAGTTTTAGCTGAGAATGAATATGGAATTGGTCTACCAATTGAGTCAGGAGAATCTGTTAAAGTGTCTGAAAAGCCACAGCCACCAGGCAAAATCACTCTGAAGGATGTAACAAAGACCAGCGCTACACTATCCTGGGAGAGGCCAGAACATGATGGAGGCAGCAGAGTGGGTTGTTATGTTGTAGAGATGCAGAGCAAGGGTGATGAGAAATGGACCCAGGCTTTGATTGTGAAAGAAACAGAGGCAGTTGTGCCTGGACTGACACCAGGTGAAGAATACATGTTCCGCATAGCTGCAAGAAATGAGAAGGGAACAAGTGATCCACGCCAGATTGGTGTGCCAGTGATTGCTAAAGATCTTGTCATTGCTCCAGTAGCAAAACTGATGTTCTCCACATTTACTGTGCTCTCAGGAGAAGATTTGACAGTTGAAATACCATATGTCGCACGTCCCAAAGCAGCGGTTTCATGGGTTAAGGATAATCTGCCTCTTAAGAGATCCGCTAAAGTTAACTTTACAGCCACAGACAAACTGCTCAATCTCACTATCAAAGAAGCCAGCAGAGAGGATGTTGGCAAGTACCACATTACTCTATTAAACACCACCGGAGAAACAACAGCAAGCATTGGAATAATTGTTCTTGACAAACCAGGCCCACCAAGCGGCCCTGTCAAAGTGGAGAATGTCACTTCTGACAGTGTAACCTTCTCCTGGAATCCACCAGAGTATGCTGGAGGCTGCACTATCAACAATTACATTGTAGAAAAGAGAGAAACATCTTCACAGAACTGGTTAATTGTATCTCCAAATTTGGCCAGAACAACAGTCAAAGCTGGAAGACTGAAGACAGGCGCAGAATATCAATTCAGAATCACAGCAGAGAACAGATATGGAAAGAGTCCAGTTCTGATCTCAGAGTCTGTTATTGCTCAGTATCCATTCAAACTACCCGGTCCTCCTGGAACGCCAAATATAGAATCTTCCACTAAAGACAGCATGGTCGTGGTGTGGAATGAGCCTGTGATGGATGGTGGAAGCGCCATCCTGGGCTATCATCTTGAACGGAAAGAGAGAAACAGTATTCTTTGGTCGAAGCTGAATAAGTCTCTGATTGTTGATCAAAGTTATAAGACCACTGGCCTGGATTCTGGGCTTGAATATGAATACAGAGTTTATGCTGAAAACATTGTGGGAATAGGAAGAGTCAGCAAGATCTCCGAGGGTGTTGTTGCTAGAGATCCCTGCGACCCCCCCGGTACCCCTGAAGCCACTGAGATAACAAAGAACTCTGTGACCATTGTATGGACAAAACCAGAGTATGACGGTGGAGCCAAGGTCACTGGTTATGTAGTGGAGAAGAAGGACCTGCCAGAGGGCCGCTGGATGAAGGCCAATTTCACAAATGTTATTGAGACAGAGTATGCTGCAACTGGCCTTGTTGAAGACCAGGAATATGAGTTCCGGGTCATCGCTAGGAATGCTGCAGGTGTATTCAGTCTTCCCTCATACAGCACTGGACCCATCACTGCTAAAGATGAAATTGAACCCCCACGTATAAGTATTGATCCAGAGTACACTCAAACTTTGGTTGTTAATGCTGGGGACAACTTCAAGATTGATGCTGATGTTCATGGCAAGCCCCTACCCTCAATCCATTGGATGTGTGGAGACCAGGAACTTGTAAACACCATACACAGAGAGATTAAGAATACAAACACCACAGCTTGTGTTTCTGTCAAAGAAGCTAAACTCACTGATGGAGGCGAGTACACTCTTCTGCTGAGGAATCCTGGAGGCGAGAAGTCAGTGACTGTCAATGTGGTTGTTCTGGATAAACCTGGGGCACCACAAGGTCCCTTGTCTATCACTAGCATCACTAACGACCAGTGTACAATCTCTTGGAAACCACCACTACAAGATGGAGGCAGTCTAATCTCTCATTACATTGTACAGAGAAGGGAAACAAGTCGATTGGTTTGGACGGTTGTTGATTCTAAAGTTCAAACAACTATTCTGAAAATTACAAAACTTCTAGAGGGAAATGAGTACATTTTCAAAGTTGTGCCTGTCAACAAGTTTGGAGTGGGTGCACCACTTGAGTCTAGTCCTGTGATAATCAAAACTCCATTTGTGCCACCTGATTCGCCAAAGGGAGTGGAAATTTCTAATATCAAGAAGGAATCAATGGTAATTAGCTGGGAGGCACCCACCAGTGATGGTGGCAGTCCAGTTACTGGATACATTATTGAGAAACATGACAAAGAGGGAGTGAGATGGACTAGATGCAACAGAACGACAGTGACTGACTTAACCTTCAAGGTTACTAATCTTTTTGAAAACCACAGCTATGAATTTAGAGTAGTAGCTGAGAATGTTTCTGGAGTGGGAGTGCCAAGCTCACCATCTGTCTTTTTCAAAGCTTTGGATCCAATCTTTAAACCTGGTGCACCACACAACCCTAAAGTAACTGACACAACCAAAACAACTGTGTCCCTGTCATGGGGTAAACCAATCTATGATGGAGGCTGTGAAATTCAAGGATATATTGTTGAGGCTTGTCTAACTAAAGAAGCACCCATAGTGGCTCCCTGCAGAGCCAGCAGCCGAGACAGAAGCAGAACCAGCAGCCGAGCCAGCAGCAGAACCAGCAGCCGCAGAAGAACCAGCAGCCGCAGCAGAACCAGCAGCCGCAGAAGAACCAGCAGCAGAACCAGAAGCTGCAGCTGAGCCAGCACCAGTAGCTGAGGCAGCAGCCGAGCCAGCAGCCGAAACAACTGCTGAAGCACCAGCTGAGGAATGGACTATGTGTACTCCACCGACTGGTGTAAAACAAACACGCTTTGAGGTTGTAAATCTGAAGGAAAATAATACATACAAGTTCAGAATATGTGCCATTAACAAGGTTGGTGTTGGAGAGCATGCGGATGTGCTGGGAGAGATTGTTGTTGAGGAGAGGGCAGAGGAACCGGATCTTGACATTGACCCTGAGCTCAGGAAGATTGTGAGCATCAAAGCCGGAAGTTCCCTCAGACTGTTTATTCCTATTAAAGGACGACCCACTCCTGCCGTCACGTGGGAGAAAGATGAAGTTGCAGTCAAGGAGAGTGCTCAGGTGGAAGTGACAAGTAGCTATACATCTCTTGTAATTGACAAAGTTAGCCGATTTGATACTGGAAAATACACAGTGACTCTTGAGAATGCAAGTGGAACAATTTCTGCTGTGGTTGCTGTCAGAGTACTGGACACACCTAGTGCCCCAGCCAACTTCAAGGTGAAAGAAATCACAAAAGAGTCAGTAACACTTGCATGGGAAGCCCCATTGTTAGATGGAGGAGCCAAGATCAAAAACTACATAATTGAGAAGAGAGAGAGCACACGTAAAACTTTCTCAGCTGTGGTGACAAATTGCCACAAACTGTCATTTAAGATTGATAATCTTCAGGAGGGTTGCAATTATTATTTCCGTGTTCTTGCTGAAAATGAACATGGTCTTGGACTCCCAGCAGCAACAATTGATCCTATCAAGGTCTCAGAGGTGCCTCAAACTCCAAGAAAGTTCACTGTTGTTGACCAAACCAAGACCAGTGTCTCTTTGGCATGGGAGAAGCCTGAGCATGATGGTGGGAGCAAAGTTATTCATTACCTGCTAGAAATGCAAGTCAAGGGCCAAGACAAATGGTCTGGCATCAACACTTTCAAAACTATGGATGCTGGTGTCAGTAATCTGAACCCGGGTGAGGAATATCTGTTCAGAGTGACAGCTATCAATGTAAAGGGAAAGAGTGACCCCAATACCCTTGCATATGCTGTACAAGCCAAGGACCTTGTCATTGAACCAGATGTAAGACCTGTATTCAGCAACTACAGTGTTCGTGTTGGCAAAGACCTTAGCGTTGAAGTACCCATATCAGGACGTCCCAAGCCAAAGATCACATGGACAAAGGATGGTGAAACTCTAAAACTAACCTCAAGAGTGAACATTGCCAACACACTCAGTACCACAACTCTGAACATTAAAGAGGCAGCAGGTGATGATGGTGGGATGTATGGTATTAATGTCACTAATAATGTTGGACATAAGGACGCAACCGTTGAAATAATTGCTCTTGATAAGCCTGGCCCCCCTACTGGACCTGTTAAGTTTGATGAAGTTACAGTACAAAGTGTGACTATTTCTTGGGCTCCACCAAAGATTACTGGTGGCTGCCAGATTTCAAATTACATTGTACAAAAGAGAGATACAACCTGCACAACATGGGAGAATGTGTCCGCCTTGGTTGCAAGAACTTCGTTGAAGGTACTGAGGCTTAAGACTGGAGCTGAATATCAATTTAGAATAATTGCTCAGAATCGCTATGGAAAAAGTTATTCTCTGGACTCATCCCCTGTAGTTGCACAATACCCATACAAAGAACCTGGTCCACCAGGTACACCCTTTGTCTCATCTCTCTCCAAGGATCACATGATTGTGGAATGGAACGAACCCATTGTAGATGGAGGCAGTGCTGTTCTCGGCTATCACCTTGAAAGAAAAGAGAGAAACAGCATCCTCTGGGTTAAGATAAATAAAACACTCATCCAAGATACAAGTTTCAAGACTTCTCCTTTGGAAGAGGGTATCGAGTATGAATTCAGAGTTTCTGCTGAGAATATTGTTGGTACTGGCAGATGCAGTAAGATCTCAGAGGGCTGTTTTGCCCGTGACCCATGTGATCCTCCTGGTACCCCTGAAGCCATCCACATAAGTAAAGACACCATTGTCCTTCAATGGACTAAGCCAGAGTATGATGGAGGCTGCAAGGTGACTGGATATGTTGTGGAAAAACGGGACCTGCCAGAAGGGCGCTGGATAAAGGCTAATTTCACCAATGTAATTGAGACAAAGTTCATTGTCACTGGACTCACTGAGATGGCTCAGTATGACTTCCGAGTCATTGCTAAGAATGCTGTTGGCACCATAAGCAAGCCATCTTATAACACTGGACCAATCGTAGCAAGTGATGAAGTCGAAGCACCAAAGTTCTCTATCAATCCAGAGTTCACAAAAACGATCGTTATCTATGCTGGGGACACATTCAAACTTGATGCTGATGTACATGGAAAGCCAATTCCCACCATCCAGTGGTTCAAAGATGATAAGGAAGTTGAAAATACATTGAGGTATGAGATAAAAAATACTGAGACAAGCGCAGTTATCATTGTAAAGGACTCCATCAGAGTTGATGGCGGACTTTACAATCTTATGCTAACAAATGTTGCTGGCACACAGATAGTTCCATTCAAGGTGAAGGTTCTAGACAAACCAGCACCATGTGAAGGGCCTCTTCATGTCACTGGAGTTCATTGTGATAGATGCACTCTGTCATGGCAGGCCCCAGTACACGATGGAGGCAGCAACATTTCACACTACTTAATTGAGAGGCGAGAGACTAGCCGTTTGGCTTGGAATGTTGTGTCTAACAAATGTGACACCACACTGTTTAAAGTAACAAAACTACTGGAAGGAAATGAATACATCTTCCGTGTCATGGCTGTCAACTGCTACGGTGTGAGTGAACCTCTACTGTCGGCCTCTGTGATACTGAAAAATCAATTTGTCCCTCCTGGGGCACCACATGTCCAGGAAGTGTCCAATATTGCTCGTGACTCCATGACTCTAACCTGGTCTGCACCAGACACCGATGGTGGAAGTGACATCATTAGTTATGCAATTGAGAAGAAAGACCGGGCTGGAGTTAAATGGACCAAATGCAACAGGCAAAAGGTCACTGATCTGTCCTTTAGAGTAACTGGCTTGACAGTCGATCATGAGTACGAGTTCAGAGTTGCTGCTGAGAATGCAGCTGGAGTGGGTGAGCCAAGCTTACAAACGTCATATTTCAAGGCTTGTGATCCCAAGTATAAACCTGGACCACCCACATATGCTCATGTGATTGATACAACCAATTCATCAATCACACTGTCATGGGGAAAGCCACTTACCGATGGTGGCACTGCAATTCAGGGCTACATTGTAGAGGTATGTAAGGCTGAGGAAGAAGAATGGACCATGGTAACCCCTCCTACTGGCCTGCGGGTAAACAAATATGAAGTCACCAAACTCACTGAGGGACAAGAATATAAAATCCAGGTTTGTGCTCTGAATAAACTTGGAGTTGGTGAACCAGCTGCTATACCAGGAACAGCCAAACCTGAGGAGAAAGTGGAAACTCCAGAAATTCTACTGGACTCAGAGCTTAGGAAGGGAATAGTTATAAGAGCTGGAGGATCTGTTAGTATCAATGTGCCATTCAAGGGAAGACCTACTCCAGAGATTACGTGGACAAAAGACGAGGCTGAGCTGTCAGAGAAAGCAGTAATTGAGAAAGCGGTCAACTACACACACCTGTCTATTGATCCCTGTGACAGAAATGATTCTGGAAAATACACTGTTACTCTGGAAAACAGCAGTGGTTTGGTGTCTGAATTTGTCACAGTTAAAGTGCTGGACACTCCAGGAGCACCTCTGAACCTTGTTGTTACAGAAATCAAGAAAGAATCTGTTACTCTTGTCTGGGATGCGCCACTAATCGATGGAGGTTCCAAAATCAAGAATTATGTCATTGATAAACGGGAATCAACAAGGAAAGCTTATGCAAATGTATCAACCAAGTGCTCTAAAACATCATTCAAAGTTGAAAACCTTGCTGAGGGATCCATGTATTACTTCAGAGTTATGGCTGAGAATGAATATGGAGTTGGACAGTCTATTGAAACAAAAACAGCATCCAAAGCCTCTGAGGTGCCTCAGCCTGTTGGAAAGGTTTTCCTTACGGATGTCACCAAAGTCAGTGCAACTCTTGCATGGGAGAAACCAGAGCATGATGGTGGAAGCAGGATTGCTGGGTATTTAATTGAGATGCAGCCCAAGGGAACAGATAAGTGGGGTGTTGTCGCAAACACAAAGACATGTGAGGGAACTGCCACTGGTCTAACCCCAGGGCTGGAGTACCTCTTCCGTATCGTTGCTCACAACGAGAAGGGAAAGAGTGAGCCCAAGGCACTTGCTGCACCAGTTATCGCTAATGACCTGACTATTGAACCAAGCTTGAAGCCCATGTTTAACACATACAGCGTTAAGGCTGGTAAAGATCTGAAGGTTGAGATCCCCGTATTTGGTCGGCCAAAACCAAAAGTATCTTGGGCCAAAGATGGCCAGTCTTTGAAAGCGACAAGTAGAGTGAATGTGTCGAACACACTCACAACCACTACCATTCACATTACAGAAGCATGTAGGGACGACTTTGGAAAATATACAGTCACAGCGGCTAACACTGCTGGATTCACAACTGAAGAAGTAGGCATCATCCTCCTTGACAAACCTGGTCCACCCACAGGACCATTTAAAATTGGTGAAGTGAGCAGCACTTTTGTGAATCTCGCATGGGAACCCCCAGAGTATACAGGTGGATGTCAAGTAAAAAACTACATTGTGGAAAAACGTGACACAACTGGCAACATCTGGCAAGTTGTGAATGCACAGCTCGCTAGAACTGGACTCAGAATCACTAAGCTGAAGACTGGTGCAGAGTACCAATTCAGAGTATCTGCTGAGAACAGATATGGCAAGGGCTCATCTTTGGACTCAAAGCCAATTGTTGTGCAGTATCCATACAAACCTCCTGGCCCACCTGGAACACCATTTGCCAAGTCTGCAACTAAGGAACAAATGATCATTGAATGGAATGAGCCAGTCAATGATGGTGGTAGCTCAGTCATTGGTTATCATCTGGAAAGCAAAGAAAGAAGCAGCATTCTTTGGACTAAATTGAACAAGATTCTAATTACCGATACTCAATTCAAAATATGTAATCTTGAGGAGGGCATTGGTTATGAATACCGGGTCTCAGCTGAAAATATTGTTGGTATTGGTAGATGCAGCAAAATATCAGACTCATTTGTTGCACGCGATCCATGTGATCCACCTGGTACTCCTGAGGCAACAGTTATCTCCAAGAACCATATTGTGATAAAGTGGACAAAGCCCCAATATGATGGAGGCAGTAAAGTGACTGGATATGTTGTGGAGAGGAGAGATCTGGCCTCAGTTGAGGGACGCTGGTTGAGAGCCAACTTCACAAATGTAGTTGAGACCGAATTCACTATCACTGGCCTGACAGAAAATGAACAATATGAATTCAGAGTTATTGCCAGAAATGCCGCAGGCATGTTCAGTGACCCGTCTGATAGCAGTGGACCAATCACAGCTACAGATGAAATTGAACCACCAAGTGCATCCATGGATCCTAAATACATAGAAGCCATTATTGTCAATGCAGGAGAGAACTTACTTCTTGATGCCGACATTCATGGAAAACCTCTTCCTGATGTCTTGTGGTTAAAGGAAGGTAAACAAATGGAAAAGGCTCTCCGCATTGAAGTGAAAACCACAAATAAAACTGCATCAATGACAATTAAAGATGTCACAAGGTCAGACAGTGGTCACTATGACCTCACTCTCACCAATATTGGTGGCACAAAGACAATACCCATCACTGTAAAGGTTTTGGATAAACCAGGCCCACCCACTGGACCTATCAAAGTGACTGGAGTAACTGCTGACAGATGTTTCCTATCCTGGACAGAGCCTCAATTGGATGGTGGTGCTGATATCTCTCATTACATTTTAGAAAAGAGAGAGACCAGCAAACTCTCCTGGACCATTGCTGCACCTGACATTCAAGCTCTGAATTACAAAGTGACTAACCTGCTCCCTGGAAATGAATACCTCTTCAGGATCAGAGCTGTCAACAAATATGGCTTAGGAGAGGCTCTGGAGACTGAGCCAATTACTGCTCGTAATCCATATAAACCACCAAGTGCGCCCACAGCACCTGAAGCTATTGAAATAACAAAAGACTATATGATTTTGTCATGGGCAGCACCTGAGCAAAATGGTGGAGCAGAAATTGACTGCTATCATCTTGAAAGGCGTGACAAAGATAGTGTGAGATGGACCAAATGCAACAGACAAAAGTTGACTGACTTGTTTTTCAAAGTCACAGGACTTCAGGAAGGTCACTTTTATGAATACCGTGTTGCTGCAGAAAATGAGGCTGGAGTGGGAGACTTGAGTGACCTTTCACATTTCTGCAGAGCATGTGATGTAACAACACCACCTGGACCACCACACCATCCTAAGGTGACAGACCACACAGAATCAGCAGTGTCACTGGCCTGGGGTAAGCCTGCCACTGATGGTGGGGCATATATCAAGGGATACATTGTTGAAATGAA
This sequence comes from Mallotus villosus, assembly GCA_903064625.1. Lineage (NCBI taxonomy): Eukaryota > Metazoa > Chordata > Actinopteri > Osmeriformes > Salangidae > Mallotus > Mallotus villosus. The sequence continues at coordinate 371,674 of CAEFZP010005811.1, read as the reverse complement.
AGAGGCCACAGCCGAGGAATGGACCACATGTACTCCTCCCGCTGGCCTTCAGGTGACACATCTCACCGTGGGAGATCTGAAGACAGGTGCAGAATACAACTTCCGTGTCTGTGCTATCAACTCAGAGGGAGTCGGAGAACATGCAGATGTCCATGGCACTGTGGTTGCAGCAGAGAAGGTGGAGGCACCAGAAATTGAGCTGGATGCGGACCTAAGGAAGGTCGTCTCTGTACGCGCAAGTGGAACACTGCGGCTTTTTGTCACAATCAGAGGAAGACCTGAACCTGCAATTACATGGGAGAAGATTGAGGGTGTTCTGACAGAACGGGCCCAGATTGAATCCACCAGTTCGTACACAATGCTTGTCATAGACAATGTCAACCGCTTTGACAGTGGCAAGTACTCACTGACAATAGAGAACAGCAGTGGAACAAAATCTGCCCTTATAAATGTCAGAGTGTTAGACTCACCAAGTGCCCCACAGAACTTTGAAGTCAAAGAAATCAAGAAGGATTCAGTCACACTCTTCTGGAATGCACCACTTACAGATGGGGGATCCAAGATAACCAATTACATTGTTGAAAAAAGAGAATCTACCAGGAAGGCTTACACCACTGTGACAAGCAACTGCCTACAGAACTTCTTAAAAATTGATGAGCTGCCAGAAGGATGCATATTCTACTTCCGTGTGAGTGCTGTCAATGAGTATGGCATCGGGTTGATGTCTGAGACGAAAAATCCAATAAAAGTTTCTGAGGTACCTCTACCCCCAGGAAAAGTCATGCTCACTGATATGACCAAAAACAGTGTGTCACTCGCATGGGAGAAGCCTGCTCATGATGGAGGAAGCAAAATCATGTGTTATAATGTGGAGATGCTAGTTAAAGGTGGTGATAAGTGGGGTACATCTTGCACAGTCAAAGTACCGGAAGCTACAATCCCAAACCTAACAGCTGGAGAAACATATTCCTTTAGGGTTGTTTCAATTAATGAGAAGGGAAAGAGTGAGCCAAAGGAACTAGGATTACCTGTAGTTGCAAAGGACCAGGATATAGAACCATCATTCACTATGCAGTTCAACACCTACAGTGTGAAAGCTGGAGAAGATCTCACGGTTGAAATTCCAGTGAGAGGCCGTCCCAAGCCTGTTATTTCATGGAAGAAAGATGGTCTTCCTATGAAGCAAACAAACTCAGTGACCATTCTAAATACAAAGGTCTCAACCAAACTTGTTATTAAGGAGGCCGCTAGAGAACATGTTGGAAAATATGAAATCACTCTTGCCAACCCAGGTGGTGTGAAAACTGTGCATCTCGGAATCATTGTACTTGACAAGTCTGGTCCACCCACTGCTATTAAGGTGGACGCTGTGACTGCTGATAGCATAACAATTTCATGGTCACCACCAGAGTATGATGGTGGCTGTTCAACCAACAACTACATTGTTGAGAAGAGGGATACAAACTCAACAGTTTGGCAGTTGGTCTCATCACAAATTGCTAGAACCTCAATCAAGGCCAGTCGACTGAAACATGGTGCAGAGTATCAGTTCCGTGTATACGCTGTTAATCGTTATGGAAAGAGTACATATTTGGACTCCCCTGGAATCACAGCTCAGTATAACTTCAAGCAACCAGGACCTCCTTCTACCCCTCAGGTGAAACATGCAACCAAAGCCTTTATGATGGTCACATGGAATGAGCCAGTCAATGATGGTGGTAGCACAGTTCTTGGTTATCACCTTGAGTGTAAGGAGAGAAGCAGTATCCTTTGGAATAAGATGAACAGAGGTATGATCAAAGACACAGAGTATAAGGTTATTAGCATTGAAGAAGGCATGATGTATGAATATCGTGTTTATGCTGAAAACATTGCTGGAATTGGAAAATGCAGCAAGGCCTGTGATGCTGTGGCTGCAAGAGACCCATGTGACCCTCCAGGTCTGCCAACAGTCACCAGTGTTACAAGAACATCTGTCTCCCTCTCATGGGAAAAGCCTGAGTATGATGGTGGAGCTAAGGTGACTGGCTATACTATTGAACGCAGGGATCTACCCGAGGGTCGATGGATGAGGTGCAACTTTACCAATGTTCCAGAGACCTACTTTGATGTGACAGGTTTAACGGAAGACAGCCAGTATGACTTCCGCATCATTGCAAAGAATGCTGCAGGATTGTTCAGTGAACCATCTGACTCTACTGGCCCTATCACTGTCAAAGCTGACGTGGATCCTCCACGCATCATGATGGATGTCAAGTTCAGAGCTACTGTTGTTGTAAAAGCCGGAGAGCCCCTGAAGATCAATGCGGATATTGCAGGACGCCCAGCCCCAGTTATTTCCTGGACAAAGAATGGCAAAGAGATTGAGCTGAGGGCCAGGATTCAAATTATTTCAACAGAAACCAGCACTTCAGTAATTGTAAAGGATACTGTGAAAACTGATTCTGGACAGTACACCCTAACATTGCAGAACATTGCTGGAACAGTTACCATGCCTGTGAACTGTGTGATTCTTGACAAACCAGGTCCTTCAGCTGGACCTCTAGAGATCAGCCACCTCACAGCAGAAGAGTGTACTTTGTCATGGGGTCCACCTCAAGAGAAAGGCGGTGCTGACATTACACACTACATTATTCAAAGGCGTGAGACAAGCCGCCTTGCTTGGACGCTGGTGCATGGAGACCTGAAAAAGACAGTATACAAAGTCACAAAACTTCTTCATGGGAATGAGTACATCTTCAGGGTTATGGCTGTCAACAAGTTTGGACTTGGCGAGGCCTTAAACAGTGATGCTGTCAAAATGGTGGATCCATTTACCATCCCATTAGCTCCAACCAATGTTGAGGTTACAGCTGTAACAAAAGCCAAGATGACACTCACCTGGGTAAAGCCTGCTGGTGATGGAGGCAGTGAGATCACAGGATATGTGATTGAGCGCCGGGACAAATCAGGAATGCGCTGGGTTCGTGTCAACAGAGAGCCTGTTGTTGAGTGTACTACTATAGCAACTAAACTTCGCAAGGGCATTGAATATGAGTTCCGTGTCTATGCTGAAAATGCTGCTGGTTTGAGTCCTCCTAGCGATACATCCGCCCCATTCCTTGCTATGGATGCACTGATTGTGCCTTCACCACCAACGAAACCAAAAATTGTGCATTCAACAAATGACTCCATCAGCGTTGTATGGAAACCACCAACATCTGATGGTGGGGCTCATATTCTTGGATATAGTGTTGAGTATAGAGAGTACGTGGAAAGACCTACAGAGGAAGAGGAAAGTGATGAGGAAGAATATGAATATGAGGATGAGGAAGAAGAGGAGGAAATTGAGGAGGCACCAGCCGTGGAGGAGGATAACTGGACTGTGGCCATTCCACTTATCAAAAACACAGAGTTCACTATCTCTGGACTTGCAACTGATAATATTTATGAGTTTGCTGTTAGGGCAATTAACAAGATTGGCCAGAGCAGACTCAGTAAAATCTCTGAGCCAAAGCTGGCAAAGGATAAGACAGAGGAGCCAGCTTTTGATGTTGACTTAGAGATGCGCAAAACATTGATTGTCAAGCATGGCAACTCATTCACACTGACTGCACCATTCCGAGGTACACCTGTCCCCTCTGCAACTTGGGCTAAGGAGGAAGTAGACCTAAAGGCAAGAGCAACCGTCGAAACAAGTGACACCTCTACGTCATTAACATTTGAGAAGGCCACAAGAAATGACTCTGGAGAATACACAGTCACACTGGAGAATGGCTTGGGGACCGCAACACTACCAATGGTTGTTACGGTTCTTGATTCTCCGGGACCTGCAGTTAATATTAAAATCAAGGAGGTTACAATAGACTCTGTGACAGTTGTATGGGAGGCTCCAGTAAATGATGGTGGTGATGCTGTGAAAGCATATCATGTTGAGAAACGTGAGGCCAGCAAGAAGGCATGGGTATCTGTGACCAGCAACTGCCACAAACTGACCTACAAAGTTGAAGATCTTCAAGAGGGAGCAATGTATTACTTCAGAGTCATTGGAGAAAATGAATTTGGAGTGGGTGTCCCTGCTGAGACCAAAGATGGAACGAAGGTTACAGGTTTGTGTTCATTTTCTGATTTGTTTGTTCTTGTGTTACTATTACATAATGTTGATTACATAATGTTTGAATGGAAAAACCCCTTATTGTTTTTTCGTTTATTTTACTTGAACACTGCCTTGAAATCTGCCTTGAACTCCTGGGGGACTTCATGATTTTGACTGTATCATTATCATTTACAGAAAAGCCAAGTGCGCCTACTAGACTTGGGGCCACGGAGGTGACCAAGGATAGCATCACAATTGCATGGTCCAAACCAGAGCATGATGGTGGAAGCAGAGTAACAAGCTACCTCATTGATGCTCTGGAAAAAGGACAGGAAAAGTGGGTGAAGTGTGCCGTGGTGAAGACAAATACTCACACAATCAAAAGTCTGAGGGAACATGGTGAATACTTCTTCAGAGTTCGCGCTGAGAATCATGCTGGACTTAGTGAACCTAAAGAGATGATTGTCCCTGTTGTCGTAAAAGATCAACTGGGTAAGTTTGTTATTTGTATTAGACATAATTCTGTATCCCATTTTGTTATATGTACTCATAAATCTTACCAGCATCTTATAACTACTGATAACAAAAATGTCCTTCAACAGAGGCCCCAGAATTTGATTTGAAGAACTATCCCAGGAATACAGTATATGTAAGAGCTGGATCAAACTTGACCTTTGAGCTCCCTCTCACTGGCAAACCTATGCCCAAAGTCGTTCTATCAAAGAACAATGTTGTTATTAAAGCAAAACAGAGGATCATCGCGGATGTGACCACCGACAGTCTCATCATCACTCTCAATGAGAGCACTGCAAGTGATGCAGGCAAATATGACATCACTGCCTCCAACACAAGTGGCACCACCAAGATATTTACTAACATTGTTGTACTAGACAGACCTGGACCTCCAGTTGGCCCAGTTGAAGTTGGAGATGTTGGGGAGACGACAGTCTGTCTCAAATGGAGTCCTCCTGTTTACAGTGGTGGCAGCCCAGTCACCAATTACATTGTACTTCGACGTGAAACAAGCACTCCTGCTTGGACAGAAGTGTCATCTTCAGTAGCAAGAAACCTAATTAAAGTCACCAAGCTCACCAAAGGAGAAGAGTATCAATTCAGGATTAAGGCTGAGAACCGTTTAGGTATCAGCGACCACATTGACACCCCGCCAATCACAGTCAAGCTTCCATACAGTAAGTGACTTTTTGTTTTTCTAGTATGCAATTACCATTTGATAGTTTAATGTTTGCCTTTAAGCTGCAGAAAACCTTTCTTCTAACTTTTGTTTTGTCTTTTCCAGCCATCCCTGGACCTCCTTCCACCCCATGGCTGACCGCTGTGTCCAGAGAGAGTCTCACCATCAACTGGAATGAGCCTGTTATGGATGGAGGAAACTTTGTCATTGGTTACCACTTACAGATGAAAGAGAGAAGCAGCATTTTGTGGCAGAAGGTCAACAAAACTGCGATAGCTGGCACACAGTGGAGAATTACGAATATTTGCCCTGGTCATATCTATGAGTTTAAGGTTGCAGCAGAAAATGCAGCTGGTATTGGAAAGATGAGCAAGACATCTGAGGAAGTGCTTGCAATTGATGCTTGTGGTAAATATTTTGAAGATCACAAACTATTTTTTGCCACTTAATTTTGTATGACCTCTCTGTACCTCTCTGTGCTATGCCTAATGAACGTAATTTTTTTTACAGAGCCCCCTGCTAATGTTCAAATCTCTGAGGTTACTAAGAACTCTGTCAGCCTGGTCTGGCAGAGACCTCCCTATGATGGCGGAAGCAAGATTTCAGGTTACAGCGTAGAGAGGAGAGATGTCCCCGATGGCAGATGGACAAAGGCCAACTTTACCAACATAATTGAAATGGGCTTCATTGCATCAGGACTTACACAAGATGAAGCCTATGAGTTCAGAGTATATGCAAAGAATGCAGTTGGATCCGTCAGTAATCCATCTCTCGTTGCTGGCCCAGTAACCTGTGTTGATTCAAGTGGTAAGAGCTAGTTGATTGTTTTTCAAGTGTGCTGTAGTAATATATTACTATGCTCTGTCCAAAAAATATGTTTTGCTAATAAGTACTTTTTGATTGTTCAGGTGCCCCAGCAATCGACCTCCCACCAGAATATTTAGATATTGTGCAATACAAAGCTGGAGCCTCTGTGAAGATCAGAGTTGGACTTCTTGCAAAACCTTTCCCTGCAATTGAATGGTGCAAGGATGGAAAGGAACTGGTGTCAAGCTCTGAGCTGTCTATTGAGAGTACAACAGACACATCTAGTATTCTTATCAAGGATGCCACTCGCTTTAACACTGGCACATATGACATCAAGATCAGGAATGTGCTGGGCTCAGCATCGGCCTCCATCAGGATACAAATTCTAGGTATTTCTACATATGATTAATTCAACTGAATTATAATTGTTTACAGTTTCTACATATATTTGTCCTAAATGGACTGAGAATCTTTTATTTGAGATTGTGTTTTGATGTGAAACTTCTTCTTATCAACAGACAAACCAGGACCACCACCAGGAATCATTCAGTTTAACACAGTTACGGCAGACAAGATTATCTTCAGTTGGGCGCCAGTCACAGATGAGGGTGGTGCTAAAGTCACCCATTATGTTGTGGAAAGACGTGAGACCAGCAGAGTGGTGTGGTCCACTATCTCCGATGAGATGACTGATTGTTATGCCACTGTCCAGAAGCTAGTGAGAGGGAGTGAATACGTGTTCCGTGTGATGGGGGTCAACAAGTTTGGAATTGGAGAGCCTCTCGAGTCTGAGACAGTCTTTGCCAAGAATGCCTTTGGTAAGTGGAACTAAAAGTAATTTGTATTTACATTGGAAACATGGGATAACATGACCTCATGAAATTTGTGTTCCTACAGTTCAACCAGTTCAATCAAACATCCTCAAAGGAATTTATTATTTATTGTGCAATGTTCTCAATGTCTATTTCACAGTAACACCTGGACAGCCAGGCACTCCTGAGGTGAATGCTAGCACAAAGTCATCTATGGTAGTCGTGTGGAACAAACCAGGTGTGGATGGTGGAAGTCCAGTGACAGGTTACTACCTGGAGAGACGTGACAAGAAAAGTCTTCGCTGGATTAAGGTCCTCAAAGATCCAATCAACGACATTACTCAGAAGGTGTTCCATCTGACAGAAGGGAATGAGTATCAGTACAGAGTGTGTGCCACTAACAAGGCTGGAGAGGGCCCCTTCTCCGATGTGTCTGATTACTACAAGGCAGCTGAGCCAGTTGGTAAGCAGAATTTTCTAGATCAATATGTTAAACTATGTTGAGAGATTTGTGCAGTCCTACCTGTATCTAGATGGGGGTCAGATGGCTGAGCGGTTAGGGAGTCAGGCTATTAGTTTGATTCCCGGCTCTGCCAAATGATGTTGTGTCCTTGGGCAAGGCACTTCACCCTACTTGTCTCGGAGGAATGTCCCTGTACTTACTGTAAGTCGCTCTGGATAAGAGCGTCTGCTAAATGACTAAATGTACATGCGTTTTGTTCATTAGAAACACCAGATGAGCCTTGCAAGCTCAAAGTGGTTGACTCTACCAAGACGTCCATCACCCTTGGGTGGTCAAAGCCAGAGTGGGACGGAGGCAGTGAAATCATCAGCTATGTAGTAGAGAAACTGGTGGAGAAACTGGTGGAGGGTGAAGAAGAGGGTGAAGAAGAGGAATGGACAGTCATCAGCGCCAAAGGAGAAGTGAGGACTGCAGAGTATGTAGCCCACGACCTCAAACCTGATGTGAACTACTTCTTCCGCGTATCAGCAATCAACTCTGCAGGCCGTGGAGAACCCCTTGAGATGACTGAGCCTGTGCAAGCTAAGGATATCCTGGGTCAGTTAATGCACTTCTGAGAACTTTATTATAAAAATGTTATGTTTCATGTTTCTTATGCTTATTTTATATCTGACATCCTTATCTTGGGTTTTACAGAGGAGGCTCAAGTTGATCCAGATGTCGCCATGAGAACTCATTACATTGTTAAAGCAGGAAAAGATGTGGAGATCATGGTTCCTCTTAAAGGCAGACCTGCACCTACGGCTTCATGGTCAAAGGGAGAAGAGTGCCTTGACAGTAATCCCAAATATATAATTCACAACACTGACACAACGTCAGTACTACTTATGTCTGAAGTTACCAGGAATGACACTGGAAAATATACAGTAAAGATTGAGAATGGCGTTGGAGAGCCCAAAACACTGACGTTGTCTGTGAAGGTTCAAGACACACCATCTGCCTGCAGGAACCTCGTGTTGAAGGAAGTTACTCGTGGCAAAGTCACTCTTTGTTGGGAAGACCCTCTACTTGATGGTGGTGCGGATATTACCAACTACATTATAGAGAAGAGAGACTCATCAAAAAGATCTTACTCCAGTGTGACCAACAAATGCATAGATAACACATACACCATTGAAGATCTGTCAGAGAAGACATCCTTCTTCTTCCGTGTGTTAGCCGAGAATGAAAATGGTGCGGGCGATTCTTGCGATACAGCTGAACCAGTGAAAGCCACAGAAACTCCCGGTCCAATCAAAGAGCTGTCCATGAAGGACTCTTCAAAGTCCTCTGTCACACTACAGTGGGTGAAGCCTGACTATGATGGTGGCAGCATCATCAGTGACTATGTCATTGAGAAGAAACTCACCGACGAAGAGGAATGGGCAGAAGCTGGCACCAGCAAACATTGTGAATATGAGGTCAAAAAACTGAAAGAGCTCGTACAAATGGACTTCAGAGTGTGTTCCAAAAATGAGAAAGGTCAGAGTGACTTTGTGGAAATTAAATCGATCCAGGTCAAAGACTTTATCATTACACCAGATGCCTGTCTTGATGACTATCCAGGTGGTCGTATGAGTGTTCGCTTGGGTCACAATGTGCATATTGAATTGCCATATAAGGGCAAACCCAGACCAGGTATTTACTGGCTCAAGGATAGTCTGCCTCTAAAGGAGAGTGAGCAGGTGCGTTTCAAGAAGACAGAAAATAAAGCTATTCTCACAATCAAGAATGTGACGAAAGAAAATGAAGGTAAATACACATTAACCCTGGATAACAGGATTAACAGGAAGTCCTTCCACATTCATGTCATCACTCTTGGACCACCATCCAAACCTGTTGGACCCATTAACCTGGAAGAGGTTAGAGCAGAGAGCATCAGGATCTCCTGGGAGGAGCCAAATGATTATGGCGGTGGAGAAATTACATGCTACAGTGTGGAAAAACTTGACACCTCTCAGACAGTCTGGAAGATGGCTTGTTCCAGTGTGGCGGGAACGTCCTTTAAAATACCCAATCTGATCAAAGGAACACAATATCAGTTCAGAGTGCGTGCTGAGAACAGGTTTGGAGTCAGTGAGCCACTCATATCTCAGACTGTCATTGCCAAACATCAGTTCAGACCACCAGGCCCACCAGGAAAACCAGTGGTATACAATGTGACCAATGATGGCATGACTATTCAGTGGGAGACCCCCATCTATGATGGTGGCACACCCATCCAAGGCTACAACGTTGACAAGAAGGAGAAGAACAGCATTATGTGGCAGAAGGTCAACACAGTTCTGATTACTGAAAGGGACTACAGGATCCTTGGCCTTATTGAGGGTCTCGAGTATCAGTTCAGAGTCTATGCAAAGAATGATTCTGGACTGAGTCGTTTTAGTGACGAAAGCAACCACACCATGGCTGTCTCTCCTGTTGGTAAGTCCTAATTTAGACTAAAAAGAGTGGAACATATACATATTCATTTGATCGTAGAATATATCTTCAATAAATGAAGAAAAGTAAATCCGATCCTGCTTCTGTTTCAGATGCCCCTGGCCAGCCCGACTACACTGATGTTACTAGTAATTCAGTGACACTCAAATGGGATGCACCCAAGCATGATGGCGGAAGCAAAGTCACTGCCTACAATGTTGAGAAACGTCAAGGAAAGGGACGCTGGCTGAAGAGCAACTTCACGGATGTTCATGAGTGCAACTTCACAGTGGCTGGTTTGGCATGTAACGAACGCTATGAATTCAGAGTGATCGCAAGAAATGCAATCGGCACTGTGAGTCCACCTTCTCAGTCATCTGGCTACATTGTCGTCAGAGATGAAAGTGGTAAGTTAATACAGTATTTTGGTTTTAAACCATGTAAAAACTTTGCATGGTTTACTCTATAAAATGTGTTTTTTCAATTAAACAGCTTATACCACTATTTCCTTACATTTATCCCTTGTTTCTTTTTCAGTTGCACCACAACTTGAGTTTGGACCTGAGTACTTTGAGGGTCTCACTGTCAAGGCAGGAGATAACATCAGACTTAAGGTTAGCACTACTGGACGCCCATCTCCCAAGATTGTGTGGTACAGAGATGGTGTTGAGATTACCAAAAAGATGATGGACATCATTACAATCGCTGGATCAAGCACACTGTTTGTACGTGACGCTGACCGCAGTCACCGTGGTGTATACACTGTGGAAGCCACCAACAGCTCTGGGGACAAGAAAGAGGACATTAATGTCCAAGTCCTCGGTACGTATTTGTTCAATTTGCTAAGCATACAAACTGGACTATGATGTTTTCATGTCTTATTTCACACAGGGTAGCTTCCTTACATGACATCTTCTATTCTGCTCTCCCGTGATTTAGATACACCTGGAGAGCCAGTGGGACCCATCACATTCTCCAATATCTCTGAAGGAAAAGTAACACTCTCCTGGAACCCACCTGAGAATGATGGCTGCTCTGACGTTACTCATTACATTGTTGAGAAGCGCGAGACTTCAAAGATTTCATGGGCGCTTGTCACAGATCGTTGTGAGGAAAGCACATACAATGCATCCAAGCTGATCAAGACTAATGAGTACCAGTTCAGGGTTTCTGCAGTCAACAACGTTGGAGTAGGCAGACGTATAGAGTCCAGCCCCATTATTGCACAGATGCAATACAGTAAGTTTGAATGAAAATATTATTTTGACTTTAAAGCAACAATATTCAAGTTATTTTGTACCTCATAGCGTTGGCTGACAATGTTGTACTTTTCTTACCTATAGCTGTTCCAGATGCCCCTGGCACTCCTGATTCAACTGAAGTCACAGGTGAAAGTATCACACTGGCATGGACACCACCCACCTCAGATGGAGGAAATCCAATCCAAAGCTATATTGTGGAGAAACGTGAGAAGAAGACAGTTCGCTGGTCAAAGGTCAAGACCAAAAAGCCTATTGTTGAGACTGGTCACAAAGTAGTCAATTTGACTGAAGATATGGAGTACGAGTTCAGAGTGATGGCAGTAAATGACGCTGGTATTGGAGCTCCTAGCAACATATCCATGGGCATTAAAGCCAGTGAGCCCAGGGATATTCCATGCGCTCCATCTATAGTAAATGTAAGCGATTCTACAAATTCATCCATCAGTCTGGAATGGACCAAGCCTGCGGATGACGGTGGCATGGAAATTCTGGGTTACATTATTGAAATGTGCAAAGGAAACGAGGAGGAATGGACCCGAGTAAATGAAGAGCTCTGCGTTGAAACTATGTATGTCACAAGTGGTTTGGAGACTGGCGGAGAATACAAGTTCCGTGTTGCTGCTGTCAACTATATTGGTAGAGGAGAGGAACAAGAAATCCCTGAACCAGCATTTGCAGTGGACAGACGAACAACACCTAGTGTTGATATTGATGCCAGCTTCAAACAGACACACATTGTGAAGAATGGAGATACTGTTCGTCTTGAAGTAGCCTTCAGGGGAAAACCAACTCCCACAGTAGAATGGATTAAGGAGGATGGAGAGCTGGGAGTCTTGACAGAAGTCATTACAACAGAGAACACCAGTACTTTGACGATTGAGAACTGCACTAGATATGACTCTGGTAAATACACCATTAGCCTTGAAAACTGTTGTGGCACGGAGGAGATTACATTCACTGTGAAGGTGATGGATACCCCCGGATCTCCAGTATCTCTGATCTTCAAGGAAGTTTCCAGAGGAGCTCTCACTCTGGTCTGGGAACCTCCCACTAACGATGGCGGAGCCCGCATTCATCATTACATCGTGGAGAGGCGTGAGGCCAGCCGCCGTACCTGGCAACAGTCTGGAGGCAAGTGCACTCAGCTGATGCTCCGAATAAGTGATCTGCTAGAGGGTGTCCCATACTTTTTCAGAGTCTCTGCAGAAAGCCAGAATGGTATTGGTGAGGCTTATGAAAAGCCAGAACCAATTGTTGCCACTGCAGAACCTGCATCACCGAAGAGACTGGACATTCTGGACACCACTGATGATTCTGCAACCCTGGCTTGGTTGAAGCCTGAGCATGATGGTGGTAGTCGTATCCAGTTCTATGTTGTTGAGGCCAAAGCCAAGGGCACAGATAACTGGATGGTTTGTAACAAAACCAAGAGTCTGAGCATGGTGATTGAGAATTTAGGTATGGGTGCAGAATATGAATTCCGTGTCAAAGCAAAGAATGAAGCAGGATTTAGTGAGCCAAAAGAAGCCATTGCGCCTGTTCTTATCAAAGAGCCACGAATTGAGCCTACCGCAGATCTCAGTGAAATCGCTAACCAGCTGATCACGTGTAAGAACAATGCCACCTTCACCATTGATGTTCCCATCAGTGGCAGACCAGCTCCTAAGGTCATCTGGAAGCTTGAGGAGATGAGGCTGAAGAATTCAGACAGGGTATCCATCACTACAACAAAGGACAGGGCAACAATATCAGTCAAAGAGTCCATGAGGGGCGATGGTGGTAAATACTTCCTCACCCTAGAGAATGCAGCAGGTACAAAGACTTTCACTGTGAATGTCAATGTCATTGGAAGACCTACTCCCCCCACCGGGCCCATTGAGATCACAAACATCACTGCTGCGTCCTGTGTGCTGAACTGGGAAGAACCAGAGGATGACGGTGGAACCGAAATCACAAACTACATTGTTGAAAAGCGTGAATCTGGCTCCACTGCCTGGCAGCTGATCAATTCCAGTGTGAAACGCACATCGCTGCATGTCTCTCACTTGACCAAATACATGCAGTACACTTTCCGTATCTGCGCAGAAAACAGATTTGGTGTAAGCAAGTCTACAGAGTCTGAGACGATTGTTGCTGAGCATCCATTTGGTGAGTGTAACTTTATTATCTTCTATACTGTATACATAGTTATAATTAAAAAAGTTTGACCTAAAACAAGTTATTGCTTTTTCTTTACAGTACCTCCTGGTGCACCAACAAGACCTGAGGTGTTTGGTGTGTCATCTAACAGCATGAGCATCAAGTGGGAGGAGCCCTACCAAGATGGTGGCAGCAAAGTGACAGGCTACTGGATAGAGAAGAAGGAGAGAAACATTATCCTGTGGGTGAGGGAGAACAAGGTCCCATGCTTCGAGTGCTACCACAAAGTAGAGGGGCTGGTAGAGGGCTTGGAGTACCAGTTCAGAATCTATGCAATGAATAGTGCTGGCCTGAGCAAAGCCAGTGAGGGATCGAAGAGAACAGTGGCTCAGAACCCAGTTGGTGAGTCCATTCAGATATAAATAAATTGCACTTACATTTAGGATTTTGTCATTATTGTCTCAAATTATGTATTCAGTTATTATTATTATAGCTCAAAACATGAGTCATTTGTGATCTCAAAGAAAGTCTATTCTATTTCTAAATAATATTTCTATTGTCCCCAGACCCTCCTGGTAAACCAGAAGTTACAAATGTGTCAGGATCTACAGTGTCCCTCAAATGGTCTACCCCTCTGAATGATGGTGGCTGTCCTATTGTCGGTTACATTGTTGAGCGTAAGCCGTACTCCATCACTGGAGAAGGCCGCTGGCTGAAGTGTAACTACACCAACGTGACAGATAATAACTTCACCGTCACAGCCCTGGGAGAGGGAGAGGCCTATGAATTCCGCGTCATCGCTAAGAATGCTGGTCAAGTTTTCAGCATTCCATCTGCGTCCTCCGGCCCTGTGACATGCAAATCTGAATATTGTGAGTTACAACTCAATTTGTGATCCCTAACATTTGACGGGGGGGGGGATAAATGCCAAATTAAGTCAGTAATAATTTAACTAAATGCCTTTCCCTTTCACTCACAGCTCCACCAAAGGCAGACTTGGACAGCAAGCTTCTGGCAGACATTGTTACTATCAGAGCTGGCTCAGACCTAGTTTTGGATGCTTCTGTTGGTGGCAGACCTAATCCCAAAGCCTCATGGGCCAAGGGCGATAAGGATCTGGAGCTGTGTGAGAAGTACTCTCTGCAGTACACAAGCACCAGAGCAATGGCCATCATCAAGATATGTGATAGAGATGACACTGGAAAATACATTCTCACTGTCAAGAATGCCAGTGGGGTCAAGACAGCGGAGGTTAACGTGAAAGTACTCGGTAAGTATTCAAATGGAGTTGAAAAAAGCAGACAAAAGACATAAAGAGACATACAACTTGAATTAACATGATTAACCTGGTCCGTCCTGCTTTTAGATACACCTGGAGTTTGCGAGGGTGCGATTACCATCAGCAAAATTACACAAGAATCATGTACGCTGTCCTGGAAGCCTCCTCTTGAGGATGGTGGAGATGACGTGGCCCACTACATTGTTGAGAGACGCGACACCAACAGGCTCAATTGGGTGGTTATGGATGCTGAGTGCAAGGCATTGACCTGTGACATCACCAGACTGTTTAAGAACACAGAGTACCTCTTCCGTGTGAGAGGAGTCAACAAGTATGGCAGTGGTGTTCTTCTCCAGTCTGAGCTAGTCATTGCTAGAGACACATTCAGTAAGTCTAATTGTCTATCTACTTGAAAATTGGAGGCATCAAGAGCCACCTAATTTTTGTTTATTGCTGCTAAAATAGTTGACTAAAACGTTTTCTGTCATATTGTAGCTGTGCCATCTCCACCGGGAGTACCCGAGATTCTAGCGGTTGGGGAGGACTTTGCTACCATTGAGTGGCTGAAATCAGAGAGTGATGGTGGCAGTGAGATCACCCATTACCTCGTCGAGAAGCATGAGAAAAAGAGTGCCAGGTGGATCAAGGTGAACAAAGATTCAGCGTTTCTGGGCACATGCCTGAAGGTCTCAGACCTCGTGGAGGGAAACACCTACCAGTTCCGTGTGACAGCCATAAACAAGGCTGGCGAGAGTGAAGCTAGCGAGTTGTCTCTCTATGTTGTCTGCAAGGAGCCCACATGTAAGTTTCCATTACTTCCATTCCATTACAGAGCATTGTTGCTTGAATATACGTCTTAACTGTAGTCCTTGTTCCCTTGAGCAGAATGAGTATTGACTTTGTGCAAATGATTTACTTTGTGCTTGCATCCATCAGGTACCCCTGCTCCTCCATCAATCCCCCGCATCACAGACACCACCAAGGACAGCATCAGCTTAGCCTGGTCCCGACCAATTGATGATGGAGGTGCCGAAATCCTCGGCTATCTTCTGGAGAAGCAGGAAGAGGAAGCTGAGGAATGGACCATGGTCCATGAGAAGACTCTGCGAGGCACAGAACATGTTGCTACTGGTCTCACAACTGGAAAGAAATACTGTTTCAGAGTTGCTGGAGTCAATGTCAATGGAACTGGAGACTTCAGTGAACCCTGTACAGAGACAGAGGCAACTGAGAAAATTGGTGAGATTACTTGTTAAAATTTAAATTCATGTACATTTAAAGAATCAAACAGTGTTGATGTGGGATGGTTAACTGTATGTTTTGTCTTATAGAAATACCCGACCTGGAGATGCATGATGATCTCAAAAAGACCATCTGCCTGAGAGCAGGAGGCATCCTCAAATTAGTTGTCAATGTTACTGGAAGACCCATTCCTTCGGTCACCTGGAGCAAGCCAGATGTTGACCTCCATAACCGTGGTTTCATTGAAGTCACAAATTCCTCTACAACTCTCATTATTGACAAAGTGCATCGCTATGATGCAGGAAAATACACCATTGATGCAGAGAATGAGTCTGGCAAGACCTCTGCTACTATTGTTGTCAAAATCTATGGTGAGACTTGTCATGCTTTATATATTCTGTGAATTGAATGTCTTATATTTTTAGTAGATAGGAATCAATAGTGGACAGATTATTAACTGTAAATCTGCTCTTCTATTCAGATACTCCTGGTCCAACCGGACCAATTCAGATCAAGGAGCTCACAAATGAGTCTGCCCTCATTGCATGGGATCCCCCAACTGTGGATGGTGGAGCTCCAGTGAACAACTACATCATTGAGAGGCGTGAAGCATCAATGAGAGCCTACAAAACAGTGACATCCAAGTGCAGCAAGACATCCTATAAGATCGCTGGACTCATGGAGGGACTGATGTATTACTTTAGAGTCTTACCAGAGAATCTGTATGGAGTGGGAGAGCCATGTGAAACCCCTGATGTTGTGTTGATTGCTGAAGTACCCCTGCCTCCAAGCAAATTAGAGATGGTGGATGTCACCAAGACCTCAGTAACAATTGGATGGGAGAAACCAGAGCATGATGGTGGCAGCAGACTCACAGCCTATGTCATTGAAGCCTGCAAATTTGGCACTGACAAATGGATGAAGGTGGCAACCATGAAGACAACTGACTTTGAGTACACTATTACCTCTCTGAATGAGAATGAACAGTATCTGTTCAGAATCAAAGCTGTTAACAGCAAGGGAGCTAGTGAGCCGAAGGAGATTGTAACAGCTGTTACAGTCCAAGAACAACGAGGTATAGTTTTCAATACAAACATATGCATGTAAATAAATACAAATGAATCCTAATGAAGAATATGAATGCATTTTAAAGCCATGTGTCTATATAACATGTTTTCTCTTTCACAGTTCTACCCATGGTTGATTTCTCGAGCATTCCTCAGAAGGCTGTTAATGTTCGGGCTGGAAAACCACTTGAGCTCGACTTGCCAATCATTGGAAGACCCCCACCCGTTTGCTCATGGTACTTTGCAAACAAAAAGTTGAAAGTCACTGAGCGTGTTCAGATTCAAAGCACTGGAAAGTTCTCTAAGTTTACTTTGCTTAATACAACCATTGATGACACTGGCGAATATAATCTGGAAGTTAAGAACATCACTGGAGTCATCACAGAAACTATCAAAGTCATTATTCTTGGTAAGTACCTTTACATTATATCAATAATGAAATACATTTGCATAGCAGGTGGAGAGGGGAGGAGCATTATAGAATAACTTTATAATACTATAACGTAATGCTGCAATGTTTTTGATTGTGCTTCTATTTTCTAGACAAACCTGATGAACCTAAGGGACCAATCAGGATAGATGAGATTGATGCAACCTCAGTGACATGCAGTTGGGATCCTCCGGAGAGGGATGGAGGCGCTCCAATCAGTGGCTACGCTGTTGAGCAGCGTGATGCTCATCGACCTGGATGGGTGCCAGTCTGTGATTCTGTTAGCAGGCCCCAGTATAAGTTCGAAAAACTCACAGAGGGCGATGAATATGTGTTCCGTGCAGCCGCAATCAATCGCTTTGGCACTGGATCATTCTTGCAATCCGGGATTGCTTTATGCAAGAGTGCAACGAGTAAGAACCGTGATATTACCTCATGTTATTTATACATTTGATTATGTTATTCAAACTGGAGAGTGACAAAAAAAAATATTTCTTATCTACAGACATTCCTGGACCTCCTGGCAGGCCAACAGTGTTTGATGTGTCTCGTGATGGCATGACCGTAGCATGGCTCCCACCAGATGAAGATGGTGGATCAGAAGTGTCTGGATATATCATTGAACGCAAGGAAGTCAGGTCTGAGAGATGGGTGCGTGCCAACAAGAACCCAGTAACAATGACCCGATACAGATCTACAGATCTGACCGAAGGCCTGGAGTATGAACACAGAGTCACAGCCATAAATGCCAGAGGAGTTGGCAAACCCAGCCTTGTCTCAAAGCCAGCAGTGGCTACAGACCCCATTGGTAAGAAGATACAATTAATGAACAATTGTACAGTTTCTAAAATAAACATTTAACTAAGCTACTAATAATATAATCAAATAAATTCATATTTTTTTACTATCACAGATCCACCTGGCTCACCCCAGAACCCCAGAATCACAGATACCACAAAGTCCTCTGTGTCTCTGGCCTGGAGTCCACCTGATGACGAGGGAGATGCCAAGGTTTCAGGCTACCTGATTGAGATGCAGAAGGTCGGCCAGCTGAGCTGGATTAAATGCAACACAACTCCTTCTCTGATCTGTGAATATACACTGACAAAAATGCCCCAAGGAGAAGAATTCAAGTTCCGTGTATTGGCCTGCAATGCCGGCGGATCTGGAGATCCCGCTGAAGTACCAGGAACCGTCAAAATCACAGAGATGCTTGGTGAGAATATATGCAGAAAATACAGCATGGCTTTAGACATTTATTTTCTTCATGTAATTTGGGAAAGTTGCTCTTCTAACCATTTTTTATTTTGCAGAATCTCCTGATTATGAACTGGAGCTTAAATACAAAGCTGTATATGTGGTCAGGCAAGGAGGAGTTGTCAGACTCTCTGTGCCTGTCAAGGGTAAACCAGGTCCTACATGCAAGTGGACCAAGGATGGCTCAGATGTTGTTGAGAAGGCCATGCTTGTTTCTTCTGAAGACGTCACTGAGCTTGTGATCAAGGATGCACAGAGGAGCGACTCAGGTGTCTATGACCTTAAGTTGGAGAACAGGGTTGGGAAGAAGGTTGCTCACATCAAGGTGAATGTCATCGGACGCCCTAGCGCTCCTGAAGGCCCGCTCAAATTTGATGACATGCAAGCCAACTCTGTCAGAGTTAGCTGGACAACCCCCAAAGACAACGGTGGAACAGAAATCTTAGGATACATTGTTGAGAGACGTGAGTCTTCCAGAGTAGCATGGTACACCGTGGATACCAGGGTGGTCGACACACACCTGTTGGTCAAGGGACTGCAGGAAGGTGTTAAGTATCACTTCAAGGTGACAGCAGAGAACCAATATGGTGTCAGTGAATCTTTGAAGTCAGACGAACCTATCATACCAAAGACTCCATTGTGTGAGTATATCTTTAACAGCATTTATCAGTTCTTTATTCAGTATTTGCAATACACACTGTCAAATGTATAGCTTACCTTCTAAACAATGGGAATAATATGTAGGAAGGAATCAAGGCTACCTTTATGCTAACTGTGCTATTTTCTACTATAATCAGGTCCTCCTGAACCCTCAAGCACTCCACCAGAGATCATGGATGTCACAAAGAGCTCAGTTGCTCTCTCCTGGTCCAGGCCAAAGGATGATGGTGGTTCTGGCATCACTGGGTACATTGTTGAGTACAAAGAAGTGTCCTCTGAGACCTGGGTTCGTCACGAGACCAAAGTGGTCTCGACGATGTTCACTGTGCCTCGTCTTACTCCTGACGCTGAGTACCAGTTCCGCGTCATTGCTGTCAATGACATTGGACAGAGTGAAGCCGGACCTGCATCTGATTCAGTCACATGCAAAGATCCATTTGGTGAGTTACCGCATACAAACTTTAAAAGTGTGATCATTTTCGTGTTTTGAGCTACAGTGCCTTTACACTTTCCTCTGTGTGTTGTTCTAGACAAACCAAGTCAACCCGGTGAGATCGACACAGTCAGTGTTGCAAACACCAACATTGCCATCCGCTGGAAGGTGCCAGAATGTAATGGTGGAAAAGAGATCCTGGGTTACTGGGTGGAGTATAGAAAGTCTACAGAGAGCACATGGAAGAAGTGCAACAAACTGCGTTTGAAGGAGAAAGAATTCACAATGGGCGGTCTTGCCGAGGCCACTGAGTATGAGTTCAGAGTGTTTGCTGAAAATGAAACCGGAATCAGCCGACCACGGAGAACAGCTACATGCATCAAAACTAAACTCAGTGGTACGTAAAACGTGATAGTATGCACAGCAATTTGTGTAACTGTTCACAATGTATTGCTGAATATTAATTATATTGAATGAATGCATCATTTGCATTGTATTGAATTACACAAACACTTATATACCACTCTCTGTCAACAGTTGGAACTCAACCAAGTCTAAGGAAAGAAATGGATGAAGTAACAACAAAACTTGGACAACCTGCAGTCATGAAATGCCAGATTATTGGTAGGCCCGTTCCTGCGATGAAATGGTACAAGGCCGGTAAGGAGATCATAGAGTCTCGTAAATATGAGATGAGCTCTGATGGTCGCAACCACTCCCTGAGTATAATGACAGACCAGCAAGAGGATGAGGGTGAATACACATGCAAGGCTATCAATGATGCAGGTGAGGCGGAGACCACTGGTACTCTGGTGCTGGAGGCCATTCCTCAGTTCCATCCAGACTTCCCATTGAAGAACACATACCATGCAGGTCGCGGCACAACTTTGCGCCTGCATGTTGCCTACATCGGACGCCCTGTGCCAAAGATCATGTGGCTCTATGGAACTTCTACTTTAGAGTCATCTGAGAACATAAGCATTGAGAACACAGAGCACTACACTCACCTGGTGATCAAGAACGTTGAACGCAGGGTACATGGAGGAAAATACAGAGTCAGACTGCACAACCACTTTGGCAGAACTGACACTGCAATCAATGTTGAAATCCAAGGTATGTTTGTTTGCGGATTTAAAAAACACGTCAACATGCATTCATGCATGTTTATGCAATACGTATAAGAAAATATCTTGGTCCAGTCCAGTGTATAAACTGACCTTATTCTTCTGCCCATTTTTAGATAAACCGTCAATGCCTGAAGGTCCTATTGTGCTTGATGCTCTGCTGAAGAACTCAGTAATCATCAGCTGGAAGCCACCAAAGGATGACGGTGGATCAATGATCACCAACTACCTTGTTGAGAAGCGTGAGGACAAGGAAGAGGCACAGTGGGAACTGGTGTCATCATCTATCACTGCCACCAACTGCCGTGTACCCAACCTGGTTGATAGCGCTGGCTACTTCTTCCGCGTCTATGCTCAGAATCGTTATGGAAATAGTGAGCCATTAGAATTATCTGCTCCTATCCTCATCAAGAGCCAGCTGGGTATGTTGACCGTTACACTCAAAATAACATTTAGAAGCACAACTAAAAGAAAAGGATGTGATTTCTAACTGAATTGCTCTTCTCCACAGCTAAACCTAGTCCACCACTCCTGCCGGTTGTCACCGGAGTGACCAAAGTCTCATGTGTTTTAGCTTGGAAACCGCCTCTCTCTGATGGTGGCTCTAAAATCAAGAGTTACTGCATTGAGAAAAAGGAGAAGAAGGGTGAATGGACACCTGTTACCACTGATGAAATCCACCAAACCGTCTTCTCCGTCAAACGCCTTGTGGAGGGCTCAGAGTACATCTTCCGCATTAAGTGTGAGAATCTCGGCGGTGAGAGTGACTGGAGTGAAGAGTCTGCACCCATCATTCCAAAGACAGCTGTTGACGTCCGTGCTCCCGCCTTCAAAGAGGAGCTGAGAAGCATGAGTGTCAAATATAAGAGCAATGCTACCTTTGTTTGTAAGATTATAGGACAACCTAAGCCTGTGATCAAATGGTTCAAACGTGGTAAGGAGATCCAGTCTGATGGAAAGAAACTCAAAATACAAGAATTCAAGGGAGGCTATCACCAGCTGGTGATTGCTGCTGCTGAAGAGGATGACTCCACTATATACCAGATCAGAGCAACAAACCAGGGAGGATCTATCTCATCCACTGTCTCTCTTGATGTTGAAGGTGAGCAAAACATTTACTGTGGCATTAAAACATCTTTGAAACTTTACATATTTAGTCTTACAATAATACAGGTGACTAATCTGGTAAGCAGCATTTCTATTTGGTCATAATACTACTTTCTCTTGACACTAAATAAATGAATCATTTTTTTCTAGTTCCTGCCAAGATTAACCTGCCCAAGAACCTTAAGGATAAGGAGGCCATCCCTGCCCTGCGTGGAGAGTTGGTAAACATCAAGATTCCTTTCAGTGGCAAACCAGACCCTGTCATCACATGGCAGAAGGGACAAGACCTCATTGACAACAATGGATACTATCAAGTTATTGTCACTAGATCATTCACATCACTGGTGTTCCCGAACGGTGTGGATAGGAAGGATGCTGGGTTCTACATTGTTTGTGCCAAGAACAGATTTGGCATTGACCAACAGACAATTGAACTGGATGTTGCAGATGTGCCAGATCCACCACGTGGTCTCAAAGCCAGTGATATCTCAAGAGACTCAGTGTGTTTGAGTTGGGTTGAGCCAGCAAGTGATGGCGGCAGTAGAGTAACTAGCTACATCATAGAGAAGTGCCCTACAACGGCTGACAGATGGGAACGTGTTGCCCAGGCCCGCGATACTCGCTACACTGTTGTCAACCTGTTTGGAGGAACTGGTTATCAGTTCAGAGTCATTGCCGAGAACAAGTTTGGCCAGAGTTCCCCATCAGAGCCAAGCGGTCCGGTTATGACAAAGGAAGACAAATCAAGAGTCCTCAGCTACGACAAGGAGGTTGATGATTCTGGAGATGTTTCAAGTCGCAAAGCTCCTCATTCCAATGCTAAGGATGTGCATGAGAAATACATGATTGCTGAGGAGCTGGGAAGAGGACAGTTTGGTATTGTTCACCGCTGTGTCGAGACCAGCTCTCAGAAGACATACATGGCCAAATATGTTAAGGTGAAGGGAGCAGATCAAGCAATTATCAAAAAAGAAATTGCTACACTGAATGTGGCAAAGCACAAGAGTTTCCTGTGCCTCCATGAATCATTTGATAGCGCTGAAGAATTAGTCATGATCTATGACTTCATCTCAGGTGTTGACATATTCGAACGCCTTGGAACAGCCGACTTTGAGCTTACAGAGCGTGAAATTGTCAACTACATCAGACAAATATGTGAAGCTCTCGAGTTCTTGCACAGCGCAAGTTACGGTCACTTTGACATCAAACCGGAGAACATAGTGTACACTACAAGGAAAAGCACTAACATTAAGATCATTGAATTGGGACAGGCCAGACGCTTGACACCAGGAGAACAGATCAAGGTGCAGTACACAACGGCCGAGTATGCAGCTCCTGAAATCCACCAGAACGATATGGTCAGCACCGTCACTGACATGTGGTCAGTTGGTGTCCTTGCATATGTCCTTCTTAGTGGACTCAACCCCTTCACTGCTGAAACTAATCAGCAAATGATTGACAGCATTTCAAATGCCGAATACAATTACGAAGATGAAGCCTTCAAACAGGTCAGTGTGGAATCATTAGATTTCACCGACCGTCTTCTCACAAAGGAACGAAAACATCGTATGACAGCTGCTGAAGCTTTAGGCCATCCTTGGCTGACAATGCAGTCGGAACAACTCAGCGGAAGAATCATTGCAACCACTAGGCACAAGAGATATTACCAGGCCATGGTAAAGAAAGAATGGACCACTGTTATCTCAGCTGCTCGCATTGCCGGCGGTGGAGCTATCAGACCCCAGAGAGGTGTCTGTGTTGCCAAAGTGAAGATCGCACCATTTGAACATGGCCCAGTGGCTGGGCAGATTGGTCATGTTGTGGTGGCTGAGAAAGAAAATATCAAGTTTATTTGCAACATTGAGAACTATGACAGCACCACAGAGGTCACATGGTACTGTGGTGTTAGACAGCTGGAGGCAGGTACCAAGTATGAAATTGAATATGAAGATGGGCTGGCAACAATAACTATAAATGGGGTCACCAGAGCTGATGATGGCACCTACAGATGCAAGATTGTCAATGAGTATGGTGAGGACAGTGGCTACGCTGAGCTCTTTGTCAATGGAGTTAGATCATATCGTGACCACTTCACAACGCGTGTGGTGAAGAAGGTGAAACGCAGAGTGGACACAGCTAGACTTCTCCAGAAACCACCTGAGT
The DNA here is from genome assembly GCA_903064625.1 of Mallotus villosus. Taxonomy (NCBI): domain Eukaryota; kingdom Metazoa; phylum Chordata; class Actinopteri; order Osmeriformes; family Salangidae; genus Mallotus; species Mallotus villosus. Next base: position 347,702 of record CAEFZP010005811.1, on the reverse strand, counting down.
TCACCCTGCCTCTGTTTAACCGCACAGCTTACATTGGAGAAGATATCCGCTTCAGTGTCACCATCACTGTGCACCCTGAGCCACGTGTAATGTGGCTGAAATCTGGCCAGAAGCTCATTCCTGGTGAAGATGAGAAAAAGTACACTTTCCTCACCGACAAGGGTCTTTATCAGTTAGTGATTCACAACCTGGAGTCAGATGACGAGGCAGAGTACAGCGTCGTGGCTCGTAACAGGTATGGCGATGACAGCTGTAAGGCTCGTCTCACTTTGACTCCCCGTCCTGCACCAGCAGACAACACCTTGAGGCCCATGTTCAAACGCCTGCTTGCTAATGTCGAGTGCAGAGAAGGCCAGAATGCCCGATTTGAGATCAGAGTATCAGGACTCCCGACACTGAAGTGGGAGAAGGATGGCATGCCATTGACGTTTGGTCCATCAATTGAAATTGTTCATGAAGGCCTGGACTACTTTGTCCTTCATGTGAAAGACACTCTACTTGAAGATTCAGGCGTATATAGAGTTACAGCAACCAACTCTGCTGGATCTGCCAGTTGCCAAGCCACCCTAAAGGTAGAGCGGTCCACCCATGTTAAGAAAGAGTATGTGAGTGACAGGGACAAAAAGAAACAAGCAGAAAAAGAACTAATGGACAAGAAAGTAAGGCTATCACAGATCCTTTCTGGTACCGACGTCATGCCTCTTCCCCCACTGGCACAGCAAGCTATAAGAGAGGCATCCACGATGTTTAAACCTCCTGTGACAACAAAGAAGGGTGAGAAGACGGAGGCTGAAATACAAAAAGAAAAAGAGGAAAGGAAGAAGAGGGCGGATGAGAAGAGGCTGCGCATGCCATACGATGTTCCCCCGCCTCGTATTGTCGGGCCCACAGCGCTCGAGGAGGATATGGAAATCAAACACTTTGTTCCCTTCTCTGATATGAAATGGTACAAGAAGCTCCGGGACCAGTATGAGTTCCCTGAGCCTATGGACAAGATCAAACAGAAGAGGATGAAACGTATCCGTCTGTCCAGGTGGGACCAGTTCTATGAGGTGCCTCTGCCAAGGATTAAGACCCAGTACAAGCCTAAATGGCGCCTTCCAGCAGTGACACAGGATGACCTGGAAACAGTGAGGCCTGCAAGGCACCGCACTCCTTCCCCTGAACTGGAGGCCTACCAAAGAATAAGGAGGAGGTCTCTTGGGGATCTCTCAGATGAGGAGCTCCTGCTGCCTGTTGCTGAGTATCTCTCCATGAAGCAAACAGAGGAGGAGAGACTCCGCCTGGAAGAAGAACTGGAGCTTGGTTTCTCTGCCTCCCCACCCAGCCGTAGCCCTGTGCGCTTTGAGCTGTCTTCACTTCGCCATACATCTCCAAGGCACGCACCATATACTGAAGAGGAAGGTGAAGAGGTTCAGAGGTACGACTCCTATCGTATTCCATCCAAGTATGAGGCAGGGCCAAGTTTCTTCGACCTTCGCCAGCGCCATGACAAGGCCACATACAGAGCTCCAAGACAGAAGCAAAAGGTGCATGAAGAGAGAGAAGACGAGGAGATGCTGAGACCTGTCAAAACAACACAGAGAATCACCTCTTATAAAAGTCAGTTGAAACAGATGGAGTTTGAGGAAAAAACAAGAGTTACAAGAAGAGAGAAAACAACAGTTCAAGTGTCAACTGTGACTGAAGATTCTTCAATGGAGACATCTGAGCATCTTTCTGTCTCATTTACTCCTTCATATGTTCCCATGGCACGCCCTTCAGTCAAAAAGACCACAGCTGCAGAGGCTAAACCTGAGAGAAAGAGATCACCATCCCCTGAAAAGCCCCGTCATAAATCCCCAGGTTCCACTGCCTCACATGATGTCACCTTATCTAAAATAGATTTCATGTCCAGATATGAGGCGAGAAAGGCAGTTCTGAGATCTGAGAGAAAGTCAACAGAGAGTAAATTTGAGGTTGTCACTCAGCAGCCTTTCAGCCTTGATCATGTGCCACGTGTAACAGTCAGAATGCGTTCTCACCGTGTGCCACTTGGTCAGAACACCAAATTCACTCTAAATGTCCAATCAAAGCCTGTGGCTGATATCAAGTGGTACCATAATGGAACACAGATCCACGAGAGCAAGAAGTACCGCATTTACAATTTGAGCGGAGTCCTGTCTCTTCAGATAATGGACTGCCAGACAGAGGATAGTGGTACTTACCGTGTCGTGTGCACCAACGCAAAGGGCGAAGCTTCTGACTATGCAACTCTGGATGTGGCTGGAGGAGGGTTCTCTACCTATGTCTCACTTCGACAAGATGAGGAGCCCGCATACGCATATGTCCCGGAGATGACCAAGACAGAAGTCTACCACATGTCCTCCAAAACAACATCCTCCACTGAGAAACATGAGAAAGTGGAAGTTTTACAAATGAAAACTGAGAAGAAGAAAGTAACTGAAGAGAAGAAAGTAACCGTGGAGAAGAAAATTGAAATTAAGAAATATTCACCTACAATCGTTTTGAGACCCCATTCCCTGACTGTGTCTGAAGGTGAGGTTGCTAGATTCTCGACTGAGGGTAATGGAGAACCAATGCCCAGCGTTACCTGGCTGCATGAAGGAAAGGTTGTTTCCTTCACACAGCGCCACCATGTAACCTCAACACAAAATGTTAATATTGAGTCTACTTTCGAGATCACTTCAGTGGAGCTTTCAGACGAAGGCAACTACTTGGCAGTGTTTGAGAACTCAGAGGGCAGAGAGGCGGCCCACTTCACCCTCACCATTCATCGCAGTCAGGCTAAAGAGAAGGTGGTGGCCTCTCCTCCCAGAGTGACCTCACCAGAACCCCGAGTTAAATCTCCTCAAGGGATCAAGTCCCCCAAAAGAATCAAGTCTCCAACCAGTTTGTCTCCAATCGGTTCGCCCCCAAGAGTCAAGTCGCCACCTGCAGTGAAGTCACCAATCAGTTCGTCTTCAATCAGTTCGCCCCCAAGAGTCAAGTCGCCACCTGCAGTGAAGTCACCCACCCAGATGGAGGTGCAGAAAGCCAAGCCTTCCATTTCAGTGGACCTGCATGACATCACAGCAGCCTCTGATTCTATCATCAAGCTGACAGTGAAAGTAGCAGGACATCCAAAACCAGCATTTTCTTGGATGAAGGATGGAAAGGTAGCTTAAAAATACACATTTAAATTCACTGTACAATATTATAATTGCATGGCCAGCATATTTGCTGATAACAAATGATGTAACTAAATGTCCTTTGTTCTTTCCTTATTTGTAGACTCTCTCAGAGGGTGGGAAATATGAAATCTTTGAGGAGCAAGGCTCAGCATATCTTGAGATATATGAATCTGAGGTCTCTGACAGTGGGTCTTATAATTGCACAGTCACCAACAGTGCTGGATCTGTATCCACATCCTGCACCGTCACTGTTCAAGGTAAGAGTTATTTACTATAAATCATTTGTTCAAATGTTTTTCATTTTTGTATATAATGTATTATATTTTAAGTAAATCATCTACTTATATAAAGTTCCTTTATCCTTCAATTATAAATGTATCATATAATAATTTACTCTAACACTGTACACAGGACCTTATATCTTAACCATGAATTTGTTTCTATTTTAGCCTCTGTTAAAACCACAGCACTCGCAGAGAAATCTCAAGAAATATCCAGCTCCACCTATCACGCAAAAACAGAAATCTGTGAGGAAATTATGGAAAAGGAAATTGTTTATGAGGAAATTCAGTCTTACACCGAAGTAAAGGCTTCCCACACCCAGATGTCAATGACAGCGGGCCAGTCTCTCACAATAAGAGCTAATATCCCTGCAGCCTCAGACATCAGATGGATCCTGAATGGAGTTGAACTGGCCAACTCAGACCAGTACAGATATGGTGTGTCTGGAAATGACCACACTTTGGCTATCAAGGAGGTCAGTCAACAGGAAGAAGGGGTTATTACATGCGAGGCTAAGACAGAGCACGGCCTGGTCAAATGCCAGTTTGACACCACCGTTAGTGCCAACATCTCAGATGCCCCCTCATTTCTGGTGCAACCCAGATCCCAGAACATCAATGAGGGGCAAAGTGTAAAATTCACATGTGAGATTGCCGGAGAGCCTGCCCCTGAAGTGGAGTGGCTTAAGGACAACATCATAGTAAGCACACAAACGTTTATGTAAAAACATATACAGTACCCATTGTTGAAATATAACAAAACTAAGAGAAGTCTTCTCTCTCTTTACAGATATCTGTGGCAACAAACATGCAAATAAGCCGCTCTAAAAATGTGTACGTACTGGAGATATCTGAGACCACAGTTGCAGACAGTGGCAAATACACAATAAAAGCCAAGAATCAATATGGACAATGCTCTGCAACAGCATCTTTAAACATCATCGGTAAGCTTTAGTTGATTTATCCATCTAATACACAACAGGCTTACATCAATGCAAAGCTTTCTGGAGTTGTTCTCAATGTAAATTATGTGTGTTACTAATAACTGCTTTGAACATATGTTTAAACTAATATATGTGTATGTATAAAAGCATACACTGAATTTTGTCCTAAGTTTGTCATGTGACTTTTATTTGCTATTCTCACAGCTCTTGTAGAAGAACCAGCGCAAATGCTTGTTATGGAACAAAGTGCTGCTGCTACCAGCTTGCATACTGCTTTCTCAGCCTCTTCAGTTCACATGGCATCCATGCAGACTGCCTTCTCCAGCAGCTCCAGTTCTGCTGAGGTTACACTTGAGAGCATGTCCATTGCTAGCATGTCCACCATGGCAGCTGAGTCAATTGTAGAAATGAGCTCCAGCAGTGTAATGGAAATGTCCAGTCACACAAATATAGAGGCCTCCTCAATGAGAGCCATCTCCTACGGGTCTAAAGGTGAGATTCTACTGCTACCTCTGCTACAAGTCTGACTAGATATACAAAGTGTGTTATCCTTATTGTTCAATTAAAGGTTTTTGGGTGTGTCTTTGAAAATACTTTATATTATTTGGTTTCCTAACAGCTACACCACCAAAGATTGAGGCCCTTCCAGAGGATATCAGTGTTGAAGCAGGCAAGTTCCTGACTGTGGCCTGTGCCTTCTCTGGCGACCCAACGGCCGTTGAGTGGGTTCATTCTGGCAAGACCCTTCCCTGTGAGGAGGAGAGCAATAGGTTCCTGATCGAGACTACTGGGGACCTCACCACACTCATGATCACTGGCGTGAAAGAGGATGATGCTGGAGCGTACACCCTCAAACTGTCCAATGAGCTTGGATCTGACACTGCAACTGTTAATGTTCACATTCGATCCATGTAAAAAAGAAAAAAGAAACAACTAATATAAATTTATATCCCTATTTCCTTCATCCATTACCTTTTTATTTATTGAATTAGCAAAAAATCATCTTTACTTGATAAAGACCTGGATTTCTGTTCTTGTAAATATCAACTATTTTTATACCAAACTTGACATTAATTTATGCCAAACTAGACTAAAGTCTAAAGTTGTTATAAAATGTGCCATATTGGATAATTATGACTTAGGATTTTTGAACCACTTTTCTGTGACATGTACATAATGTATATAGCCGAACTTAACGGTTATGGAAAATGTATGAATTGTTATTTAAGACAATATTAACTGAAACAAATGGAACTAAATGTTTAACAGGAGAAAGTTTCACATGAAACGAATACCCTGAAAAACCTGAAACTAAACTCTGTGCCTCAACAATAAGTTGAAGTCTTAAGATTGCCTCAACAGGTAGAGAGGCTCCCTGTTGAAGTTTACAAAATCAGAGAGACAATGTTATTATGCACCGTACATCTGTGCGTGCAATATTACAATACTCCTATGAATTGTAACATGACCATAAGACCCTGAGTGCTGTTTGCATATTACCCTCATGGAAGCAGCATAAACTGGTCTTGTGATCTGACTGACTATGTCATACCACCATTTTAATGACATGCTCAATGTGCGAGCGGCCTGCACTTTGAGCTCTATATAATTTTATGTGCACTGTTTCTGGCAACGGATAGTTGAATTGTTTTTTTCTGGCCATTAAAAGTCAATTCAAGTTCTTCTTTGCAGAAGCAGTGCCATCTCTTGGAGGATTGCTAGGTAATATTTTGTGTGTTTGAGTGTGTTTTAGTTTTAGTATTTCACCTTGTCAGTAGTCAGGGTAACCATCAAGTAAATGTACCACAGTGACTCCATCTCCTGTGAAAAAGAAAAAAATGCATTTATGTTATACCCTGCACTTTGATTTAATTGATCTATTATGTAGAATTACCAGTGTATTCATCCTCCTTGAGTTTTATTCATTACTGATTTAATAAAGCATGATTTCAGCACAACAAAACTTTGTCTTTTTATTTACCTCCAGCTAATATTTAAGCCTACAACTCATGCATACAATTAAATGAAAACTGATATTAATTAACGGGGTTTGGTAGGGTTAACAATCTATCACAATCTGTTTCATATAATCTCATATAGAATGGTAGTGTGGAAATGTAAAGCACATTACTGGAATTTATTCATGATATTAACATAGTATGCAGTCACTAGAGACATTGTAGTGGGAGAGTCATGTAAGCTGATGTATTGGGTCACTGGTAGCACACTGGTTAGGTGCGTGACTCCTACAAACTAAGGCCTTTCAGAAGGGCCTTGGGTTCAAATCCCATGTATGGTTTTTCTGATCTTCCCCGATGAAATCAGAAAAACTTCGCAAGGAAAAACCATCGCAGCCTTCCATGGAGTTTGAACCCAACACCCTTAACGCTCATGGTACACATGCTTATCCACTGAGCCATCAGGGACACAAGGAAACAAGAACTCGTTGAATATACATCCTTAAGGTGAAGTGTGAGGTCATTAAAGAGACAGTTTCTGCAAGGAAAGACCAAGGCAGCCTTCAATTGGATTTGAACTCATGATCCTTAACGCTTATGGTACACATGCTTATCCACTGAGCCATCAGGGACACAAGGAAACATGAACTCGTTGAATATACATCCTGAAGGTGAAGTGTGAGGTCATTAAAGAGACAGTTTCTGCAAGGAAAGACCAACGCAGCCTTCCATGGGATTTGAACCGAAGACCCTTAACACTCATGGCACACATGCTTATCCACTGAGCCATCAGGGACACAAAGAAATATGAACTTGTTTAAAATACATCCTTACGGTGAAGTGTGAGGTCATTAAAGAGAAAGTTTCTGCAAGGAAAGACCAATGCAGACTTCCATTGGATTTGAACCCAAGAACCTTAACGTCCATGGTATACATGCTTATCCACAGAGCCATCAGGGACACAACGAAACATGAACTTGTTGAAAATACATCCTTACGTGAAGTTTGAGGTAAGTAAAGAGACAGTTTCTGCAAGGAAAGACCAACGCAGCCTTCCATTGGATTTGAACCCAAGACCCTTAACGTCCATGGTATACATGCTTATCCACTGAGCCATCAGGGACACAAGCACTTATGAACTCGTTGAGAATACATCCTTGAGGTGAAGTGTGATATTATTGAAGAGAAGGTTTCTGCTTTCATCGGGGAAGATCAGAAAAACCATACATGGGATTTGAACCCAAGGCCCTTCTGAAAGGTCTTAGTTTATAGGAGTCACGCACTTAACCAGTGTGCTACCAGTGACCCAATACATCAGCTAACATGACTCTCCCACTACAATGTCTCCCAGGAGACAACAGATAAACTCACCACTAGAACCTATGCCACTACTTATTATGGCACAGACTAAATGAAGGGGGAGGTGTTGGAGACCTTGTATTTGAACGTTAATTAGAACTACCATGGGTGTTAACATTTCATAACTAAGAGAAGATGATTATTTTAAATCTACACAATACACATGTACTAAATTAATTGGCCAAGTTATTCAGATACGTGTATTATTAACACATGCTTAACTCCATAGCACAATAGGCCTACATAACAAACAGTGGTCATGGTATGTAATGGGTATCTATGGAGTTAAATTAGGATAGAGATTTTAAAATAGTTATTCTTTTGATCATGTGAAACAAAACTCTTTGTACCTTGTGATATTTATAATACAGCATCTTATTCATCTAGCACAACAGCCAAGCTCTCTTATACACTGTGCAATGCCAAATTATTTAATTAGTTAGCGAGTGCCAGAGCTGCAGTCAAATCCTTATTACAGTAAGTGGAATCTGTGTGCAAGCTTGCATTTTGGGACCCACTTCTCTCCTGAAAGATCACCAGAAAAAAAATCCACAGAACGCAGAAGACTGGCCCGCAATAGGTAAGATCTGCCGTGAGGATTTTTCCAATTGAATATAATAATACATAACTGAAGTAGTCTATCTATCCTACCTGACGTCTTTCACCAAGTCTTTACTTTACCCGTAGCTAAATTGCTTTGCTGATTATTTGCCCTCTTCTGACAAAACTACAAGCAGTCATTCACGTGTCTAGCAATGATATGATTTATTTTTATCACTGCACGCAAATAACAATACAACATGTATGCATGTCTGATTGGGACACGTTTAAAAGCCAATAACCGCGGTTAATCAAATTAATTGTTAAATCAACCAGACTTTACGAGTTAATAGAGTGGGGATGGTGACGAACAACGATGAGATCGAAATGTGTAATTGCATTTGATGCAAATTTATGTTTGCCTATTTAGGCCTACTATTTAGGTGACGATATTAAATATATAGGCTATTTTAGCGAGGTGAAGTTAGTTTCATATTCGACATTCAACATTCGTCTCACATTCGCAAACGCTAGTTTGCAGCGCCGCATTAGGGACCGTGTTTAAACTACCCATACCATTTTGAAAAATTATGACATTTACAATATTTTTATGAATATCAACCTTCGAACGGACAACAGACTATTCTAAGAATGTATTTCTACAGCCTTTACTTTTTCAATTACGTTTTAAACAAAACGAAAATCGCTAATCTATGAAAATAGTTTAATCCCCTCAATTTTTTATAACTTTTTCAGAATTGTGTCAGAAAAACTCAAATATACACCAGATTATTCTAATAAAGGCTGGCCTACTTCCACACCCTTTACCTTTTCAATTAAGTTTCAAACAGAATGATAGAAAATTGCACAGCTCTGAAAAGATATACACCAGGTTATTCTAATAATCAATTTGGCTATTTAAAATTTCCTGGTTGCAAAATGCATCATTGAATGAAGTTCTAAATACAGCTGTGCCCGGAAAGGCTAGAAAGTTGATATTTTTTTCTTCTTCTCCACAGATTTGGAGACAACATGTCAAACAAATGTGTCATTATAATTCATATCCTCGGTTGGATTGTCATAGATGCACACAAAATCAGTGTAACATCGGGTATTCTTTTTTTCTAATGTCATATTTTATTTCACATATATATATAATTCACACAATTAAACATACAAATATTTAAAATTACTTTAATCAATGACTGGAGCGTCATTCAGGATATGATGAACGACACACTAACTCAAACATGCCTTTCAGGTAGGGAACGTATCTGGTCAGTTCCATGCAGGACCTTATTACCTCCTCCTCCACCTCCTCCTTTTCCTCCATCAACGCAAAAATCTATGCTCATGGTAAAACGTTAATGTGCTAATTTTCCAATTGTTAACGAAAACGTACAGAAAAGCTCATATTGTCCATAATTTTATTTAGAAATGTGTTTAACTTCATGCATATTCATATACATGTTTCAGGTTGACATAACTGAACACATTATAGGGAAAAAAGGTGAAAAGGTATGCATTTATTATATGGGAGGATTTATGATCAGTTTTATAGGAATGCAAGCCGTGTATTACAGTTTATTACTGGTTTTATTTAAAGGGATGCAGGGGACCCAATGGACGTAAGGTAAGACAAAGTAAATGAGTTTGAAGTAAAGGATTTATGTTCTGTTTAGATGGAACTGGAAATATGTAGTCATTGTCACCAAGTGATTCATATGTCCTATGTCTGTGTGTAAACGAGGCATCAGCTTCAAGTTGTGTATGTCATATGGTTCTGTACCCCAGGGACAGCCAGGTTCCAATGGTCCAGAGGGGAAACCAGGGATGTCTGGAATAATGGGTCCCTTAGGCGAACAGGTTGGTCCGAGGACCATGAGGTTAACATAACATGACCTACAGTAATATTATTCATGTAGGTCTCCATGTGCTTTGATGAAATTAGCATTGTACCTTGATAATCTTGATTTTTCCAGGGAGAAAAGGGCGACAGAGGCTGGCGAGGCTTGTTTGGTGACATGGGCACACCAGGAGTACATGGGGTGAATCAATACATGACTACAAATGTCAACTACACATACAACAAAAAACATGTTGATCTCAGATGTATTCTTCTTTAACAGTGAATACTTCGGTTTCAGGGTCGTCCCGGACGCAGTGGATCCAAAGTAAGCGTTACCTGTATCCATCCAAATGATCTGTAATATTGATGAAAATAGGGTTCTTAATTTTTTTAATTGTGATGCCAAAAGGGTGAAAATGGATTGAAACGGAGTCCATGGGTCTTCGGGAGAAAATGTGAGCAATTTCTTTGTTTTCCGAATAATTTTTGATAATTAAGTAATTCCTTGTTCCATCAACATAACAAATGTGTGTTCATAGGGATACCCTGGAAGTGGTGGTATCCCTGGGCTAAAGGTAATTGGCTGACACGGTACATTTAAGGGAACGTTTTTCCCAACTTCTGCCAATGTTTTCCTGTAATGTTTATTTCTATTCATATGCATTAAAGGGGGATCCAGGGCTGAAAAGAATGAAAGGCTTGCGGGGACCGGATGGACAAAGGGGAGGCCCTGGACAGAGAGGGACTATGGTAAACTAATCATGTATGAATGTACATCTCTAAATTCAACATAAACAGAACTGTTAACACAACCCATATTTAAACTTGTGGATATTGCAATTGACACTTTTAAAGCTAAGACACAGATGTGTATTGAAACCATGGTCTTCAGTTTATGAGCCCACCATTACCTGTCATCATCCAAAAATGTAATCCCTATTTAAGTTACTCACAAAACCAGTACAGCATTGATAACTCATATTAAAGGCTCGAGTGGGGATTGATACTATGATCTTTGGTTTACGAGACCGACGCCTTGCCACATGGCCAACTAAACCTGCATTTCTATCTGAAAATTAGAGTTACCTCGAAGGAAAACACTTTTCAACAGATAACACAGCGATACTCACAAAACCAACAAGGCGTTTCAGCAATTGAAAACTACGAAATAAAGGCACGGGTGGGGTTCTTCGGTTACGACACTGACGCCTTGCCACTTGGCCACCATGCCTTGCTGGTCCATTAGAAATGTAAACTTTTCTCCCAGGAAAACCCTCTCAACAGATGATGAACCAATAACTCATTTTATCAACAGACAACTACTAAACAAAGGCACGGATGGGGCGTTGCCATGCTGGTTTTCTCCCAGGAAAACCCTTTTCAACAAATGATGCAGAGCTACTCACAAAACCAACAAGTCATGTTATCAACAGACACTAACTAGTAAACAAAGGCACGGATGGGGGTTGAACCCTTGATCTTCGGTTTACAAGACCGACGCCTTGCCACTTGGCCACCATGCCCTGCAGGTCATTCACAAATTTTGAGTTTTCTCCCAGGAAAACCCTCTCAACAGATGATGCAGAGCTAGTCACAAAACCAACATGTGGTTTCAGCAATTGACAACTACGAATTAAAGGCACGGATGGGGATTGAACCCATGATCTTCGGTTTACGAGACCGACGCCTTGCCACTTGGCCACCATGCCCTGCTGGTCCATCAGAAATGTAGACTTTTCTTCCAGGAAAACCTTCTCAACAGATGATGAAGAGCTAGTCACAAAACCAACATGTGGTTTCAGGAATGACAACTACGAATTAAAGGCACGGATGGGGATTGAATCCATGATCTTCGGTTTACGAGACCGACGCCTTGCCACTTGGCCACCATGCCCTGCATCTCTATCAGAAATGTAAAGTTTTCTTGCAGGAAAACCCTTTTTTATCAGATGATGCATAGCTACTCACAAAACCAACAGGTCCTTTTAGCAACACACAACTAATTAACAAAGGCACGGATGGGGGTTGAACCCATGATCTTCGGTTTACGAGACCGACGCCTTGCCACTTGGCCACCTTGCCCTGCAGGTTAATCACAAATTTTGAGTTTTCTCCCAGGAAAACTATTTTCAACAAATGATGCAGAGCTACTCACAAAACCAACAACTAATTTTATCAACAGACAACTAATTAACAAAGGCACGGATGGGGGTTGAACCCATGATCTTCGGTTTACGAGACCGACGCCTTGCCACTTGGCCACCATGCCCTGCTGGTCCATCACAAATTTGGAGTTTTCTCCCAGGAAAACCCTTTTCAACAGATGATGCAGAGCTAGTCACAAAACCAACATGTGGTGTCAGCAAATGACAACTACTAAATAAAGGCACGGATGGGAATTGAACCCATGATCTTCGGTTTACGAGACCGACGCCTTGCCACTTGGCCACCATGCCCTGCTGGTCTATCACAAATTTTGAGTTTTCTCCCAGGAAAACGCTTTTCAACAAATGATGCAGAGCTACTCACAAAACCAACAAGTAATTTTATCAACAGACACTAACTACTAAACAAAGGCACGGATGGGGTTTGAACCCATGATCTTCGGTTTACGAGACCGACGCCTTGCCACTTGGCCACCATGCCCTGCATCTCTATCAGAAATGTAAAGTTTTCTTGCAGGAAAACCCTTTTTTATCAGATGATGGAGAGCTAGTCACAAAACCAACATGTGGTTTCAGGAATTGACAACTACGAATTAAAGGCACGGATGGGGATTGAACCCATGATCTTCGGTTTACGAGACCGACGCCTTGCCACTTGGCCACCATGCCCTGCATCTCTAACAGAAATGTAAAGTTTTCTTGCAGGAAAACCCTTTTTCATCAGATGATGGAGAGCTACTCACAAAACCAACAAGTACTTTTAGCAACAGACAACTAATTAACAAAGGCACGGATGGGGGTTGAACCCATGATCTTCGGTTTACGAGACCGACGCCTTGCCACTTGGCCACCATGCCCTACAAGGCAATCACAAATTTGGAGTTTTCTCCCAGGAAAACCCTTTTCAACAGGTGATGCAGAGCTAGTCACAAAACCAACATGTGGTGTCAGCAATTGACAACTACTAACTAAAGGCACGGATGGAAATTTAACCCATGATCTTCGGTTTACGAGACCGACGCCTTGCCACTTGGCCACCATGCCCTGCTGGTCCATCAGAAATGTAGATTTTTCGTCCAGGAAAACCTTCTCAACAGATGATGAAGAGCTAGTCACAAAACCAACATGTGGTTTCAGGAATTGACAACTACGAATCAAAGGCACGGATGGGGATTGAACCCATGATCTTCGGTTTACGAGACCGACGCCTTGCCACTTGGCCACCATGCCCTGCATGTCTATCAGAAATGTAAAGTTTTCTTGCAGGAAAACCCTTTTTTATCAGATGATGCAGAGCTACTCACAAAACCAACAAGTCCTTTTAGCAACAGACAACTAATTAACAAAGGCACGGATGGGGGTTTGAACCCATGATCTTCGGTTTACGAGACCGACGCCTTGCCACTTGGCCACCATGCCCTGCTGTCCATCACAAATTTTGAGTTTTCTCCCAGGAAAACCCTTTTCAACAGATGATGCAGAGCTACTCACAAAACCAACAAGTAATTTTATCAACAGACACTAACTACTAAACAAAGGCACGGATGGGGTTTGAACCCATGATCTTCGGTTTACGAGACCGACGCCTTGCCACTTGGCCACCATGCCCTGCATCTCTATCAGAAATGTAAAGTTTTCTTGCAGGAAAACCCTTTTTTATCAGATGATGGAGAGCTAGTCACAAAACCAACATGTGGTTTTAGGAATTGACAACTACGAATTAAAGGCACGGATGGGGATTGAACCCATGATCTTCGGTTTACGAGACCGACGCCTTGCCACTTGGCCACCATGCCCTGCATCTCTAACAGAAATGTAAAGTTTTCTTGCAGGAAAACCCTTTTTTATCAGATGATGGAGAGCTACTCACAAAACCAACAAGTACTTTTAGCAACAGACAACTAATTAACAAAGGCACGGATGGGGGTTGAACCCATGATCTTCGGTTTACGAGACCGACGCCTTGCCACTTGGCCACCATGCCCTACAGGCAATCACAAATTTGAGTTTTCTCCCAGGAAAACCCTTTTCAACAGGTGATGCAGAGCTAGTCACAAAACCAACATGTGGTGTCAGCAATTGACAACTACTAACTAAAGGCACGGATGGGAATTGAACCTATGATCTTCGGTTTACGAGACCGACGCCTTGCCACTTGGCCACCATGCCCTGCTGGTCCATCGGAAATGTAGATTTTTTGTCCAGGAAAACCTTCTCAACAGATGATGAAGAGCTAGTCACAAAACCAACATGTGGTTTCAGGAATTGACAACTACGAATCAAAGGCACGGATGGGGATTGAACCCATGATCTTCGGTTTACGAGACCGACGCCTTGCCACTTGGCCACCATGCCCTGCATGTCTATCAGAAATGTAAAGTTTTCTTGCAGGAAAACCCTTTTTTATCAGATGATGCAGAGCTACTCACAAAACCAACAAGTCCTTTTAGCAACAGACAACTAATTAACAAAGGCACGGATGGGGGTTGAACCCATGATCTTCGGTTTACGAGACCGACGCCTTGCCACTTGGCCACCATGCCCTGCTCGTCCATCACAAATTTTGAGTTTTCTCCCAGGAAAACTCTTTTCAACAAATGATGCAGAGCTACTCTCAAAACCAACAAGTAATTTTATCAACAGACACTACTACTAAACAAAGGCACGGATGGGGTTTGAACCCATGATCTTCGGTTTACGAGACCGACGCCTTGCCACTTGGCCACCATGCCCTGCATGGTCTATCAGAAATGTAGAGTTTTCTCCAGGAAAACCTTCTCAACAGATGATGAAGAGCTAGTCACAAAACCAACATGTGGTTTCAGGAATTGACAACTACTAATAAAGGCACGGATGGGGATTGAACCCATGATCTTCGGTTTACGAGACCGACGCCTTGCCACTTGGCCACCATGCCCTGCATCTCTATCAGAAATGTAAAGTTTTCTTGCAGGAAAACCCTTTTTTATCAGATGATGCAGAGCTACTCACAAAACCAACAGTCCTTTTAGCAACAGACAACTAATTAACAAAGGGCACGGATGGGGGTTGAACCCATGATCTTCGGTTTACGAGACCGACGCCTTGCCACTTGGCCACCATGCCCTGCAGGTCAATCACAAATTTTGAGTTTTCTCCCAGGAAAACCCTTTTCAACAAATGATGCAGAGCTACTCACAAAACCAACAATCTTTTCATCAACAGACAACTACTAAACAAAGGCACGGATGGGGGTTTGAACCCATGATCTTCGGTTTACGAGACCGACGCCTTGCCACTTGGCCACCATGCCCTGCTGTCCATCACAAATTTTGAGTTTTCTCCCAGGAAAACCCTTTTCAACAGATGATGCAGAGCTACTCACAAAACCAACAAGTATTTTAGCAACAGACAACTACTAAACAAAGGCACGGATGGGGTTTGAACCCATGATCTTCGGTTTACGAGACCGACGCCTTGCCACTTGGCCACCATGCCCTGCTGGTCTATCAGAAATGTAGACTTTTCGTCCAGGAAAACCTTTTCAACAGATGATGAAGAGCTAGTCACAAAACCAACATGTGGTTTCAGGAATTGACAACTACGAATCAAAGGCACGGATGGGGATTGAACCCATGATCTTCGGTTTACGAGACCGACGCCTTGCCACTTGGCCACCATGCCCTGCTGGTCCATCACAAATTTGAGTTTTCTCCCAGGAAAACCCTTTTCAACAAATGATGCAGAGCTACTCACAAAACCAACAAGTCCTTTTAGTAACAGACAACTAATTAACAAAGGCACGGATGGGAGTTGAACCCATGATCTTCGGTTTACGAGACCGACGCCTTGCCACTTGGCCACCATGCCCTGCTGGTCCATCACAAATTTAGAGTTTTCTCCAGGAAAACCTTTTCAACAGATGATGCAGAGCTAGTCACAAAACCAAACATGTGGTTTCAGGAATTGACAACTACGAATTAAAGGCACGGATGGGGATTGAACCCATGATCTTCGGTTTACGAGACCGACGCCTTGCCACTTGGCCACCATGCCCTGCATCTCTATCAGAAATGTAAAGTTTTCTTGCAGGAAAACCCTTTTTTATCAGATGATGCAGAGCTACTCACAAAACCAACAAGTCCTTTTAGCAACAGACAACTAATTAACAAAGGCACGGATGGGGAGTTGAACCCATGATCTTCGGTTTACGAGACCGACGCCTTGCCACTTGGCCACCATGCCCTGCTGGTCCATCACAAATTTTGAGTTTTCTCCCAGGAAAACACTTTTCAACAAATGATGCAGAGCTACTCACAAAACCAACAAGTACTTTTATCAACAGACAACTACTAAACAAAGGCACGGATGGGGTTTGAACCCATGATCTTCGGTTTACGAGACCGACGCCTTGCCACTTGGCCACCATGCCCTGCTGGTCCATCACAAATTTTGAGTTTTCTCCCAGGAAAACACTTTTCAACAAATGATGCAGAGCTAATCACAAAACCAACAAGTACTTTTATCAACAGACTACTACTAAACAAAGGCACGGATGGGGTTTGAACCCATGATCTTCGGTTTACGAGACCGACGCCTTGCCACTTGGCCACCTGCCCTGCTGGTCTATCAGAAATGTAGACTTTTCGTCCAGGAAAACCTTTTCAACAGATGATGAAGAGCTAGTCACAAAACCAACATGTGGTTTCAGGAATTGACAACTACGAATTAAAGGCACGGATGGGGATTGAACCCATGATCTTCGGTTTACGAGACCGACGCCTTGCCACTTGGCCACCATGCCCTGCATCTCTATCAGAAATGTAAAGTTTTCTTGCAGGAAAACCCTTTTTTATCAGATGATGCAGAGCTACTCACAAAACCAACAAGTACTTTTAGCAACAGACAACTAATTAACAAAGGCACGGATGGGGGTTGAACCCATGATCTTCGGTTTACGAGACCGACGCCTTGCCACTTGGCCACCATGCCCTACAGGTCAATCACAAATTTGGAGTTTTCTCCCAGGAAAACCCTTTTCAACAGATGATGCAGAGCTAGTCTCAAAACCAACATGTGGTTTCAGCAATTGACAACTACTAACAAAGGCACGGATGGGATTGAACCCATGATCTTCGGTTTACGAGACCGACGCCTTGCCACTTGGCCACCATGCCCTGCTGGTCCATCAGAAATGTAGACTTTTCGTCCAGGAAAACCTTCTCAACAGATGATGAAGAGCTAGTCACAAAACCAACATGTGGTTTCAGGAATTGACAACTACGAATCAAAGGCACGGATGGGGATTGAACCCATGATCTTCGGTTTACGAGACCGACGCCTTGCCACTTGGCCACCATGCCCTGCATATCTATCAGAAATGTAAAGTTTTCTTGCAGGAAAACCCTTTTTTATCAGATGATGCAGAGCTACTCACAAAACCAACAAGTCCTTTTAGCAACAGACAACTAATTAACAAAGGCACGGATGGGGATTGAACCCATGATCTTCGGTTTACGAGACCGACGCCTTGCCACTTGGCCACCATGCCCTGCTGGTCCATCACAAATTTTGAGTTTTCTCCCAGGAAAACTCTTTTCAACAAATGATGCAGAGCTACTCACAAAACCAACAAGTAATTTTACAACAGACAACTACTAAACAAAGGCACGGATGGGGTTTGAACCCATGATCTTCGGTTTACGAGACCGACGCCTTGCCACTTGGCCACCATGCCCTGCTGGTCCATCAGAAATGTAGAGTTTTCGTCCAGGAAAACCTTTTCAACAGATGATGCAGAGCTAGTCACAAAACCAACAAGTGGTTTCAGGAATTGACAACTACGAATCAAAGGCACGGATGGGGATTGAACCCATGATCTTCGGTTTACGAGACCGACGCCTTGCCACTTGGCCACCATGCCCTGCATGTCTATCAGAAATGTAAAGTTTTCTTGCAGGAAAACCCTTTTTTATCAGATGATGCAGAGCTACTCACAAAACCAACAAGTACTTTTATCAACAGACAACTACTAAACAAAGGCACGGATGGGGTTTGAACCCATGATCTTCGGTTTACGAGACCGACGCCTTGCCACTTGGCCACCATGCCCTGCAGGTCATCACAAATTTGGAGTTTTCTCCCAGGAAAACCCTTTTCAACAGATGATGCAGAGCTAGTCACAAAACCAACATGTGGTTTCAGGAATTGACAACTACGAATCAAAGGCACGGATGGGGATTGAACCCATGATCTTCGGTTTACGAGACCGACGCCTTGCCACTTGGCCACCATGCCCTGCTGGTCTATCAGAAATGTAGACTTTTCGTCCAGGAAAACCCTTCTCAACAGATGATGAAGAGCTAGTCACAAAACCAACATGTGGTTTCAGGAATTGACAACTACGAATAAAGGCACGGATGGGAATTGAACCCATGATCTTCGGTTTACGAGACCGACGCCTTGCCACTTGGCCACCATGCCCTGCTGTCCATCACAAATTTTGAGTTTTCTCCCAGGAAAACCCTTTTCAACAAATGATGTAGAGCTACTCACAAAACCAACAAGTAATTTTATCAACAGACACTAACTACTAAACAAAGGCACGGATGGGGTTTGAACCCATGATCTTCGGTTTACGAGACCGACGCCTTGCCACTTGGCCACCATGCCCTGCTGGTCCATCGGAAATGTAGACTTTTCGTCCAGGAAAACCTTCTCAACAGATGATGAAGAGCTAGTCACAAAACCAACATGTGGTTTCAGGAATTGACAACTACGAATTAAAGGCACGGATGGGGATTGAACCCATGATCTTCGGTTTACGAGACCGACGCCTTGCCACTTGGCCACCATGCCCTGCATGTCTATCAGAAATGTAAAGTTTTCTTGCAGGAAAACCCTTTTTTATCAGATGATGCAGAGCTACTCACAAAACCAACAAGTCCTTTTAGCAACAGACAACTAATTAACAAAGGCACGGATGGGGGATTGAACCCATGATCTTCGGTTTACGAGACCGACGCCTTGCCACTTGGCCACCATGCCCTGCTGGTCCATCAGAAATTTAGAGTTTTCTCCCAGGAAAACCCTTCTCAACAGATGATGCAGAGCTAGTCACAAAACCAACATGTGGTTTCAGCAATTGACAACTACTAACAAAGGCACGGATGGGGATTGAACCCATGATCTTCGGTTTACGAGACCGACGCCTTGCCACTTGGCCACCATGCCCTGCTGTCCATCACAAATTTGAGTTTTCTCCCAGGAAAACCCTTTTCAACAAATGATGCAGAGCTACTCACAAAACCAACAAGTATTTTAGCAACAGACACTAACTACTAACAAAGGCACGGATGGGGATTGAACCCATGATCTTCGGTTTACGAGACCGACGCCTTGCCACTTGGCCACCATGCCCTGCTGGTCCATCACAAATTTTGAGTTTTCTCCCAGGAAAACCCTTTTCAACAAATGATGCAGAGCTACTCACAAAACCAACAAGTTTTCAGCAACAGACAACTACTAAACAAAGGCACGGATGGGGATTGAACCCATGATCTTCGGTTTACGAGACCGACGCCTTGCCACTTGGCCACCATGCCCTGCAGTCTCTATCAGAAATGTAAAGTTTTCTTGCAGGAAAACCCTTTTTTATCAGATGATGCAGAGCTACTCACAAAACCAACAAGTCCTTTTAGCAACAGACAACTACTAAACAAACGCACGGATGGGTTTGAACCCATGATCTGAAACCCTTTTTTATCAGACTCAAAAAACCAACAGTCTTCACAGACAACTATAACAAAGGCACGGATGGGGGTTTTGAACCCATGATCTTCGGTTTACGAGACCGACGCCTTGCCACTTGGCCACCATGCCCTGCTGGTCCATCACAAATTTTGAGTTTTCTCCCAGGAAAACCTTTTCAACAAATGATGCAGAGCTACTCACAAAACCAACAAGTAATTTTATCAACAGACATACTACTAAACAAAGGCACGGATGGGGTTTGAACCCATGATCTTCGGTTTACGAGACCGACGCCTTGCCACTTGGCCACCATGCCCTGCTGGTCTATCAGAAATGTAGACTTTTCGTCCAGGAAAACCTTTTCAACAGATGATGAAGAGCTAGTCACAAAACCAACATGTGGTTTCAGGAATTGACAACTACGAATTAAAGGCACGGATGGGGATTGAACCCATGATCTTCGGTTTACGAGACCGACGCCTTGCCACTTGGCCACCATGCCCTGCATCTCTATCAGAAATGTAAAGTTTTCTTGCAGGAAAACCTTTTTTATCAGATGATGCAGAGCTACTCACAAAACCAACAAGTACTTTTAGCAACAGACAACTAATTAACAAAGGCACGGATGGGGGTTGAACCCATGATCTTCGGTTTACGAGACCGACGCCTTGCCACTTGGCCACCATGCCCTGCAGGTCAATCACAAATTTGAGTTTTCTCCCAGGAAAACCCTTTTCAACAGATGATGCAGAGCTAGTCACAAAACCAACATGTGGTGTCAGCAATGACAACTACTAACAAAGGCACGGATGGGATTGAACCCATGATCTTCGGTTTACGAGACCGACGCCTTGCCACTTGGCCACCATGCCCTGCTGGTCCATCAGAAATGTAGAGTTTTCGTCCCAGGAAAACCTTTCAACAGATGATGAAGAGCTAGTCACAAAACCAACATGTGGTTTCAGGAATTGACAACTACGAATCAAAGGCACGGATGGGGATTGAACCCATGATCTTCGGTTTACGAGACCGACGCCTTGCCACTTGGCCACCATGCCCTGCATGTCTATCAGAAATGTAAAGTTTTCTTGCAGGAAAACCCTTTTTTATCAGATGATGCAGAGCTACTCACAAAACCAACAAGTCCTTTTAGCAACAGACAACTACTAACAAAGGCACGGATGGGGTTTGAACCCATGATCTTCGGTTTACGAGACCGACGCCTTGCCACTTGGCCACCATGCCCTGCAGGTCCATCACAAATTTTGAGTTTTCTCCCAGGAAAACCCTTTTCAACAGATGATGCAGAGCTACTCACAAAACCAACAAGTATTTTATCAACAGACAACTACTAAACAAAGGCACGGATGGGGTTTGAACCCATGATCTTCGGTTTACGAGACCGACGCCTTGCCACTTGGCCACCATGCCCTGCTGGTCCATCAGAAATGTAGACTTTTCGTCCAGGAAAACCTTCTCAACAGATGATGAAGAGCTAGTCACAAAACCAACATGTGGTTTCAGGAATTGACAACTACGAATCAAAGGCACGGATGGGGATTGAACCCATGATCTTCGGTTTACGAGACCGACGCCTTGCCACTTGGCCACCATGCCCTGCTCGTCCATCACAAATTTAGAGTTTTCTCCCAGGAAAACCCTTTTCAACAAATGATGCAGAGCTACTCACAAAACCAACAAGTCATTTTATCAACAGACAACTACTAAACAAAGGCACGGATGGGGTTTGAACCCATGATCTTCGGTTTACGAGACCGACGCCTTGCCACTTGGCCACCATGCCCTGCAGGTCTCATCAGAAATGTAGAGTTTTCTCCAGGAAAACCTTTTTCAACAGATGATGCAGAGCTACTCACAAAACCAACAAGTATTTTATCAACAGACAACTACTAAACAAAGGCACGGATGGGGTTTGAACCCATGATCTTCGGTTTACGAGACCGACGCCTTGCCACTTGGCCACCATGCCCTGCATGTCAATCACAAATTTGAAGTTTTCTCGCAGGAAAACCCTTTTTCAACAGATGATGCAGAGCTACTCACAAAACCAACAAGTCTTTTAGCAACAGACAACTAATAACAAAGGCACGGATGGGGATTGAACCCATGATCTTCGGTTTACGAGACCGACGCCTTGCCACTTGGCCACCATGCCCTGCAGGTCCATCACAAATTTGGACTTTTCTCCCAGGAAAACCCTTTTCAACAGATGATGCAGAGCTAGTCACAAAACCAACATGTGGTTTCAGCAATTGACAACTACTAAATCAAAGGCACGGATGGGGATTGAACCCATGATCTTCGGTTTACGAGACCGACGCCTTGCCACTTGGCCACCATGCCCTGCTGGTCTATCAGAAATGTAGACTTTTCGTCCAGGAAAACCTTTTCAACAGATGATGAAGAGCTAGTCACAAAACCAACATGTGGTTTTATCAGACATGACAACTACGAATTAAAGGCACGGATGGGATTGAACCCATGATCTTCGGTTTACGAGACCGACGCCTTGCCACTTGGCCACCATGCCCTGCATCTCTATCAGAAATGTAGAGTTTTCTTGCAGGAAAACCCTTTTTTATCAGATGATGCAGAGCTACTCACAAAACCAACAAGTAATTTTATCAACAGACACACTACTAAACAAAGGCACGGATGGGGTTTGAACCCATGATCTTCGGTTTACGAGACCGACGCCTTGCCACTTGGCCACCATGCCCTGCTGGTCCATCAGAAATGTAGACTTTTCGTCCAGGAAAACCCTTCTCAACAGATGAT
Source organism: Mallotus villosus (assembly GCA_903064625.1). Lineage (NCBI taxonomy): Eukaryota > Metazoa > Chordata > Actinopteri > Osmeriformes > Salangidae > Mallotus > Mallotus villosus. The sequence goes on along the minus strand of CAEFZP010005811.1, from coordinate 324,903 downwards.
GAAGAGCTAGTCACAAAACCAACATGTGGTTTCAGGAATTGACAACTACGAATTAAAGGCACGGATGGGGATTGAACCCATGATCTTCGGTTTACGAGACCGACGCCTTGCCACTTGGCCACCATGCCCTGCATGTCTATCAGAAATGTAGAGTTTTCTTGCAGGAAAACCCTTTTTCATCAGATGATGCAGAGCTACTCACAAAACCAACAAGTCCTTTTAGCAACAGACAACTAATTAACAAAGGCACGGATGGGAATTGAACCCATGATCTTCGGTTTACGAGACCGACGCCTTGCCACTTGGCCACCATGCCCTGCTGGTCCATCACAAATTTGGAGTTTTCTCCCAGGAAAACCCTTTTCAACAAATGATGCAGAGCTACTCACAAAACCAACAAGTCCTTTTAGCAACAGACAACTAATTAACAAAGGCACGGATGGGAGTTGAACCCATGATCTTCGGTTTACGAGACCGACGCTTTGCCACTTGGTCACCATGCCCTGCTGGTCCATCACAAATTTTGAGTTTTCTCCCAGGAAAACACTTTTCAACAGATGATGCAGAGCTAATCACAAAACAAACATGTGGTTTCAGGAATTGACAACTACGAATTAAAGGCACGGATGGGGATTGAACCCATGATCTTCGGTTTACGAGACCGACGCCTTGCCACTTGGCCACCATGCCCTGCATCTCTATCAGAAATGTAAAGTTTTCTTGCAGGAAAACCCTTTTTTATCAGATGATGCAGAGCTACTCACAAAACCAACAAGTCCTTTTAGCAACAGACAACTAATTAACAAAGGCACGGTCGGGAGTTGAACCCATGATCTTCGGTTTACGAGACCGACGCCTTGCCACTTGGCCACCATGCCCTGCTGGTCCATCACAAATTTTGAGTTTTCTCCCAGGAAAACACTTTTCAACAGATGATGCAGAGCTAATCACAAAACCAACAAGTACTTTTATCAACAGACAACTACTAAACAAAGGCACGGATGGGGTTTGAACCCATGATCTTCGGTTTACGAGACTGACGCCTTGCCACTTGGCCACCATGCCCTGCTGGTCCATCACAAATTTTGAGTTTTCTCCCAGGAAAACACTTTTCAACAAATGATGCAGAGCTAATCACAAAACCAACAAGTAATTTTATCAACAGACTACTACTAAACAAAGGCACGGATGGGGTTTGAACCCATGATCTTCGGTTTACGAGACCGACGCCTTGCCACTTGGCCACCATGCCCTGCTGGTCTATCAGAAATGTAGACTTTTCGTCCAGGAAAACCCTTTTCAACAGATGATGAAGAGCTAGTCACAAAACCAACATGTGGTTTCAGGAATTGACAACTACGAATTAAAGGCACGGATGGGGATTGAACCCATGATCTTCGGTTTACGAGACCGACGCCTTGCCACTTGGCCACCATGCCCTGCATCTCTATCAGAAATGTAAAGTTTTCTTGCAGGAAAACTCTTTTTTATCAGATGATGGAGAGCTACTCACAAAACCAACAAGTACTTTTAGCAACAGACAACTAATTAACAAAGGCACGGATGGGGGTTGAACCCATGATCTTCGGTTTACGAGACCGACGCCTTGCCACTTGGCCACCATGCCCTACAGGTCAATCACAAATTTGGAGTTTTCTCCCAGGAAAACCCTTTTCAACAGGTGATGCAGAGCTAGTCACAAAACTAACATGTGGTGTCAGCAATTGACAACTACTAACTAAAGGCACGGATGGGAATTGAACCTATGATCTTCGGTTTACGAGACCGACGCCTTGCCACTGGGCCACCATGCCCTGCTGGTCCATCGGAAATGTAGACTTTTCGTCCAGGAAAACCTTCTCAACAGATGATGAAGAGCTAGTCACAAAACCAACATGTGGTTTCAGGAATTGACAACTACGAATCAAAGGCACGGATAGGGGATTGAACCCATGATCTTCGGTTTACGAGACCGACGCCTTGCCACTTGGCCACCATGCCCTGCATATCTATCAGAAATGTAAAGTTTTCTTGCAGGAAAACCCTTTTTTATCAGATGATGCAGAGCTACTCACAAAACCAACAAGTCCTTTTAGCAACAGACAACTAATTAACAAAGGCACGGATGGGGAATTGAACCCATGATCTTCGGTTTACGAGACCGACGCCTTGCCACTTGGCCACCATGCCCTGCTGGTCCATCACAAATTTTGAGTTTTCTCCCAGAAAACTCTTTTCAACAAATGATGAAGAGCTACTCTTAAAACCAACAAGTAATTTTATCAACAGACACTAACTACTAAACAAAGGCACGGATGGGGTTTGAACCCATGATCTTCGGTTTACGAGACCGACGCCTTGCCACTTGGCCACCATGCCCTGCTGGTCCATCAGAAATGTAGACTTTTCGTCCAGGAAAACATTCTCAACAGATGATGAAGAGCTAGTCACAAAACCAACATGTGGTTTCAGGAATTGACAACTACGAATCAAAGGCACGGATGGGGATTGAACCCATGATCTTCGGTTTACGAGACCGACGCCTTGCCACTTGGCCACTATGCCCTGCATCTTTATCAGAAATGTAAAGTTTTCTTGCAGGAAAATCCCTTATTTATCAGATGATGCAGAGCTACTCACAAAACCAACAAGTCCTTCTAGCAACAGACAACTAATTAACAAAGGCACGGATGGGGATTGAACCCATGATCTTCGGTTTACGAGACCGACGCCTTGCCACTTGGCCACCATGCCCTGCAGGTTAATCACAAATTTGGAGTTTTCTCACAGGAAAACTATTTTCAACAAATGATGCAGAGCTACTCACAAAACCAACAACTAATTTTATCAACAGACAACTACTAAACAAAGGCACGGATGGGGTTTGAACCCATGATCTTCGGTTTACGAGACCGACGCCTTGCCACTTGGCCACCATGCCCTGCAGGTCAATCACAAATTTGGAGTTTTCTCCCAGGAAAACCCTTTTCAACAGATGATGCAGAGCTAGTCACAAAACCAACATGTGGTTCTAGGAATTGACAACTACGAATCAAAGGCACGGATGGGGATTGAACCCATGATCTTCGGTTTACGAGACCGACGCCTTGCCACTTGGCCACCATGCCCTGCTGGTCTATCAGAAATGTAGACTTTTCGTCCAGGAAAACCTTCTCAACAGATGATGAAGAGCTAGTCACAAAACCAACATGTGGTTTCAGGAATTGACAACTACGAATTAAAGGCACGGATGGGGATTGAACCCATGATCTTCGGTTTACGAGACCGACGCCTTGCCACTTGGCCACCATGCCCTGCTGATCCATCACAAATTTGGAGTTTTCTCCCAGGAAAACCCTTTTCAACAAATGATGTAGAGCTACTCACAAAACCAACAAGTAATTTTATCAACAGACACTAACTACTAAACAAAGGCACGGATGGGGTTTGAACCCATGATCTTCGGTTTACGAGACCGACGCCTTGCCACTTGGCCACCATGCCCTGCTGGTCCATCGGAAATGTAGACTTTTCGTCCAGGAAAACCTTCTCAACAGATGATGAAGAGCTAGTCACAAAACCAACATGTGGTTTCAGGAATTGACAACTACGAATTAAAGGCACGGATGGGGATTGAACCCATGATCTTCGGTTTACGAGACCGACGCCTTGCCACTTGGCCACCATGCCCTGCTGGTCCATCACAATTTTGGAGTTTCTCCCAGGAAAACCCTTTTTCAACAAATGATGCAGTATTTTAGCAACAGACAACTAATAAACAAAGGCACGGATGGGGGTTGAACCCATGATCTTCGGTTTACGAGACCGACGCCTTGCCACTTGGCCACCATGCCCTGCTCGTCCATCACAAATTTTGAGTTTTCTCCCAGGAAAACTCTTTTCAACAAATGATGCAGAGCTACTCTCAAAACCAACAAGTAATTTTATCAACAGACACTAGCTACTAAACAAAGGCACGGATGGGGTTTGAACCCATGATCTTCGGTTTACGAGACTGACGCCTTGCCACTTGGCCACCATGCCCTGCAGGTCCATCACAAATTTGGAGTTTTCTCCCAGGAAAACCCTTTTCAACAGATGATGCAGAGCTAGTCACAAAACCAACATGTGGTTTTAGGAATTGACAACTACGAATCAAAGGCACGGATGGGGATTGAACCCATGATCTTCGGTTTACGAGACCGACGCCTTGCCACTTGGCCACCATGCCCTGCATGTCTATCAGAAATGTAAAGTTTTCTTGCAGGAAAACCCTTTTTTATCAGATGATGCAGAGCTACTCACAAAACCAACAAGTCCTTTTAGCAACAGACAACTAATTAACAAAGGCACGGATGGGAATTGAACCCATGATCTTCGGTTTACGAGACCGACGCCTTGCCACTTGGCCACCATGCCCTGCTGGTCCATCACAAATTTGGAGTTTTCTCCCAGGAAAACCCTTTTCAACAAATGATGCAGAGCTACTCACAAAACCAACAAGTCCTTTTAGCAACAGACAACTAATTAACAAAGGCACAGATGGGGAGTTGAACCCATGATCTTCGGTTTACGAGACCGACGCCTTGCCACTTGGTCACCATGCCCTGCTGGTCCATCACAAATTTTGAGTTTTCTCCCAGGAAAACACTTTTCAACAATGATGCAGAGCTATCACAAAACCAACAAGTACTTTTATCAACAGACAACTACTAAACAAAGGCACCGATGGGGATTGAACCCATGATCTTCGGTTTACGAGACCGACGCCTTGCCACTTGGCCACCATGCCCTGCAGGTCATCACAAATTTGGAGTTTTCTCACAGGAAAACTATTTTCAACAAATGATGCAGAGCTACTCACAAAACCAACAACTAATTTTATCAACAGACAACTACGAATTAAAGGCACGGATGGGGATTGAACCCATGATCTTCGGTTTACGAGACCGACGCCTTGCCACTTGGCCACCATGCCCTGCTGGTCCATCACAAATTTGGAGTTTTCTCCCAGGAAAACCCTTTTCAACAAATGATGTAGAGCTACTCACAAAACCAACAAGTAATTTTATCAACAGACACTAACTACTAAACAAAGGCACGGATGGGGTTTGAACCCATGATCTTCGGTTTACGAGACCGACGCCTTGCCACTTGGCCACCATGCCCTGCTGGTCCATCGGAAATGTAGACTTTTTCGTCCAGGAAAACCTTCTCAACAGATGATGAAGAGCTAGTCACAAAACCAACATGTGGTTTCAGGAATTGACAACTACGAATTAAAGGCACGGATGGGGATTGAACCCATGATCTTCGGTTTACGAGACCGACGCCTTGCCACTTGGCCACCATGCCCTGCTGGTCCATCACAATTTTGGAGTTTCTCCCAGGAAAACCTTTTTCAACAAATGATGCAGAGTATCACAAAACCACAGTTTTTAGCAACAGACAACTAATAAACAAAGGCACGGATGGGGGTTGAACCCATGATCTTCGGTTTACGAGACCGACGCCTTGCCACTTGGCCACCATGCCCTGCTCGTCCATCACAAATTTTGAGTTTTCTCACAGGAAAACTCTTTTCAACAAATGATGCAGAGCTACTCTCAAAACCAACAAGTAATTTTATCAACAGACACTAGCTAATAAACAAAGGCACGGATGGGGTTTGAACCCATGATCTTCGGTTTACGAGACCGACGCCTTGCCACTTGGCCACCATGCCCTGCTGGTCCATCAGAAATGTAGACTTTTCGTCCAGGAAAACCTTCTCAACAGATGATGAAGAGCTAGTCACAAAACCAACATGTGGTTTCAGGAATTGACAACTACGAATCAAAGGCACGGATGGGGATTGAACCCATGATCTTCGGTTTACGAGACCGACGCCTTGCCACTTGGCCACTATGCCCTGCATCTTTATCAGAAATGTAAAGTTTTCTTGCAGGAAAATCCTTTTTTATCAGATGATGCAGAGCTACTCACAAAACCAACAAGTCCTTCTAGCAACAGACAACTAATTAACAAAGGCACGGATGGGGGTTGAACCCATGATCTTCGGTTTACGAGACCGACGCCTTGCCACTTGGCCACCATGCCCTGCAGGTTAATCACAAATTTGGAGTTTTCTCACAGGAAAACTATTTTCAACAAATGATGCAGAGCTACTCACAAAACCAACAACTAATTTTATCAACAGACAACTACGAATTAAAGGCACGGATGGGGATTGAACCCATGATCTTCGGTTTACGAGACCGACGCCTTGCCACTTGGCCACCATGCCCTGCTCGTCCATCACAAATTTTGAGTTTTCTCCCAGGAAAACTCTTTTCAACAAATGATCTAGAGCTACTCTCAAAACCAACAAGTAATTTTATCAACAGACACTAGCTACTAAACAAAGGCACGGATGGGGTTTGAACCCATGATCTTCGGTTTACGAGACTGACGCCTTGCCACTTGGCCACTATGCCCTGCATCTTTATCAGAAATGTAAAGTTTTCTTGCAGGAAAATCCTTTTTTATCAGATGATGCAGAGGTACTCACAAAACCAACAAGTCCTTCTAGCAAGAGACAACTAATTAACAAAGGCACGGATGGGGATTGAACCCATGATCTTCGGTTTACGAGACCGACGCCTTGCCACTTGGCCACCATGCCCTGCAGGTCAATCACAAATTTGGACTTTTCTCCCAGGAAAACCCTTTTCAACAGATGAGGCAGAGCTAGTCACAAAACCAACATGTGGTTTCAGGAATTGACAACTACGAATCAAAGGAACGGATTGGGAATTGAACCCATGATCTTCGGTTTACGAGACCGACGCCTTGCCACTTGGCCACCATGCCCTGCTGGTCCATCACAAATTTGGAGTTTTCTCCCAGGAAAACCCTTTTCAACAAATGATGTAGAGCTACTCACAAAACCAACAAGTAATTTTATCAACAGACACTAACTACTAAACAAAGGCACGGATGGCGTTTGAACCCATGATCTTCGGTTTACGAGACCAACGCCTTGCCAGTTGGCCACCATGCCCTGCTGGTCCATCGGAAATGTAGACTTTTTGTCCAGGAAAACCTTCTCAACAGATGATGAAGAGCTAGTCACAAAACCAACATGTGGTTTCAGGAATTGACAACTACGAATTAAAGGCACGGATGGGGATTGAACCCATGATCTTCGGTTTACGAGACCGACGCCTTGCCACTTGGCCACCATGCCCTGCTGGTCCATCACAATTTTGGAGTTCTCCCAGGAAAACCTTTTTCAACAAATGATGCAGTATTTTAGCAACAGACAACTAATAAACAAAGGCACGGATGGGGGTTGAACCCATGATCTTCGGTTTACGAGACCGACGCCTTGCCACTTGGCCACCATGCCCTGCTCGTCCATCACAAATTTTGAGTTTTCTCCCAGGAAAACTCTTTTCAACAAATGATGCAGAGCTACTCTCAAAACCAACAAGTAATTTTATCAACAGACACTAGCTAATAAACAAAGGCACGGATGGGGTTTGAACCCATGATCTTCGGTTTACGAGACCGACGCCTTGCCACTTGGCCACCATGCCCTGCTGGTCCATCAGAAATGTAGACTTTTCGTCCAGGAAAACATTCTCAACAGATGATGAAGAGCTAGTCACAAAACCAACATGTGGTTTCAGGAATTGACAACTACGAATCAAAGGCACGGATTGGGGATTGAACCCATGATCTTCGGTTTACGAGACCGACGCCTTGCCACTTGGCCACTATGCCCTGCATCTTTATCAGAAATGTAAAGTTTTCTTGCAGGAAAATCCTTTTTTATCAGATGATGCAGAGATACTCACAAAACCAACAAGTCCTTCTAGCAACAGACAACTAATTAACAAAGGCACGGATGGGGATTGAACCCATGATCTTCGGTTTACGAGACCCACGCCTTGCCACTTGGCCACCATGCCCTGCAGGTTAATCACAAATTTGGAGTTTTCTCACAGGAAAACTATTTTCAACAAATGATGCAGAGCTACTCACAAAACCAACAACTAATTTTATCAACAGACAACTACGAATTAAAGGCACGGATGGGGATTGAACCCATGATCTTCGGTTTACGAGACCGACGCCTTGCCACTTGGCCACCATGCCCTGCTGGTCCATCACAATTTTGGAGTTCTCCCAGGAAAACCTTTTTCAACAAATGATGCAGTATTTTAGCAACAGACAACTAATAAACAAAGGCACGGATGGGGGTTGAACCCATGATCTTCGGTTTACGAGACCGACGCCTTGCCACTTGGCCACCATGCCCTGCTCGTCCATCACAAATTTTGAGTTTTCTCCCAGGAAAACTCTTTTCAACAAATGATGCAGAGCTACTCTCAAAACCAACAAGTAATTTTATCAACAGACACTAGCTAATAAACAAAGGCACGGATGGGGTTTGAACCCATGATCTTCGGTTTACGAGACCGACGCCTTGCCACTTGGCCACCATGCCCTGCTGGTCCATCAGAAATGTAGACTTTTCGTCCAGGAAAACATTCTCAACAGATGATGAAGAGCTAGTCACAAAACCAACATGTGGTTTCAGGAATTGACAACTACGAATCAAAGGCACGGATTGGGATTGAACCCATGATCTTCGGTTTACGAGACCGACGCCTTGCCACTTGGCCACTATGCCCTGCATCTTTATCAGAAATGTAAAGTTTTCTTGCAGGAAAATCCTTTTTTATCAGATGATGCAGAGCTACTCACAAAACCAACAAGTCCTTCTAGCAACAGACAACTAATTAACAAAGGCACGGATGGGGATTGAACCCATGATCTTCGGTTTACGAGACCCACGCCTTGCCACTTGGCCACCATGCCCTGCAGGTTAATCACAAATTTGGAGTTTTCTCACAGGAAAACTATTTTCAACAAATGATGCAGAGCTACTCACAAAACCAACAACTAATTTTATCAACAGACAACTACGAATTAAAGGCACGGATGGGGATTGAACCCATGATCTTCGGTTTACGAGACCGACGCCTTGCCACTTGGCCACCATGCCCTGCTGGTCCATCACAATTTTGGAGTTCTCCCAGGAAAACCTTTTTCAACAAATGATGCAGTATTTTAGCAACAGACAACTAATAAACAAAGGCACGGATTGGGGTTGAACCCATGATCTTCGGTTTACGAGACCGACGCCTTGCCACTTGGCCACCATGCCCTGCTCGTCCATCACAAATTTTGAGTTTTCTCCCAGGAAAACTCTTTTCAACAAATGATGCAGAGCTACTCTCAAAACCAACAAGTAATTTTATCAACAGACACTAGCTAATAAACAAAGGCACGGATGGGGTTTGAACCCATGATCTTCGGTTTACGAGACCGACGCCTTGCCACTTGGCCACCATGCCCTGCTGGTCCATCAGAAATGTAGACTTTTCGTCCAGGAAAACATTCTCAACAGATGATGAAGAGCTAGTCACAAAACCAACATGTGGTTTCAGGAATTGACAACTACGAATCAAAGGCACGGATGGGGATTGAACCCATGATCTTCGGTTTACGAGACCGACGCCTTGCCACTTGGCCACTATGCCCTGCATCTTTATCAGAAATGTAAAGTTTTCTTGCAGGAAAATCCTTTTTTATCAGATGATGCAGAGATACTCACAAAACCAACAAGTCCTTCTAGCAACAGACAACTAATTAACAAAGGCACGGATGGGGATTGAACCCATGATCTTCGGTTTACGAGACCCACGCCTTGCCACTTGGCCACCATGCCCTGCAGGTTAATCACAAATTTGGAGTTTTCTCACAGGAAAACTATTTTCAACAAATGATGCAGAGCTACTCACAAAACCAACAACTAATTTTATCAACAGACAACTACGAATTAAAGGCACGGATGGGGATTGAACCCATGATCTTCGGTTTACGAGACCGACGCCTTGCCACTTGGCCACCATGCCCTGCTGGTCCATCACAATTTTGGAGTTCTCCCAGGAAAACCTTTTTCAACAAATGATGCAGTATTTTAGCAACAGACAACTAATAAACAAAGGCACGGATGGGGGTTGAACCCATGATCTTCGGTTTACGAGACCGACGCCTTGCCACTTGGCCACCATGCCCTGCTCGTCCATCACAAATTTTGAGTTTTCTCCCAGGAAAACTCTTTTCAACAAATGATGCAGAGCTACTCTCAAAACCAACAAGTAATTTTATCAACAGACACTAGCTAATAAACAAAGGCACGGATGGGGTTTGAACCCATGATCTTCGGTTTACGAGACCGACGCCTTGCCACTTGGCCACCATGCCCTGCTGGTCCATCAGAAATGTAGACTTTTCGTCCAGGAAAACATTCTCAACAGATGATGAAGAGCTAGTCACAAAACCAACATGTGGTTTCAGGAATTGACAACTACGAATCAAAGGCACGGATTGGGGATTGAACCCATGATCTTCGGTTTACGAGACCGACGCCTTGCCACTTGGCCACTATGCCCTGCATCTTTATCAGAAATGTAAAGTTTTCTTGCAGGAAAATCCTTTTTTATCAGATGATGCAGAGCTACTCACAAAACCAACAAGTCCTTCTAGCAACAGACAACTAATTAACAAAGGCACGGATGGGGATTGAACCCATGATCTTCGGTTTACGAGACCCACGCCTTGCCACTTGGCCACCATGCCCTGCAGGTTAATCACAAATTTGGAGTTTTCTCACAGGAAAACTATTTTCAACAAATGATGCAGAGCTACTCACAAAACCAACAACTAATTTTATCAACAGACAACTACGAATTAAAGGCACGGATGGGGATTGAACCCATGATCTTCGGTTTACGAGACCGACGCCTTGCCACTTGGCCACCATGCCCTGCTCGTCCATCACAAATTTTGAGTTTTCTCCCAGGAAAACTCTTTTCAACAAATGATGCAGAGCTACTCTCAAAACCAACAAGTAATTTTATCAACAGACACTAGCTAATAAACAAAGGCACGGATGGGGTTTGAACCCATGATCTTCGGTTTACGAGACCGACGCCTTGCCACTTGGCCACCATGCCCTGCTGGTCCATCAGAAATGTAGACTTTTCGTCCAGGAAAACATTCTCAACAGATGATGAAGAGCTAGTCACAAAACCAACATGTGGTTTCAGGAATTGACAACTACGAATCAAAGGCACGGATGGGGATTGAACCCATGATCTTCGGTTTACGAGACCGACGCCTTGCCACTTGGCCACTATGCCCTGCATCGTTTATCAGAAATGTAAAGTTTTCTTGCAGGAAAATCCTTTTTTATCAGATGATGCAGAGCTACTCACAAAACCAACAAGTCCTTCTAGCAACAGACAACTAATTAACAAAGGCACGGATGGGGATTGAACCCATGATCTTCGGTTTACGAGACCGACGCCTTGCCACTTGGCCACCATGCCCTGCAGGTTAATCACAAATTTGGAGTTTTCTCACAGGAAAACTATTTTCAACAAATGATGCAGAGCTACTCACAAAACCAACAACTAATTTTATCAACAGACAACTACTAAACAAAGGCACGGATGGGGTTTGAACCCATGATCTTCGGTTTACGAGACCGACGCCTTGCCACTTGGCCACCATGCCCTGCAGGTCAATCACAAATTTGGAGTTTTCTCCCAGGAAAACCCTTTTCAACAGATGATGCAGAGCTAGTCACAAAACCAACATGTGGTTCTAGGAATTTACAACTACGAATCAAAGGCACGGATGGGGATTGAACCCATGATCTTCGGTTTACGAGACCGACGCCTTGCCACTTGGCCACCATGCCCTGCATGTCTATCAGAAATGTAAAGTTTTCTTGCAGGAAAACCCTTTTTTATCAGATGATGCAGAACTACTCACAAAACCAACAAGTAATTTTATCAACAGACAACTACTAAACAAAGGCACGGATAGGGTTTGAACCCATGATCTTCGGTTTACGAGACCGACGCCTTGCCACTTGGCCACCATGCCTTGCAGGTCAATCACAAATTTGGACTTTTCTCCCAGGAAAACCCTTTTCAACAGATGATGCAGAGCTAGTCACAAAACCAACATGTGGTTTCAGGAATTGACAACTACGAATCAAAGGAACGGATGGGAATTGAACCCATGATCTTCGGTTTACGAGACCGACGCCTTGCCACTTGGCCACCATGCCCTGCTGGTCCATCACAAATTTGGAGTTTTCTCCCAGGAAAACCCGTTTTCAACAAATGATGTAGAGCTACTCACAAAACCAACAAGTAATTTTATCAACAGACACTAACTACTAAACAAAGGCACGGATGGGCGTTTGAACCCATGATCTTCGGTTTACGAGACCAACGCCTTGCCAGTTGGCCACCATGCCCTGCTGGTCCATCGGAAATGTAGACTTTTTGTCCAGGAAAACCTTCTCAACAGATGATGAAGAGCTAGTCACAAAACCAACATGTGGTTTCAGGAATTGACAACTACGAATTAAAGGCACGGATGGGGATTGAACCCATGATCTTCGGTTTACGAGACCGACGCCTTGCCACTTGGCCACCATGCCCTGCATCTCTATCAGAAATGTAAAGTTTTCTTGCAGGAAAACCCTTTTTTATCAGATCATGCAGAGCTACTCACAAAACCAACAAGTCCTTTTAGCAACAGACAACTAATTAACAATGGCACGGATGGGGATTGAACCCATGATCTTCGGTTTACGAGACCGACGCCTTGCCAGTTGGCCACCATGCCCTGCTCGTCCATCACAAATTTTGAGTTTTCTCCCAGGAAAACCCTTTTCAACAAATGATGCAGAGCTACTCTCAAAACCAACAAGTAATTTTATCAACAGACACTAGCTACTAAACAAAGGCACGGATGGGGTTTGAACCCATGATCTTCGGTTTACGAGACCGACGCCTTGCCACTTGGCCACCATGCCCTGCTGGTCCATCAGAAATGTAGACTTTTCGTCCAGGAAAACCTTCTCAACAGATGATGAAGAGCTAGTCACAAAACCAACATGTGGTTTCAGTAATTGACAACTACGAATTAAAGGCACGGATGGGGATTGAACCCGTGATCTTCGGTTTACGAGACCGACGCCTTGCCACTTGGCCACCATGCCCTGCATCTCTATCAGAAATGTAAAGTTTTCTTGCAGGAAAACCCTTTTTTATCAGATGATGCAGAGCTACTCACAAAACCAACAAGTCCTTCTAGCAACAGACAACTAATTAACAAAGGCACGGATGGGGGTTGCACCCATGATCTTCGGTTTACGAGACCGACGCCTTGCCACTTGGCCACCATGCCTGCTGGTCCATCACAAATTTTGAGTTTTCTCCCAGGAAAACTCTTTTCAACAAATGATGCAGCAGAGCTACTCACAAAACCAACAAGTAATTTTATCAACAGACAACTAATAAACAAAGGCACGGATGGGGGTTGAACCCATGATCTTCGGTTTACGAGACCGACGCCTTGCCACTTGGCCACCATGCCCTGCTGGTCCATCAGAAATTTAGACTTTTCTCCCAGGAAAAATCCTCTCAACAGATGATGCAGAGCTAGTCACAAAACCGACATGTGGTTTCAGCAATTGACAACTACTAATTAAAGGCACGGATGGGGATTGAACCCATGATCTTCGGTTTACGAGACCGACGCCTTGCCACTTGGCCACCATGCCCTGCATGTCTATCAGAACTGTAGACTATTCGTCCAGGAAAACCTTCTCAACAGATGATGAAGAGCTAGTCACAAAACCAACATGTGGTGTCAGGAATTGACAACTACGAATTAAAGGCACGGATGGGGATTGAACCCATGATCTTCGGTTTACGAGACCGACGCCTTGCCACTTGGCCACCATGCCCTGCTGGTCCATCACAATTTTGGAGTTCTCCCAGGAAAACCTTTTTCAACAAATGATGCAGTATTTTAGCAACAGACAACTAATAAACAAAGGCACGGATGGGGGTTGAACCCATGATCTTCGGTTTACGAGACCGACGCCTTGCCACTTGGCCACCATGCCCTGCTGGTCCATCAGAAATGTAGATTTCTCTCACAGGAAAACCCTTTTCAACAGATGAGGTCTTTGACCTTTGGTTTACGAGAGACTGATGCTTTGCTACTTGGCCCTCTGTTTCTGACTACTTGGCTGCTCACTGTAAAAGTGTAAAAAAAAACAGTTCAACATCCACCAAACTATCGAAACTTTTAAACGTATGATTTCAAACTTGTTCTCAGGGAACAAAGGGTTATCGCGGCCCACCAGGGCCTCAAGGATTCATAGGGACAATGGGATTGCCAGGCACCACTGGGTCACCAGGTGCACCAGGACAAGGTTAGGTGTTTTAAATATTATCCTTACTTGGACCATAATGCTTTTTATTCTGTATTATGTCACTGTTTGTTGCTGTAAAATTGTTTTTTCAGCAAAATAATCATGTTAATCAAGGCAATATGGCAATCGGTTGTTTCCGTCTTCCTTTAGTGTATGCAATTCCAGGAATCAGAGGAGCGAGGGGTGAAAGTGGTCCTGAAGTCCATTGTAATTGTTCATTACCTAAACCACTACCCAAACGCGAATATGAGAACGTTTCACATGTAAGTATGTGAGTAATATGTCACAATTCATTTCCTAACAACTTGTCAAATAGAGAGTTTAGTTATAGGAACCATATGAATCAAAATAAAATGTTGTTTACTTTACCCATTTACCCACAGATATACATTGTGAGTAGTGAACGTGAGATGTTGGAGTTTGAAAATGAGAATGTTATGGTACTGAGGAAGGACACAGGCATGCTGTTTTTCTACTCAGCACCAGAGTGGATCAATGTTTTGGCTCAGGTAAACGTTGCTATTAAAATACTGTCACAAACTCTTGTACAGTGCCCACTCTTTGTTAGAAAAGAAAACCTCCAATTGGCATTTCATCTAAATACAGTTGTCTTACAGCATTATATTGGATTTTCATTATACAGGCTGTGGACCAGTGACTCCTGCTCTTCTGCCCCTCCGATGTTTTTCAAGTAGCTCATCTAAAACTGACGATATCAGCAATATTATTCCTCTCCCTGAACTGCCTCTGAGTCTTAAACTGTAATACGATTGCCTTGCTTGTCTGGCATACAATAAAGTGAACATGTTGCCCTAAAAAAAACATTGACTGTTGCAATCAGTGACTGAAAAGACGTTTCTGATATATAGGTATTTTCAAAACCGTAAGGAGAAGGGAGGCAGCAACACGGGGGTTACTGAAAATCTGGCAACTCTGGGTCGACATCCTGGAGTTCCAGTTGCCTAGCTTTAGCCTCAGTCTGGTCAGAGACTCTGGTCAAAGGTAGGTAGGCTATCAACTAGCTTTGATTTGTGCAGTTGACGCAATTATCAAAATTCACTTTGTCATCAATATTTGCGACCAGTAAATGATGCACAGAAGGCTGACTCATTCCCCAAGTTATTAAGGATGTAGCTAGTTAGCTAGCAATGAAAGAACCAAGTGTCGAATCACGATTGGTGGCAGCGTCGCGCGCTCAGCAACTGTGGCTGACATACGATGGGGACGAGGTTGAGCTACTTTTGGATTCTTTTTGGGCCACTCAGTCGAATCGGCATATTGTCTCTGTTGTTCCTGATTGTGCATAGTCACAGCACATGCAAGCATCAAGTCCCATCTCCGGCTGAGGTAAGTTAAAGGTGTTGTCATTACCGTGGCTCTCTATACAGCTAGCGTAGCTAGCTACCTTTTAAATCCAACTAGCCAGCTGGCGACTTCTCCGAATCACTGGATCAGCGGCTGATTACAGTAGCTAGATAATAATAAAGTTGTATGTAGTTACATCATTTGTCTCGTCTGAATTTATAACGCTCAAGTGTTTCCCCCGTTAATATATTTGTTAATTTTAACACCAGCTGTCAAGCTAGCTAAGATGCGCTCGTAAGGTTCTCTCGGTCTCAATCATACTCTCACAGCCTAGACGAGGTATTGTTTAGATACAAGTGCTGCTAGCTTTATCTTCTAGGTGCTCTGAGTCTAAAGACTGTCTTGCGAAGTGCTAATGTTGACGCGATGACCCACGGTCGTGCAACAAAATTGAATAAACTAACCGTTCAACCTTCTCCTCCATTACAGCTAGCTAGCTACTTATCATTAGGTCTAACACTCTATCCTCTTGCAGGTTGTCCATAAAGTGCATCTGAGATCTGAGAGGTTGGCAAAGAGAAGCTCCTCTGATCCACAGTTAAAAATACAAATTATTTATGATTCCAGCGTAGACAAGTAAGTGTATGTTAGATAATGACTACTGTGTTGTCTTAGTAATGATATGTTAACATAATATATCTTATCAGCTCAGTTAAATGTGTTTATTCATGCTCCTTGTCTAAACCTCTTAATATGCATGTATGTGTCTCTCAGTTTAGATGCAGATAAAAGAAGCCTTGTAAAGGTATGTTTTAGTGCTAACTGAACCATGGCAGAAGGACATAATTTGCACCCATATAACACACAACACATTAGTGTTCTGCATTAGCCTATAGTTAACTTGGCAGATATCAAACTGGTTTTCTTGTCACTTTTAGGATAAACTTTTTCCGCAAGCAATTGATTACCTCCAGAGAGCTTTTCAAGTGCGCCGGCAAGTGGGTCCAGTGTTATTGAGCAGGTAGTCATTCACTTCTTCTGTCTGTCCTTCACACATTAACAATAAGTATAAAATGCATTATACAAGCATACAAATAATACATGATTGAGAGGTTGAAGATTTTGATTCGCTCTTCTCAAGATGATAATCAATAAATATACCATCAACACTGTATACCATCAACACTGTTTAGCCTTATTGTGGGTAGTAGGAGGCCATCATTGATGTCTGTCTTCATGTTCCTGTACAGGCAATGTGCAACCAATCAGTATCTGCGGAAGAGAGATGACCCTCATCGCTACTGCCAGGGGTTGTGTGCTGAAGTCACAAAGTGCGGACCTGTCATCGTACCTGAGGATCATTTACAGGTGAGTTCCAGATATGATGCACTGCAATTTGCTTTCCCACATCACTGCATATGGCCGTTACAAGGAGCAGTACTTAATTATAATTATTAATACATGTATTTATTTATAAAAGGGAGCCAGCTGTTTAGAATAGTTTGAGAGTGATAGGATAAGAACCCCTCCAACACATGCTAAGAACAATTGTATCCCTGTGAGGTGTTACGCTGTAGGCTTTTATACCATTCAAGATAAGCAAAATATGGATTACGATGTCAGTAATTGGAGCTCAGGAAAAATGCTTACTCCCTGATGACAAACTAAAGCCAGCATGACTTGAAATAATTAAGCCAGATTAGGTGATCAAGACCAGGGGTACAGTGCACCCCCTACAGGTTTAAATATCTACATTCACAGTAGCTACAGTGTAGTAAATTCAGCAACTGCTTGTGAGCTATCGAAATAATCTACCTCAGCGCAAAACAGTCCTAGGGATTTTGCTGCTCTTGTTTGGGATGTTGTTGACGTGTCGTCTAATACTAGTCTGTAAATCCCAGCAATGCAAGGTGTGCAGTGCAACAGGCAAGTCCTGTGGTCCCACAGGCCCAGCAGACGGACCTGGAGTGACGGGGTCCGACTTTGTCCTTTACGTGAGCGGAGTGACCACTGAGAGGTGTGGTCAGGAGAACATTGTAGCCTACGCTGCCTACTGTCAGCTGGAGGCTGAGCTCGACAGGTGAGAGCCATCAGGCCTGGGACTGGTAGTGCCGTAAGTGGCACACACCGTTAACCTTTATCCCAATTTCTTATAATATTCATCTTTTATTCAAGATTTTATGTCAACATAAACCTATAAAAGTAAACGTCTGTTTTATTTTTATTAGTGAATAAAATGTGGTTACTGGATCTGGATTTGTGACCCTAATGATTAAGTGAAAATAACATTTTCCCTGTATCTCTCTCTTTGTGTGTCTACTCAGGCCCATTGCTGGGTATGCCAACCTGTGTCCTAACATGATCTCTCCCCAGCCTCAGGAGTTTGAGGGCATGTTGTCCACCGTTAAACATGAGATCATACATGCCCTGGTAAGTACATTTTCTAAATTAAGGTTTGAACAGTACCCATGTTACATACCGGAACTAGTTTCATGAATTCAGTCTACACCACACTGGGGCTAAATGGGAAGTTAAATGTCATTGAGAATACTGTGTGCTGCGGTTCACTGGTGGATGTGCCCCTTGTCCACCCCACAGGGCTTTTCAGCAGGACTCTTTGCCTTCTATCATGATGACAATGGGAAACCTTTGACCCCAAGGTTTGCCAGTGGACTGCCAGCCTTCAACGAGACGTGAGACATTTGATCATGACTTATTGAGTGCTTGTCTGTCGTTTCAGTTGCGCAGTTTTTAACTACATTTGTAGATCTGTTTTGTCACACTGCAAATGCGTCCCATATCAACCCCCTTTGAAATGACTTATAAATATGCTGTAGATAAATGGAGCATTTAATGAATGACAATGGTGGATGTGTGATATGTTGGCTTGTGTGTGTCGGTTAGTCCCACAGCCTCGCAAGATTTATTGGGAAATGTCAGTCACCGTTGCAGCTCCCAGCACATTCCGTTTTTCAGGAGTTATTTTTGTTCCCCCAGAGAGAATTGTAAAACCTTTCCCCTTCACTGTGTGTTAGATTGGGGTTATACCAGTGGAGCAATGCAGTCATACGGAGGGTGACTCGGCTTTGGGACATCCGAAATGGAGAGATGGTTCGTCATGAAGTGCATGTGTTGGTGACCCCGCGCGTTGTGGTAAGTGCGTGTTTGTAACATTCCATTTTGGTTGTTGTAGGTTGTATGTATACAGTGTTTCGGTTTGTCCATTTGTTATGTACGTTGTGTGTATTCTCATTCTGAGTGTTGTTCTAAGGAGGAGGCACGGAACCATTTTGGGTGTCCCATTCTAGAAGGAATGGAGCTGGAGAACCAGGGGGGTATGGGGACAGAACTCAACCACTGGGAAAAAAGATTGCTGGAGGTGAGACCTCTCCGCCATTGTGAGTGAGGAGGACTGAGTGGAGATGTACTGGAAGAATGTATTAGTCTGAGGGATGGATTGTTGCGAATGCTGCTGTTTTCAACTGCCCGTGTTTTCACTAGAACGAAGCAATGACTGGATCTCACACTCAGAACCGGGTCTTCTCTAGAATTACCTTGGCCATCATGGAGGACACTGGGTAGGTCTGCTGTCTCGCTAGAAGAGAATATACCGGAATGCTAAATGCGTCTTTACTTTTGCTCATGTGTTTATTTCTGCGAGTGTGTGTTAAGCTGGTACAGAGCCAACTACAGCATGGCTGAGAGGCTGGACTGGGGCAGGGGGCTGGGCTGTGACTTCGTCATGAAGAGCTGCAAGTTCTGGATGGATAGACAGCGCCAGAGGCAAGTTGACTACCTCCTCAAACACACATGGGCGCACGCACCGATTTGATGAGTTTGCAATGTTGAAAGTTGTTTTGAAAGTTGTTTTCTCTCTGTGTGTACGCCAGTCGTCATCCTGTGACGCCCTACTGTGACACGGTGCGAGCCACGCCCCTCAAGCTCACCTGTCGACAGGACCAGCTGGCTGTGGCTGTCTGCAACCTCCAGAAATACTCCCAGGATCTGCCCATGGACTACCAGGTAAAACCACACATAAAGACACATAATACCGTTCACCAGAGTGTTGTGAAAGGTAAGAAAAAAAGAAAAAAAAACTTTTGTTATATTTTCTGTATTCTTTCTTATCCGTTGCTTCCTCTGGTCTGTCTGGTAAGTACTTTGACCAGATCCCAGATGTCCCAGCTGGGGAACAGTCCTCTTACGGAGGTGCTGTAGAGATCGCTGACTACTGTCCCTTCAGCCAGGAGTTCAGGTGGCACCTCAGTGGGGAATACCAGCGCAACTCCCACTGCCGCATTCAGGAGAACCAACCCGGTCAGTGACCATCTGGTCCACCTGTCTATCCTGTCCTGTTTTTTTCCTTTGGGTATTTATAAACCCTTTTTCCTGTTGTTGAGCTGCTCCTGCCTTATTTTATTTATTTTTAGACTGGTGGAGGAACTATGGTGCAGAGCAATACGGGCCTGATTCTGTGTGTGTGTACCAGAGAAGAGCCTTCATCATGGAGCAGTGCACTCGCACCATGACCCATCCTGACTGGGGCAGCGGCTGTTACAAGGTCCAACCTTAACAAAGACTTTCCATCTCCTAACCCCATCTGCCGACCATCTAGACCTGGACCTCTAACAAACACGTGTGTCTGTTTGTGTTTCAGATGTCGTGTTCAAGCCTGGGGCTGATT
Organism: Mallotus villosus; assembly: GCA_903064625.1. NCBI lineage: Eukaryota > Metazoa > Chordata > Actinopteri > Osmeriformes > Salangidae > Mallotus > Mallotus villosus. The sequence continues at coordinate 304,552 of CAEFZP010005811.1, read as the reverse complement.
TTGTGGGTTCAGGACATGCCGTTCCAGTGTCTCCTTAAAGGTCAGGTGCTCAGTGTTAGCGTGCTCATCAACGACTGGGTCTACAACGGCGAGCTGATCTGTCCTGCCTGCTCAGATTTCTGCCCTAATTGTTTACTCCCACACCAGCTCCCGCCTCTCAACACCACCACCAGGACTCTTCCTATTGGTCAGTCCACCCCTCCTACTTGTCATCCATGCTGCAGTATATCTCATACACACCTACACGCATACATACTGAATGAACTGCAGATGATGGTGAGCTGTGTAGTGAAAATGGTGTCACCCTTTCTTCTAGACCCTTGCTCCAGTTCTTCCAACCTGGTGGTGACTCTCTGGCTGCTATTGTTGAACCTGGTCCCTCTCCTGGCTGGCTTCATCCTCTGTGTGTGGAACTGACCCAACAGTGTGTGAGTGGAACTAAAATGCCAGCTGCATGCGTGGGGAACATGCTTTGCTTCCTGGTCGTTTTTTAGAAGAGGATTTTTTCAGGAAGGTTCCACAAAAGGCTCACGACTACCTCAGTTGGCCCCCACAACTGTTCTGTGCTTGGGGGAATATCACCACCCGGGCTACCGGCCTCTCAAGATCAGGCAACTAACTACAGGTGGAGGACATGGGACAAGAGGAGTCACGTACACATTTGAAACTTAAGTTTCTTTTTATCTTTTGCTTCTTTTGGTCACCATTTCTTGAGAATCGCATCACTTGTACAAGTCAGGGAAATTTGTAATACTTTGTCATAAGAGTGCAGTGTAGCGGATTAGTAATAATCTAAACCCCAGACCACATATGACCTTATTTTGGACACTAACATACTGTAGCATTCTTTCTAAAGTGTTAAAACTAAGTTGGAAAATTCTCCACTCCTGTTCAATTGCAAACTAGTACAAACATCCTTGTTAATTTTTTTTGACTTTATCTTGTCTTGGTGGCTTTAAATTTGTATGAAGGCACCATTTTAATGTGGAGATTCATGACCCAAGCTTTAGATTTCTGCAAGGGCACAGAGGTGTAGGGCATGAGAGGATGAAGCAGATCATCTGAACTTGCCATGGCTGAGACTGGCCTTCCCAGAGAGATGGAACAGAAGTTTTGCCTCTATCAGAGAAATACAAGCCATTGATGTTTATTTATTGAACCAACAATGTGCCGGTCTGGACATCTAAATCAGAAGCCATACTCTCTAAACAGACAACCATGATGAAGATGATGAATATGATAAAGGTGACTCCTTCCTACCCCGGTTTTAAGAAATTTGATTTATGTGTGTTTTAATATTGTGTAGTCTAGACCATCCCTGTGCTCCATGCAGTATGCATCCTGATGCAGTATTCACCTTCCTTACAGATCACTGTGTGAACATGTAGCCATGCCAACCCATGCAGGCTATAACAGCCCGTAGGTCTCTTTGGTGGACAGGGGATAGAATCGACTAACAGTAACAGAAACATTACAATCTAACAGACGGTGCTTGATGTTGATGGTAAACCCTGTAATACTGAGATGTTTTTTTCAAGGGATTTGAGTCGAGAAAAATTTGTTTATAGTACAAATTAATATATTATTGAAGAAAAGAATCTTGCTGATGATGCTAAAATGTTAATGTATAGTTATTTCATTTGAGTTTTTTCATGTTGGCTCATACAGCTCTGTGTTGATATGTCAAAATGGACTGTTAAGTTTGAAGCCTTCAAGTCACATGCAGTCAGCCAGAGAATATGATCAAATAAGCTTGGCAACTATAGTACTTCCGGTGAGTGTGTGTATGTGTGTCCGTGCCAGAGTAACTACAATGATATACACCTGGTAAGAGTGTAAACCGGGATCAAATAAGATCGTTTTATTTGCCATTGATTCCCCTTTCCTTGTTAGTGTGTTCATGCTGTTACAAGGGCATTATTCCATGGTAACGTTGGCTTTGAAGTACCTAACGCTGAGTACGTACTAGTGTCTCTGGTGTATTCTCAGGGGTGGGGGGGGGTCAGCAGCGTGTACAAGCTCACTGAAGGCAACGACAAGGAACATCAGCATAACCTGGTGTTTGCTCATCATAGTGTACGTTTGGGCACTATGTTTGTACACTGTAACTTAAACAATACTTGGTGTTTGACGTTTTACTGTCTGTATTTATTTAGTATTGATCTGTAACAGGACCTGATATTTACCCATGTAGACATTGTGTGCTCGTATTCCATATGGTTATTTGATTTGATATATTTTAGTCTCTGACATGCTCTGCGAGTGACAGCTTTTGACAATTTGAGGGTATAATGTCCCTTTAAGTACACAGAGATATGTTAGATATTGTAACATGTAAAGGCTAAGGTATTTATTATCTAAGTGCAGCTAAAGATATCCCAATTATCTACAAATTATTTTCTATAGTGTTTGCACTAAATAAGTAGAATTGGCCTTAATGATATGAAAGATGGTTGATTATGCTTCCCTGTGGTGATGTTTTTTGTTTGTTTCTGGGAACATTCCAGGGTTTAATTATTTTGTAAGTTTTGGATGGTTTATCATGGTGTACTGTCAAAAGATCCTTTTAAAATATACTGTAGTACACAAGCATACTGCACTAAACTGTCATACAGCCTGTAGAGGGCACTAACAAATCAAAAGTTCATTTTAGTCACTCATTGATCATGATGCTACAGATTAATAACAAATCATTTTGAAATATTTGATTGGCATGTGATTAAAATAAATGGTGAATCAGAACTAGCAAAGCAAACATTTCATTAATGTACAGAGACCAAAGATGTTTCTATGCAGAAATACATGGTTTCTTATTTTGCTCATAGTCCAAGAAAACAACTTTAATTGATACACTACATATGTATTTGTTTTATATCTCAAGTATGTTCATTTTCAAAAAAAGGGCTGCTTTTTAAGACAAAAAAATAAGAAAGAAATACTGGTGCATCAAAATAAACCATGTCTGAGACTCGTGTGTGAAGAATTTGTTTTTTCCTGTTCTCTTCTGACAGTTCTCTTCTGACAGATACGTGTTTTTGAATGTTGAGTGAATGTTACGAATGTTCTATCTAAGAACACATGGGGATACACATAAGTTGACAATTGCAATAAAGATACATATGCTATCAAACCTTATATATAAAGGTGATTTATATTACCTTTATGGAACCCGTTTACAATCACTTAGTATTATCTAGGGCCCTTTATCGTCATGTGACATCATCAAATCAGTGAAACAGATATTGGTGCTCCAGTTTGGTTTAGTTTGGTATAGTTATTCCCAGCTGAGGAATTGCTCCTCCTTTTGAGAGTATGAAGATTGCTTGACATTAGGGAGATTAGAAACTTAACATTGCATGACTAAGTTCTAAAAGGAGATCAGTTGATCCTAATGACTTCATCTTATTTTGTCTGACATCCTAAATCAGTCTGACTGGTTGTAAAGAAAGGCATCCCTTGTCAGACAGACAGTCAGCAGATGATTGGATTGGTCTGATTCTCAGGTTCTCATGGTACACAGTCTGGGTTAGAGAGTCACAGTGTGTGTTCCAGTACATAGCCACATCTTTCAGAATTTAGCCACAATTACTTAAAAATCCATTATTTAGAGAAATAGATTGGAGACCGGCTCCTTTCCAGCAAATCCACTACCAGTGTTTATCATACAAGAACCTGTCTGTATGTCAGTTTAGATGCTTTGATCTGGCTTCTTCAGATCTGGGACGGCAGTTCAGGGTCTGTACTTCCCTCTGAGTTTGTCTGGAGAGGACAGTGTTCAATAATACCAGAGTCTGTGTCAGGGCCAGGGGTGGTGGTAGGGGTAGGGGTGGTGGTAGGGGTAGGGGTGGTGGTAGGGGTAGGGGTGGTGGTTGGGGTAGGGGTGGTGGTGGTGGTAGGGGTGGATGTGGAGCAGGGGGCTGAGGGAGGGGTTGAGTCAGGGGCTGGAGGTTCCTGCTGGCAGCTGTTGTCTGGTTCTACTTCCACCTGCTCTGCCTCTTCCAGGTCCAGGGTGTTAAAGCGTTCAACCACACAGTGGGCAGTCAACCGGGCCTCTGGGTCGTGGTCCCAGCACTCCGTGATCGTGGCGCACAGCAGGTCCATCCCCTGTACATTCCACAGGAAATATATATTCTTAGTCACTGTCTACCTTTTATTCATGTGTCCTGGACCTTAAAAAATAAATGAAAACCTCTGGGGATTTTTCAGAATAATGCACTGTTCGGTTGCTAATCCATGCTAACTCATTTGGGATTTTATGGTGACTTTATGTTCCCAAGATCCAGAATTATTTATTATGTATGTTAACGTCAGTCATGTATGTTGATAAATGTTTACTAATAAATATATTTTCAAAACTGGATCACAATACATCTGCAGACCTGGTGTTGTGTCCAGCTGGAGGGGATATCAGGTCGGCCTCTGTCCCTGAGAACCAGGTCTCTCATGCTGTCCACACATGGCTGGTCACACACCTTGGACCCAAATGCAGGCTCATAGCTTTTCACATCTGCATGAATATAGCAAAAGTAGAACAAACATTAGGTCACATTTATGGTAACCATCTGCCACTCTAAAATGTGTTAACTCACCTCCAATAGCAAGGCAGCGAGAGGACATCTCCCAGAGGACTAGGGCCATGGAGTAGACGTCTATCTGTTTAAATGCCTCTAAGTCCTCCAGGTTCACCCTGGACTCTAACACTTCTGGGGCCATGTAACGAGCCGTTCCGACCTGAGCGGGATCACACACAAACGTCATTCTCTATCACTGTTTATATTTACCAGCATCTGTGTTTCTATGGTTCCCTTAATCTCCCAGTACCTGTCCACTGTTGGCAAAGTCGTCCACTGTGAGAGAGAGGTCCAGTCGTAGTGCCAGGCCAAAGTCACATAGGGCACACTCGCTCCTGCTTTTCACTACGATGTTGCTGCTCTTCAGGTCACGGTGAGCCACTGGCACCTTAGGAACGCCATGGGGAGTGGTGTCACTGTGCAGGTGTGCTACTCCCCGCGCCACAGAGCTAGCCATGGCACACAGCTCTCCCCAACTGAGCACCTCGCCAGACAGGAAGTCCTGAAGGTTTCCTAAGCCGTGATAGGCCATTACTAGCCAATACTGCCTATGGGCGGATCCTAGAGGCCCACGCTCCTCTGAAGTCAAGAACTGCACCACATTCTCATGTTCCAGGTTGACGTCTGAGAAGATGGAGCGTTCGTTTCGCCACGAAACGTACTCCTCTGACGGGAACACTTTGACAGCCACCGTCTCGTACCGGTTGCCTGCACCGGTGCGGTGGAGAAGCCTTGCTCGCCAAACCTCAGCGAAGCGGCCTTTGCCCACCAGCGCCTCCAGCTGGAGGGGCAGTAATTCTGTATGGTGGTTCAGGCTATTGCCGTGCACTGGCAACATGTGAGAGGTGACCTCATCTCTCATGGTGGACAGCTTACCCAGACAGGCATCCCTCCCTCTAACACCCTCCTGGCCCGGTAACAGACCCTCAGGAAGCTCCAGAGCCTGGTAAGGACCAGGGTTGCACCTGTGTGCCCAGTCTTTCGATTGCTTGCCAGGCTTGCCTGACTGACGTGTGCGGTAGAGGTAGAAGGCCATGGAGGCAATAAGAGCGACCAGCAAGGGGGGCACCAGGCTGATCACCACCACAGGGATCACATCTTTACTCTTCAGTTTAGAGAAACCTGAGGTGGCACAACAAACACATTTAAATTAATCACTAATCATTTAGTGACTAATCACAGTCATTCCACAACAGAGGTCTCATAAAGAGAGGGCTAACATAGGCCAGGATCGATCTGACGGTATATTTATTATGTTATGTACGTACTGTATGTATATATATATTGTATCTGGAATAAGAGCAGTGTTAGTTGTTACCGTTGGAGCCTTTGTCAAATATAAGCTTTGTCGTTGCACTCATGGTCTCCCACACAGCCACAAAAGAAGAGAAGTCCGTCGTCAGTAGGCTGAGGCATCATCACACACTGTCTGGATGAAGAGTTGGCCAGCAGAGTCACATCCATGCTTTCTAGTGGTTGCTGGGGGTGATGGCAGAGAGTCTGCACACTCAAACTTTCGTTGGTCTTCCTCCTGGGGTTCACAAGCCACACATACACACCAAGCAGAAAGATTAGGATGGGGTCTTTCCCTGAGTATCTGTAAGTCTAATGTCATTCTACAGACATTGCAACAAGACTTTTCTTTAAAAAAAAAGAGAAGTTAGACTGGACTTACCATATAGCCACACAGATCTCTTCACTGAGGTTACAGAATGAGGAGAGGGAACAGTTGCTGTAACACACATTGTCCTTACACTCAGGGCTGGAGTTCTCACACCACTTACACAGGTTGGTGTTGATGTGTGTGAAAGGGAGGATTGAGACACCTGGCACATACAAACACAAACACATACATACACGTATGAATGAGTAACATCACTGAATACCTTTTTTTTACAACAGAATAAAATCTAAGGAAACAGGTCAAACTAACAAGAGTGCAATTATAGGAAGAGAGAACTCTTACATAAGAAGTAACATCAGTTATTGTTGTTTAAAAAACATTCTAATACAGTTAAGTAGTGAAATGTGTATATTTTATCTAAATACGCTACCAAACTTGTGTGTATATGTGTGCTAATGATATACACACGGTGCTAATGTGTGTATATCAAAGACTTTTTCAATTGAGAGTTTGACTGAAAGAAAATAACAGCAGATGTGGTTAAAAGGAACAGATAAAAATGCGCGTGTGCGTGTTTGTATGAGCGGGTGCTTTCCTTTCTTCCCAGGCATCTTGCACAGCCCTGCACTGCCACATCACAACAATATCAGGCCCTGATCAGAGCCAGATGATAGGGATGAGCTAACTAAACTAGGCAAACATTAAAAGAAGCTGTACACATATTTCACATGGACCTCCAGATGTTGGCGGATGCCAACAATCCAAATACACACGCACACAAAGACAAAGAAGGGAAGAAAACTAAAAAGGCTTGGGTAAGCAAAAAAGCCCCCTCCGCAAACTTCCAAGTAATTAAAATCAGCAGTGACTGCTCCAGGAATAAATTGAAGCCAGAAGGGTGAGTTGGAGCCAAGTATGAAACTCCGCCCCCTTGGTGCTCATGGGAAATCCAAATGCTGCATGCTGACTGGAGGCAAAGAGGTCTGGGATTGAAGGCAGCTTTTATTTACTTTACAACTTTAGCTAGCCTCTCTCCCTTTCCCCGCCCTATCAGTTTACACGCTACACTCAAACACAGGCTCACATATGGCAATGCACACTCACGCACACACACACACACACGCATGTGCACATAAGGTACCACGTACAGAAACACAGGTAGCACATGGACAAGAACAAACTCTCAGATAAACATAAGATACAAGAAAAAAATGATTTTTTTACATTACATAGCAGACAAGAGGAAATAAAACAATGCCAAGAGTTGTATAAGCAGGCCCCTATTTTGGCAAGAGGAGAACCGGATTGTGGGGTGCTGGGTTGGAGGATGGGTGGGTTGTAGTTTTAAGTTATGGTAGAGCTATAATCTCATGGCCAACAATAAAAGTCCAGTGTCTTTGTTTAGAAATTGTTCCTTTCTCTGAATAGCATCATCCCGGCTCAGCCGATCTGGAGGCATCTCCACGGAGCAGAGAGGCAAGCTGGCAGCCTGGCACATAGGACACGGTCACATCGCACACTGGCAGAGCGCCAAGGGAAAGGGGAGGGGCGGGGGGGTCTTACTCCCTTTTAAATCATCATAACAGTATTGTCATTGTAGGAGAGGAGTTGGGGGGTGTTGGTCATATTGAATCATCACATTGTATGACTTGGTGACGAAAAGTCAGAAGATATAAAGACAACCTTTCTTCCATGACTTTCTTCTAAATAGCTCATTATATCCCCTCTTCTGATAAGCCTTTTTTTACTCACTCTTCTTTTTCCTTGATTTCTCTTTGCTCTTTTTTAACTTCTGTCTTCCCCTCTTTTTAGCTTTTTTTCTCTCCATAATTCTGAATTCAATCTAAATAGCACAGAGTTTAAAAAATAACAAGAAAACTCTGGGGACTTTTGAGAATAATGCACTGTTGCTAATCCATGCTAACTCATTTGGGATTTTGTGGTGACTTTATGTTCCCAAGATCCAGAGTTTTATGTAATCTAAACAAACAGCTAACTCTTACTCTTCCTAAAATGCAGCATGTCAGAAGAGCATTTAAATGAACTCAGTATTTCTCCACCTACAGTATCTCTGTTTTTAATCTCATCCTATTCCCCTGGGATGCCCAGTTAGGCAGCAAGGATAATTGAGTCTCAAAATTGATTTCCTGTTGAAGATTTCCATTGCAGATGGCAATCACATTTTGATATGGCAGTCTATTGTTGCATCTTTTATATATCAAAACGGTGATTTTACTTTTTATGGTCGTCAGTGGCTATTACATCCTGATCTATTTATGTTGGATAGACAAAGCTGTTATTGAACCAACTCTTTATGTCAAGTTGTATAAACGGCACTAAAAGAATAAGATGGATAACGAGAAAGTAGACATTTCTTTAACAGGAGTGGCAGTATTTCATATCACACTACTACCATCATCAAGCATATATCTCAAGTTTCTCCACGTAACAAACGAAAAGGTTTGATCCACGCATAATATACCCTACGTATCTCTCGTGTCTAATGCATAGACCCCCTCCCCCTTGACAACATTACACACTTTTAGAAACAATAGACAGTGAGCACCACTTAACAGCGCATACGAAGAGAGAAGGAGAGTACTTACAAAGTGATAGAAGAACAACATACACTGCCGAATAACGCCAGTACCCCATAATCTTGACATAAAATAAGTCGATCTAAACGACCGTGTCGCGCTGCACCGTTATTCAGGCATACGGGTAAAATAGACGCTCGTTTATTGAAGTCGTATTTACTGGAACAACTGGCTCGGGCTCGGGGGCTGCTGGCTGAAGTTCCGTGTAGGCGGATCCAGATGTTTTTCATCCAGCTGTGTTGAGAGACCCGCCCCAGAACTGTCCGCCGCTATTGATAGGACATTGGATGTTGATTGCCTTGGCTAATAATTCATCTCATACAATACCTACAATAACATGCACATTTTGCAAACAATAAGCAGGGTAAGCAATAAAACGTTAAAAACACGGTAGTGCTCTTTTTGGTGCATTTATTTGGTTATTTGGTTTATAAGTAGGCTATAGTTATTGAATGTTTCCACCAAGTGAAATATTATTTTGAATATGCCAGACAGTCAGCAACATACAGTATAATCTGATAACCAAATCTGATAGACACTTTGATTATCAACAGGTTGCTTAGCCCGATTCAAAAGTATATGTTTACTTTGTCTCATGTTGAACAACTTTTAAAATGGAAAAAAAAGTTTTGCCAGCAACTGAAACACATTTGTTTAATGGTTTTAAAGGATTTATTATTCCCGTCAGTCGCATGACATTCAGGTGAGTTTGCAAACTTGAGTTAGCGCGCATGCGACCTACAGCAGAGGCGCCGTGGCCAGCAGCTGACAGTCAGCACTCGGCAAGATGATGGCTGATTCTGGAACCGAGGAAATTGCGGTGATCGGGAACATCGACATCACATCTTCTGAATTAGAAAACAACATTAGAAATACGGTACAGGATTTCGATCGATGTTTGAAATTCAAGTATTGGCTATGATATTATTCATGGACATTGTATTTTTCATAACTGTTCTTTTAGTTTAGTTGGCCAGGCCCAGCTTGTCCACGGACTTTCGCGAGAGTGACTTCAAACAATCAACAGCTGGTTGAGGAGAAATGTAGCCTCAGCTACCCAGCGCCCTGGCTAGCTTAGTAAACACTGTACAAAAACATTATTTTGGATTTAAATTCGGTTGTTTATTCTTCCATCCCAAAGTCATTTTCACGACTAGCTGCAATTATAGTGAGTGGTTGGACTCTAGCTAAGTTAACCTAAATTACTGCCGACAACGACGCTTACTAGAGCTGTACTAGAACTAGCTAGATAGCTAGCTAACAGCCAACCTACTTCAAGCTACATCATGCAGCTCGATACGCTAGCTAGCACATATTTTGCATGTTTGCTACTGCACCCGAAAGTATACATGCATCAGCAGTGAGCAGTTTGTGTTGTCCACTTGCAGATGGTCGAGAAAGGGACTGCTCTTCTCAGGAAGATGGAAATATCAGTTGCAGAGGCAGACAAAAGAACTGGGAAGAATTCTGTCAACATTCAGGAGACGTACACAGTTTACCTCATTGAAACAAGGTAAACTTTTCTGAATGTTTTCTAAAAAAGTAGAAGAACGGGTCTAAACCGAAACAACAACTGCTCCTGGTGCTATACTTGGTGCCAAACATATTAGACAAACACACATTTTTAGGTCTCATAGACCTAGTTAATATCTGTTAAACATTAACAATAACAAATCTGTTTCTCCACCTTGTGTGAAAGGCCAGTTGACACTGTGACTGAAGGCACAAGCCCTGCAGCTGACTCTGTGTGGAGGAGATACAGCGAGTTTGAACTCCTGAGGAATTATCTACAGGTGGCTTATCCCTTCATCGTTGTCCCACCGCTACCAGAGAAGAGGGTGAGTGGATGTAATGGCTTATTTACACATTTTTACCGACACTGTCGGAAATTTGCCACTACATCAGTTGTAGTGGATGAGTGTATTGGAAGGAACACTCTAGAATGGAATGCACCTTAAGATGAAGAATGTTGTAATCTAAAATGCAATCTTTACATTTTATCCTGAGAATAGAAAAAACATTAGAAAACCCTTATGCATAGCTCCCATGTCACAACAAGCCACATGCTGATGCATCGCTTTCCATTTCCTGTTTGGTCCAGGCAGAGTTTGTGTGGCACAAGCTGTCAGCTGATAACCTGGACCCTGACTTTGTCGAACGACGGAGAGTTGGTCTTGAGAACTTCCTGTTGCGTGTGGCCTCACACACTGGCCTCTCGAACGACAAAATCTTCTTTCTTTTCCTCACAGAAGTAAGCCTTCCTCCTCGGTGATGTCACTTCTTTGATGGTATTCTTGTGTTTGGGATGTTCCTCTCAAGATTGAGATGTTGTTTGTATGTCCACAGGAGAAAGGATGGAGGGAGATGGTGTTTGAGACGGGGTTTCAAGCTAAGGTGTGCACTTTAAAAAATGTTCTGTCTAACCTTCTGAAACAATTGAACTGTCTTAAGGATGGCATTTACCTGACTATCTGTCTGTCTTTGTTACAGGCTGAATCTAGGCTGAAAGCTCTAAGTGCCATGTTCAGAGTTAAGAACCCAGACAAGTAGGTTAAAAATGTTTTATGATGGCAAGGCCCAAACCCTTGTGGTCACCAAAACCTTTGTGATTGATGTATTGGAAAAAGAGTCGGTATTTGTTTTGGAGTATGGTTGATATAGACTTGATGTTTATGATTGTCCTTGTACTTCATGTTTGCTCCACTGCTGTGTTATTCATATCACATAGTAACATTCTACTGTTTCTCTTCAGAGTTCTTCTGTCGTGAGACGTGAAAGTAACTTAGCGGGAGGACTATATGAAAACAAAGTTGTCTTGTGTCCTACAGGAGATTCACAGAGTTGAAGCACTACAGCGACGAACTCCAGACTGTGGTTTCTCAGCTGCTCCGAGTGCGAGCGGTTAGTAGACGCTCTCTTAGAGCACGCCGATACCTGAATATACAGTCGTTTAAACCCACTCTACACTACAACTCCGTTAGATAGCAGTAATTCACCTTAGCTTGTCCTCTCTTTCAGAGGGTGGCAGATCGACTGTATGGGGTCTACAAGGTCCATGGAAACTATGGTAGAGTTTTTAGGTAGGAAGAAAGCTGGAAATTGGGACAGGTTTGCGTAGCTGTACTAAATATACAGTATGAAATGGCTATTATTTATACACCTAGGTGTTATGTGATATCGATTATGATGTGGCAGTCTGGCTGTAAATGTGAGTGTATTTTTTTCCACAGTGAGTGGAGCGCCATAGAGAAGGAGATGGGAGATGGGCTACAGAGTGCTGGCCACCACATGGACGCGTAAGTAACACACTCACGCAGACACTCGTAGAGAGGCTGCCAGACTACTACGGCTGACAGCCTGGCCTGCCAACGAGAGTAGTTTGAGTGACTTGAGTGGATTGGCCCGTTTCCCTGGAGTAGTAAGGTAACAGGACTCCCCTTCGCCCAGTGTTAAATTGCTTCCAGATGGTCGAGCTCAACACTGGGGGTTAGAGGTCAGTCTGTCCCAGCGGGCTAGGGTCCAGACAGACAGCATGTCCCATGTCGGATATTCAGCAGCTGGGGACAGGGCTCCTCTAGCAGCCACCAGCTGCAGCCCACAGTGGACATGCTATACAGATCACATTACCCACACACCAATCACTTACCCACACACCAGTCACTTACCAACACACCAGTCACATACCCACACACCAGTCACATACCCACACACCAGTCACATACCAACACACCAGTCACTACCCACACACCAGTCACATACCCACACACCAGTCACATACCCACACACCAGTCACTTACCCACACACCAGTCACATACCCACACACCAGTCACATACCCACACACCAGTCACTTACCCACACACCAGTCACATACCCACACACCAGTCACATACCCACACACCAGTCACTTACCCACACACCAGTCACATACCCACACACCAGTCACATACCCACACACCAGTCACTTACCCACACACCAGTCACATACCCACACACCAGTCTCATACCCACACACCAGTCTCATACCCACACACCAGTCACATACCCACACACCAGTCCATACCCACACACCAGTCACATACCCACACACCAGTCACTTACCCACACACCAGTCTCATACCCACACACCAGTCACATACCCACACACCAGTCTCATACCCACACACCAGTCTCATACCCACACACCAGTTATGTGTTGCATGAAACAAGAGATGCTAGTGTTCAGTCAGCTCTCACCAGTACTCCCCAGTCCTATCCCAAGTCTTTTAGGTGTGTTGTGGATTTACCTGTGTTACCTGTGTGGTGCAGGTATGCTGCATCGGTGGATGACATTCTGGAGGAAGAGGAGCACTATGCTGACCAGTTGAAGGAGTATCTCTTCTACACAGAAGCACTAAAGTAGGCTGTTAGATTGTAATCTTTGTGTCAGTTACTCTGTTGTTTGTGAGTGAGCTACTTTGCATTTGTCTACTTAGTTTGGTATTCTCTTCCATCAACTTCAGACCAGACTATATGCTGGCAAAACATAATTTGTTATGATTTTGCCTATGCAAACTCATTATTTGTTTGGGGGTCTGTTTTAAGAACATTCTGTATCTGTGTAGGGCAGTGTGCAGAAAACACGAACTGAATCAGTACGAGTTGGAGATGGCAGCCCTGGATCTCACCAGCAAGAAACAGCAGAAAGAGGAGCTTGTCACTGGTGTAAGCCAGACCCTGATCCTCAACACACACACACAAACACAACGTTTCCTTATTTAATCCCTAGTTAAATAAATAAATTATCACTTTCATTATAGATTTGCCAAAAATGTACAAGGAAACCTTCCAAACACCAATATACTAATGACATCCACGTTTCATGTTGGATAATGCTGTCCATCCATCTGTCCTCTGTAAGCGCAGACCGTGCGTACGTTCTCCCTGAAGGGGATGACCAGTAAGCTGTTTGGTCAAGAGACAGCGGAGCAGAGGGAGGCCAGACTGCAACTTCTGGAACAGCAGATAGACGAGGGGGAGGAGACTGTCAAAGAAAAGAATGCAGAGTGCGAGTAAGGCCTTCTCTCTACACTCATTCCTCTCCTCATATCTCTTCATCAATATCTCCCTCTCCTCGCTTCGCCGGTTGCGATGAGGATGTGAAAACGCTGTGTCTTTCCCCCGCAGTGAGTTTGTGAAGGCGGCGTGGGTGGACATTGAGCACTTCAAGCAGCAGAAGGACAGTGACCTGAAAGAGGCGCTCATTAGCTACGCCATCATGCAGATCAGCATGTGCAAGAAGGTAGGCCGGATTGTGATGATAACACACCCTGCCATCCTACACGGCATAATACACACCTACATAATACGATCCTGCATTTAGTGCTCGTCATCCTCTTTTTCTAGAGGTTTTACTGTACCCAAACTCTCTTTTATTAGGGCATACAGGTGTGGACCAATGCCAAGGAGTGTTTCAACAAGATGTGACCAACCACCAGACCAACTAAAACACAGAGTTTTTGATCAGTCGAGCCTGCCACCATGTCCATTCAGACCCGTCATTCAAGCAACTACTAAACTCTTGCTGATTCAACACAGTCTTTAAACCAACGATACCCCCATTACCAACCCAAGCAGCCCCTCCTACAGGGATTCACCAGACCACACTTTAGTTGGGATTGGTGAGCTGATATTCTTTGGAATGGGAGGATTTTCTTTTATATACTGTTTTTGTAAATGGAATTGTCCAAATAAGAATTATTGTTAATATTATTTGCTTTCTTATCATGCCGATTGCTGCCTAGATCTTCCTGCATGTAACCACAGCTGCAACTCACAGACTGAAACAACGTTTTCGGTTATATTTTACAAATGTATTTGGTCAGGTGCTATGTTTTAAAGTACTGTTGTCTGACATGAATGGTATTTCTTGCAGACGCATTTGGTCTATCATATTAGCTTTCCAGGAAACTCTTTCATTCTGTCAAATCATTTGAGAAGGGGCATCTCTGAATGTGTGTGGACGTTTTTGTAAATCCTGTTGCATTTGCTGGTGAGTTTTTCAAAGGTTTTAGAAGGGGTATTTTGGCCTTTGCTCACCATTTGAGTGGGCAAGTTCACGGACTCAATGTTTTTGTGGATTGAACTTTATCACCCATGTGTCTCTGCTTTTCTGTCAAGGCAAATGCCCATAGGGCAGGGGCAGGCAAATAAGTTGACCAAACAGGAAGGTTACACAGGTAAGACACTGGATGTAATTTGCCAATGTCACGTTTTCTAGCTCCAAGTTGCAGTAAGGGCCTGCGCTGATCAAGGGTAAGCTCATCCACCTAGAAACAGCCTAAAAGACGAATCAGGCCCTTAATGTTCTATTTGTGACCAAGGCTTACTACTAGGCTACCTGACCAGCTCTGAGGGAGTACCAGGTGTCACGTGCCATCATACCCAACATCAACTACGTTTTTACGAAGATGTGTGAACAGTCATGGGACTGTACTGTTTAATACATTTGTAATAATGATGCCAAGACACTAATAAAATGATCCATATATATTTTTACTTTAACCTTTTTTATATTGCCGTTTGAGCCATTACCTAATATCGAACAACGTAGTTTGTGGGATCCTCTGAAGTTCGAAAGCAACCGTGGAGTTGAAAGGAAAACAAGGGCGCGTGTGTGATCAGTTTATTTTCCACCACTAGGCGGCTGTAAATGTCCACAGTTGACGCCATGCTGCCACCTGTTGGTAAATACCGGAAATCCGGATGTACTGATTTTTTGGTGTGGGATTGACGATAAAAACGCGCGGCAGAAATTGACCGGCTGCAGCTCATGTTGACACAAAATAATAAAAGACCCGTTGGTCCAGACTGTCACACTTGTGCTCAGTGGCCGAACCCAGACAGTACCTATTTGTGAATGGGCTTCCATTCTATTTATGAGTGGGCTTCCATTCTATTGTATGATGTATGTGAATTAATATGCAGGTCAACACAATGTATTTGTCATTCCATGATAGTGGAATACAGTGTCGTGTACATGTAGTACTTTCACCGCTCTTACCTCCATGGCATAAACATTTGGTCATGGTGTCCTTCTTTCGACATTATACCTACATACATGCACGCACCACTTCAGAACAGATATGTAAACTTTAACTTTCTCAACACCGGAGGCGGAGACCAAAAAAAGAAATATGATTGGGTTGCCTACCTATCAGTCAAGTGAAGGGATTCAAGCACGTCATGGCACGCCCCTTAAAGTTGCCTCAAACAAAGACAGTCGGCGGAGACGCAACCAAGGGAGCATCACCGAGCATCTGCAAACATGATAATATAGCTCACCTTAACAACCCACTGTAGATTCCCGTTACTGCTCAAAAAATTATTATCAGTGATCAGAGAAAAGGTAAACTCAGCATAACAGAACCAGAACACTGTGTTCTCATGATGTCATACCTGTGGATTCTGCTGTTAGGGAGCCTGCTCATCGGGGCTCAGTCGCAAGGTAAGCTTTAATGCATTTACTGCTGGGTTTCTTTGTCTGTTTCGTGCCATATGGAGCTGCTTATGTTTTCAACCGTTTTATAATTAACATCCACTAGGAATTTTTTCCTCTGAAATGTACTTACTGTTCAGTCTGTGCCAACTCTCATTTTGGTATAGGTGTGTCCTCTAATGGTTTTACTGACCTACATGGGCGTGGGCCTGTAGTTTACAGCCCATCTATATCTAAGTCTTTCTCTCACAAGTAGGTCTGTATTATGGGTCATAATAACTGCCGTCTATGTGACAATACATAGACGACTATTATGTAGAGCTGCCCCAAAAAACCTATTCTGTATGCTATGTTATACTAATTAAATCACACACTTTTTTCTCTTGAAACAAAGCTATCTCTCGTCTGCTCTCACCCAGCCAGGTCATATGGGTCAGAAAGGTGTTTCATATGAAAACCCACTTTTTTTTGGTGATGTAAAGGAGTGGGTGCGTTTCTGTGGGGTGTAACAGTTTACAAAGTCTATTTAGTATTCAGATTGGGTGAGTTTGGGTCTCTCTCTCTCTCTCTCTCCTCTCTCTCTCTCTCTCTCTCTCTCCGTGTGTGTGTGTCTGTTTAGCAGAACTGGAGGGCAGGTCTCTGTAACTCAATCCAGCCCAGCTGCAGACAACACCCACCCAACACATAGAACCAGTTTCAGCGCCTTGATTTTCCTAAGGCTATGAGAGGGTGGGAAAAGCTCAATGTATTGTGTGTCTGTGTGTGTGTACACAGATGTGAGTGTGTGTCTGTGTTTAGTGGTAAAGAGCTATGGGATGTGTGCCATGTGCTTTGTGTGTTGTGTGTAACCCTCAACAGTGAAGAAACATGAAAGTGTATTGCTTGGTGAAATCACCATTCACAAACACGCACACATACACACACACACGCAGCTCGGACAGTCTATTGGGAGGTGTGCTACCAGGCCAGTGTATAGATTGTATGATTGGGGCTAAACAGCTCCACAGAGAGCGGAAGTACAGTTTTCACTCCAGCCTTCCACACAATGGTTGTACCTGAGGGAACAAGGTGTTCCTCAACTACCTGCTATATCAACTGACAGGCAGTTCACATTATTTTAAGGGGCCTACTGTTACAGGGCAAGGCCCATTTATGTATATAAATATATATAGAGATAGTAACCATCATAGCTTATGTGACTACATACAATATTTACTACAGTAAGCTTGTGCATTTTCCCTAATTTTAATGATTAGATACATAAAATACTGCAAAGACTAGAAATCCTGAGTAACTGCACTGAAACTGTTTCCAGAGGTGAGTGCTTACACATGTGTACTGTTCATGGAATTCTAGCAGTTGTGTAAGGGATTCTGCCAGTTATCTACTGTCCCTCTCTCTTCCCTCTCGTTCAGGTCTCCTATAGATCTGCATGCCCCGCCCCCAACTCTGCCACTCACAAGAACATTCTGTTCTGTTCCCTCTGTTTGCCACTTCCTTCTCCTAACACACACGTGAAGCATAGGGGATATACTGTGGCACGAAATACACACGCAACAAAAAACATCCCCCCCCCTCCCTCCCTCCCCCCCTCCCTCCCCCCCTCCCTCCCTCCCTCCCTCCCTCCCACCCACCCACACGCTCAGGCCAAACCAGCCTATTGGACATTGGAACAGACCCAGATGAGAACAGACCAAGCATAGTCTCCATCCTCCCTTTCGTATAGGATTGAAGTTGTAGAGATACACCTTTGCTAGTTTTTTTTGGAGTTGTGGATTAGCAATCTTCTCCTTTGCCTGTGACTTTATCGATGCATTGTGTAGTAATAATGTGTAATTAGAATATCTTTTTTCAACCTACTGTTAATTTCTCATTATTTTTATATCCTTGTCTATAGATTAAAAGATGAGGTGACTAAGGGGAAGACAAGTTAGGGGGATATATTAACACTAGAATAGATTTATTGGCATTAAAATATGTTGTACATCTAATGTTTTGGCAGTGTCGCTGCTTGTCTCGTAGTGTGTGTGTGTGTGTGTGTGTGTGTGTGCACTCATTTCACTTGGACTCAGTGGCCCACTAGAAGAACTGAGTGTGAGCGTGGTTACTGTTTCTGTTTCTGGCATACAACAGAGGAATTTTGCAGCTCTATGTGGAACACACGCACACACTTACACACACTTATGACTCAGACTATTGCATTAGAGCTGAGTTTCCACCTTAGTGGCAAAGCCCAGGGTCCCAGGTTAATAAGGGCATGACTGAATATTGATATATCATGTGATCTAATCTCAACTGAAGCTTTAAACCAGTCAGAGCAGTATGGGCTCTTTGGTAACATATACTCATGTGATACGAGAACATGGGAATTAATTATTATTTTTAATTTTTTGTACCCCAGAAGAAACCGCAGCTGAAGAACCTGCTGGGGACGTAGACGCTGTAGAACCTGCTGCTGGCGTAGAATCTGTAGAAGCAGAAGTCGCATCCGAAGAGGCTTCTGAGGAGACGGGGGACGCAGAACCGGAGGCTGCACCAGAAGAGGAACCTGCAGCTGCTGAGGAGACGGAGGCCGCAGAACCCGAAGCCGCACCAGAAGAGGAACCTGCAGCTGCTGAGGAGACGGAGGCTGCAGAACCTGAGGCTGCAGAACCTGAGGCTGCACCAGAAGAGGAACCTGCAGCTGCTGAGGAGACAGAGGCCGCAGAACCCGAAGCCGCACCAGAAGAGGAACCTGCAGCTGCTGAGGAGACGGAAGCCGCAGAACCAGATGCTGGAGAACCAGAGGCGGTAGAACCAGAAACGGTAGAACCAGAAGCTCCAGCAGAGCCAGAGGAGGGTGAAAAAGAGGAGGATTCTGTAGCAACTGCGGGGGAAGAAGCGATAGTCCCCGTAGAGGTGGAAGAGACAGGTGAGAGAGAGACTCTTCCACACACACATGATTTTAACATGGTTTGTGTTTGAATGATATAAACATACTTGCGAATATTATACTATGAACTTAAATGGATAATACTTGAGCAGGATCTTACAAAAGTTTTTTAAATTTGTCTTTATTAGAAGCGGAAGCAGCCCCAGAGGAGCCTGCCGAAGGTACTGTAGGCCTCTTTGTCAACAAGCATCAAATAACCTGTGTACAACTTCCACACAACCTTTCCCCTCCCCCTCACCACCCTAATGGGTCTAACATGCATGTCAATACTCACAATCCTCAAAGTGTGTGTGTGTGTATAGGGAATGATTGATTTGGTACACAGTGGGAAAGTCCCCCAACAGGTTTTTTC
>CAEFZP010005811.1:0-280000 GCA_903064625.1 Mallotus villosus | reverse complement strand
TAGGGCCATTGGGCCTTCACCAGCTCTCTGCTTTTTGATCTATGAAGGCAACGCACATAAGCTCAGTTCAGGGAGAAGGATGTGAATTGAGAGAAGGCTGGAAGTGGTTCAACAAGGCCACAGGAAATGACCTGTAGGTCGTTGGTGTCAAAGCAGATCAGCTCTTCTTTATCATTTTTTTCCGTGGCTATGAGCATGATACCAGGGAGGTCTGTTCACTTTATCTTTCTCTAGTCCAGTAGCAGGTGGTGGAGGCAGACAAAGAAGAGTAATTGACACAAACACACAACATAATTCACTGGTGATTAAATAAGAACTCTTTTGGAGAAGCACTTTCTTATACGGTACACATCTTGAGTATAATACATATTTAGAGAATACATGTTGACATATAGAGTTATCCATTTTCTCTTCTATTTAATGAATCTCATTGTTATTGTGCATTTTGAATTTATGTGTGTGTGATTTATATCTCTTGGCACTTATTGTTTCATTTGTTTAATTTCTTTTTGAATTGTGTAAATAACATTGAAAAGGTGAATAAAGAAGATATGAGAGGGGGGAACCTGCGTGTCTGATCTGAGTCCTTGTGTTGCTGTAGCTTGGTGTCTTTGTCAAACTGTATTACGCACAGAAACAGAAACCTGAGCTGTCAAGTTAATCATGATTTTATTAGTGCTGGGATTCGCACACATTAAATGCACATACATTCACACCCTCTCTCTCTCTCTCTCTCTTTCTCTCTCACGCACACACACACACACACACAAACAGACACACACCCACACACTTTAACACACACATGCATTCACAAACACAAAATAATGCGCTGAACACACACTTGGAGTGCTTGGTAGTAATTGATGATGACACATTTAGAGCCAGAGGGATAAATGAGTAAATCAACAGCTATCGACAACAACTATCTGCCACACCTGCAATCTCACGCTTGTAAAATTAATGGGAATATTTGATTGAAGATCAAATGACAAGCAATGACTCAACTGACTTGCTTGTATGACTCACACTCACAGGATTAAATAAACGGGTCAAATGCATATAATCTTTCCCATGTGATCTTCTTTATTAAGTCTAAACTGTAGGCTATTAGGCTAAACCATAACTAACACTTTTTTCCTCTGATCCTAAAAGAGATCATAAGGAGACCAAAATCTGATTGGGTAACTCAGCATTTTCAGATTCCTTCCATTGACTCGCATTACTACCATTACGGTAAAGAAAAGGCCGACGTCAGTGTCCAAGCAGTGTGGCATTTATCAACTTTGATTCTCGTCATTGTGGCAGAAGGAGGTATGTTATGGTAAGATGTGGACATTTACGGACCGATGCCACGTTGTAAAAAAGTGAACATTTTTGGACGGTATTCCCTATTAAACTTGAGATATGTTAACCTGCACATTATGATGCAATCCGATACTAGTTTGCTCCAATTTATAGTCAACCTCGACTCAGGAAGACGGCTTGCTTGATCTCTGGACACTCACATCAGCAAGGCTAATGTTTAATATACAGTCTGTAAATTAGTTGACCAGTCTGCAGCTCAATGTGCAATGTGCAATGTGAAATATTTGTGAAGCAGTTCTTCGGAAGATGCTGACTAGGTCTGCCATGAATTGAGTTTTTGAGAGTTAGCCGACTACTTTACTAAGACAGACGTTTTATTTTCCTCGATCCTGATGTAGATACAGATCAGGACGACATCAGGACATTATGGAGCTCAAACGCCTTCTGAGGTAGAAATACAAAGAAAATACCGTATTCTAAGTCTTTTGTAACATAACACCCACTGCTAGTTTATGAATTATCACCGGTGTGGATTGTACTTTAACCACTCTTCTTCCTAACCGCTGTCCTTCCACAGGATCCGCCCACAGGTGTCCCTGCTACTGATCCTTGTCACATTTAGCGATTTCACTCAGGCAGATGTTGACAGAAAACCCAACTTCGTCCTGATGATGGTGGATGATCTGGGGATTGGGGATGTGGGTTGCTATGGCAACGACACTATCAGGTATACCTGGAAACTTGGATCCCTTCTGTCACTGACAGAACCAACCAAAGACTCCTCGTTCTACTTGAATATCCGTTCCTCCTTATCATTCCTCTCCTCTTGGTTTCTCCCTCTCTTCTCCTGTTTGTGTCTTTGTATTCCTGACTTTACTACTCTTTACTACTCACGTTGTACTGCTCTCTTGTACCCCCTTTACAATACTCATATAGCCTACTACATGTGTCACACACCAGGGATAGTCCAGAAACCCAGCCTCCATTAAAAACGAGTAGAACTTGGGTAATCTCTCTTTCTCTTTCCCTCCCTCCATCCCTCTTTCTGTGTCTGTGCCTCTCCTCCTGCTTCCCAGGACCCCTCACATAGATCGTTTGGCAGAAGAGGGGGTGAAGCTGACTCAGCACATTTCTGCTGCTCCTCTCTGCACCCCTAGCAGGGCTGCCTTCATGACTGGACGCTACGCTCTACGCTCAGGTAACACACACACACCCATACAATCTGTTCTCTGTTGTTGTGACCTACTGTTACCTGACTGTTTCTCATTGCTGTTTGTCTGTGCTGCTGTTGTTGTTGTTGTTGTACGTGTGTACCAGGCCTGGGCAGCACAGGTCGTGTCCAGGTGTTGCTGTTCTTGGCGGGTTCGGGGGGGGCTGCCGCCTACTGAGATTACCTTCGCCAAGAGACTGCAGGAGCAAGGATATGCCACAGGTCTCGTGGGTAAGAAACATACACTGGAGATGGACATGTTTGGGAAAAGGGATCATGTTAATATAGGTCGTTTTGTTTTAGTAAGGATATTTTTTTGTTGATGGGTTGTTAGCATTTAAGGATAAGGAAGTGTTTTGTTCAAGAAAACACCATTGTATCTTTGTATGTAGGTAAGTGGCATCTGGGAGTAAACTGCAAGAATAGAGGGGACAACTGCCACCACCCCAACAACCATGGCTTTGACTTCTTCTATGGCTTGCCCTTCACACTATTTAACGACTGTCTACCTGGTGCCGGGCATGACGTCTTGGCCGACCTGCAGGACACACTCTGGCAGCTGTCACTGCTGGGGGGCCTCGCCCTTCTCACTCTGGTGGGTGGCAGGGAGAGAGAGAAAGTGTGTGTGTGTGTTTGTTTGTGTGTCTTACCCCTCCGTGTCCCATTCCAGGTGTGTGTGCGTGCCAGTGGCCTGTTGGAAGTCAGTATGTGGGTGATCCTAGCCTTAAGCTCTGTCAGTACGCTGGCGTTCATGGTGTGGTTCGTGCCCTTTAAACTCCTACCAACCTGGAACTGCATCGTCATGAGAAACCAGGAAGTGGTGGAGCAGCCCATGAACTTGGACACCCTGTCCCAGAGGCTGCTGGGAGAGGCCCAGGGATTCATAGAGAGGTTAGATGCCTTCTCTATACATGCCACATCTGCAATCAGTCAAAACATTTTGTCTAAAACTACAGTCATTCGTTTGAACGTTTTAAAAGTGTAACGTCACACCATTACATTTGCGCATTCTATGCAGATTGTCATGTTACTTCCTCTTGTGTGACGTTTTGACACCAGAAACGCAGACCGCCCCTTCCTGTTGTTCCTGTCACTAGCCCATGTGCACACCCCCATGTTCTCTACTCCTGCCTTCAAAGGACACAGCCGCCACGGTAGCTATGGAGACAATGTTGAGGAGGTGGACTGGATCGTCGGTGAGAAAATAGAGGATTCAGTGACATAATAGTGAAATGCAGAAGTAATACAATAGATCATATTCATATCTATAGTTATTCAGCAATCAGTATAATAATTTGTCTGCTCAACATTACATTACACTTAACATGTCTGATTCCCAGGCCAGGTAACTGAGATGGTGGATAGTTTGGGGCTGGCCAGCAACACTCTTATGTACTTCACCTCCGACCATGGAGGACACATAGAGGATGAACATGGAGGCTGGAATGGAATATACAAAGGTAAACGCCTCACACATTCATACAAGCTCACACACGTTCTAAATTTAAATACTCTAATGAGCCATTACTGCAACTCCCCTTCCCCAGGGGGTAAGGCAATGGGGGGCTGGGAGGGGGGGCATCCGAGTACCAGGCATATTTCGCTGGCCTGGCAGGCTGCCGGCTGGGGAGGCAGTAGACGAGCCCACCAGCCTCATGGATCTGTATCCCACCCTAATCAATCTTGCCGAGGCCACGCCCTCAGACAGGTAGGCACATGTGGCCGTGTGGTCCTACTGTCCTCCAGATGAGAAAACAAACAGGAAATGGCATCTTACACGTGTTTTGTTGTTGACATGAGTTGTCTTTCCCAGGCTGCTGGACGGTTATGATCTGATGCCTTTGCTGGAGGGGAGAACGAGGCGCTCAGAACACGAGTTCATGTTCCATTACTGTGGGGTCTACCTCAACGCTGTGCGTTGGCACCCGCCCGGAGGTGAATACTGACGCACACATCAAACACAGGTAGATTGATGAGTCCCGTTTGTTGGTGTTAAAACATGCACATGTCGCCTGTGTGCCTGCAGGTGACTCCATCTTCAAGGCACATTACATCACCCCCAACTTCTCCCCCACTGGTGCCGGTGGCTGCTATGACACCAAGGTGTGTCTCTGTCACGGAGATCACGTGACCCACCATGACCCACCGCTCCTGTTTGACCTCCACACTGACCCCTCAGAGACACGTCCCTTGACCCCAGCCAGCGAGCCTCGCTACGCTGAGGTCTTGGAACAAACCGCCAAAGCAGTGGAGCATCACAGCAGAACCATCACACACTCTCCTCCACCGGCACACACACAAGCTTCTGACCCAGCCCCTAGCCAGCTGTCCTGGGAGAAGATCCTGTGGAGACCTTGGCTTCAGCCCTGCTGTGGAACCTTTCCCTTTTGTGGCTGTACAGAGAACTCTACACAAGCCTGACCTAACACATTCACATTCACTGACATAACACACACACGCATACATACATTTCTGTCTCCGCCAAGCCAGGGTGTGCCTCTGTTGCAGGAAACAGTTCAACATTCCTGAGCTGTGAAGTGAAAGATGAAGCTATTTAATTGTTGTTGTGTTTTAACTAGAGAAGTTACCTATATACCCAGAAAAGGGGTTTCAAGTTGAACCTTTTTCTTGTGGATTCTTTTGTACAATAAGAGTTTTGGGGGTGAGAAGTCTTGACATCAGCCAGACCTAAAATGTAAATTGTGTCAGTACCTTTTGATAAAGGAAAAAACTAATCGTGTCTGCACTGTCATTTTTTTAATGTACTTTTTGCTGTTCCCTTCAGTGTTCCCTCAGCTCCTCCCCTTTCACATATGGACACGGTGGCTTAAGCACAGCATTATCCACTTCATTGTTTATACTTGTACATCCAGTTTGACCTTTAATAGTGAAAGCATGGCATCTCTGGAATGTTACAGTGTGCAGCCTTTCTACTTACTGCTGTGTCAGGGCTGGAGTATTGATGACTGTGCTGTGGCTTAGTCACCAGCAGGGGGCAGGGCAGCCATGCACTCCATGATGAGAAGACAGTTACCAACACAAGTACTGGGCAGTTATTGTCTCTAACACTCACCTGTATTAAGTGTTTCTGGGGTCAAACGTGTGTATCATGGTTCTTGAATGCAAGTGTTTTGTAGTCGGTGTGATTTGTTGGAGCCTGTCTGATCTGTATGGAGCCATCCTCCTTGAAGGAACATTCTAGATCAGAGACTCAGACAGATGGTATAAAGTAAATCTTCAGATGCATGCTGAGCCTTCAGTCATGAGGGAAGCTGATCTTCCTGATCTATCACTGTCCATATTTATACCTTTTACAACAATCTAAAAGGCCAAACGGTTTCTAAATCTGATATGTTAGCAGGTCAGTAGGTCTCAGGTCAGTTTTGAGTGTTTATTCTGTAATGGTGGATCCCAGATCAGTGTGTCTGAAAATGTACCTCCTTCTCCTCAGAGTCTCTGGCTTTGACTGCACCAATGACTGAAATACTGATTCATCTATTTGTGGTGCTCGAAAAGGCTATGGTAAAGGTCACTGGCTCTTTAAGCCATAAAGCATCTTTATGGACTTGTTTTCCCGGTCTGTTCCATACATAAACCTGGCATGACAACCCAGAGAAGCTAAATTGCTTCCATATATGCTGGATATGCAGAAGAGCATTAGAGGGAAAGTGAAGCTTAGGGAGAATCCCGTCTCCGTGATGGTTTCTGTCAGTTGTGTCTCCGGGGAGTGACTGTGGCAGCAGAGTGGAGCCTGTGATTGATCATCAACAAGTGACTGAGAAGAACAGATAGGCCGGATGCATCCTATCAGACTCTTAGACTACCTTGCTACTTTCATGGTCAGAACTTTCAGTAACGTGATCTAGGGTCATTTCATTGGATACCATGTTGTTTAAGTACGAGATATCTCAATTGAGGGTATACTGTTCATGCTTGGCCTTTATGTATGGTACGTATGGCCTTTGCTGGTCGTTTGGTATGGTGTGTTTGTAATCAGTACGGTGTGTTTGGGATAATGGAACCTATAAGTAGTGCATGGTTGTGATTTCTGTTTAGAGCTGTTGCCATGTGGACACTGTAACCTCCCCCTCCACACACACACACACACACACACACACACACATAGCACATCGTCTTTGTATACATGGCCACTGTATTGAACGAAAGACAAAGGATAGAATTTGTTATTATAAGTGAAAGAGAGAGAGAAGGAGAGAGAGGGGGCCAGTTTACTTGCAGAAACCACAGTTGTGGTCAGCCAGTAGCCAGGCCCATTTTAAAACCACAATTTATAAACACCATTATGAACCACAACTTTCTTGTTTTAAACTCATTACAAACCACAATTAAACCAGTGTGGTGAGCAACTAAATCCTGTATTTTCCAGACATTAAATAGCATTATAATGTGTAACCACTGTAAAGTCAGGCATGTGAACAGGTTGGCTCTTTCAGTAATGTGTGATTAGCACCGAACGCTAACTCAGCTAACAGTCCCCCACTGTACTCTAAGATGTAAGTAGAGTTCTTTTTGGTCGTTGTGGAGGAGTTTGTTGGCAGTAAAGCTTTTAAAGAGAATATGTTTTGTGTGTGTGTCTGTGCATTTGCAGGGCTTACACTGGTTATATTGTTCCCTTTTGAGAATGCTCAAGGGGAATATCATTGTCTCATCATCATTGCTGGAGATCTTTCACTCGCTCACACACACACAGCTTACACAGATCTACAGTATTTTTACAGCGAGTTGTCATTTAGTTATGAAGACGAGAATGATTTGTGGATTTTGTAGTATTTTGTGGTTGGAGTATGTCATGAAGCATTTTTTAGAGGACACAATCGCATTTTTCTTTTTTGCTGTGAACTGTGGTGGTTGTCGAGCTGTTTGTGTGTTTGACGAGCGATCCATCTGGTCAACATTACCATGCTCCTTACAGGGGATATGGCTGCAGGCAGGGCATGTGGCACTGACACTGTGACAGAGAGACACACACACAGACACACACACACACTTCTTTCTCTTTGGACCTCTCACTCACGCACACCCCTGCTGGCAGTAAGCCCATTATAAGTACTCACACCCTCTGGCACAGGAAGTGTTTACAGAGGTGGGGTGTGATGAGGGGCAGATAACTAGGCTAATGTTAGCCTGACTGGAACTGGCACCTACTCACATGGTGCATGGAATCGTAGTCCCTTACTCCCTCACACATACACACGCACACCCCTCTGAAGGCCTCCGGAAACACATCAGAGTTGGCTGTAATGTGTCTAGATTAAAGATCATTAAGTCACCACATCTAGGACCCACAGTTTTACTTAAAAGATCTTCAAGGGTTGCACACACACATGTTTAAACCATGCAACGTCTTGCCTTAATTTCTTTCCAGCTGCAATTAAATGTTGTTTACATACATGTCAGCCTTGGTCTATAAACCCCTGGGTTGTTTTGAGACTTGTTGCAGTGTGGACCATGTCTGAGTTTTACACAGAGGTCTCTACTGCTGGTACAGACAGTGTACTGGCCAGTGAAGAGTTAGTGGGCCTATGTGAGATTCTCCTGTCAATGACAAAGGATCTGAGGTCCTGAGTTGCAGACCGAGGTCTTTACTTGAGAGTCCTTTCTAAATTCAAAAGGCTCGATTAATTGGGTGTGCCACGAAGTCGTGGACATCCTTTGTTATCTCACATATATATTTATTATTATTTATTTTAGCCCCCCTAATCCTCGGTCAATATTTGGACTACATACACAAACTACGTGTCAAAAGTTTCGTCTTGCTAGCGATTGATATGCTATTACTTTTACGTACGTTCCGTTGCACAGTTTAGGACCATACAACGTTTTTGTGGCATAAAGTTGATTTTGTCGGCAAAGGGTAGACTACTCAGTTATAATAGCCTACGTCACAGCGTCGGCACATGTTAGCAACGACGCATTAGATACGACGTGCATAGAAGACTGTTGCACAGCAATGATGGTATCGTGCCGCCCCCCTAGCATCCGTCAATATTTTGATTACTTAGAAAACGTCATGTCACGTTGGTAGCCATTGAGTTGCTTGTCTTTTTATCTACCTGGCTAACTTGTTAGTCACAGTCACTGACGCTACTAACGTCACGAAACACGCATGACTACCTCTAGCAGAACATTAGTTTAGCAGCTTGTTAACTTCTGGGAGATAGCTAGGCTAACTAGCCTATAGCTTTAACGCTACTGCAAGGCAGCTGCAGAAACGCCACAAGCAAAGAGGCCAGGGTAATAACTATTTACTAATTTTACTTTGTGATATGAAACACAATTGTGAAGTGTAATTAACAATATAAACTGATATTATTGAGGAACTACATCTACTTTCGGAAACGGTAGTCTAATATTTCACTGAAACATTAGCATAATTACATTAGCCTATGTTGCCCGGGCAACCCATACTACAGCGGTCTATGATGCATCTGTTTTCAATCGTTAAAATAAACATTACTCACAAATACATTTTCGTTGTACGATTTATTATGACATTAGATACAAGTAAACGATTTGTTGGTGAAATAATCATTACCTGTGATTTCAAACCAGTACTGCAACGCTGTAGCCTACGCGAGACACTGTGTAGCTAACAAAAACATCCACAGCTGTTTACAGTAGGAAGTCAAACGGCGACAGAACATGTTCGGCACTCCCTTAAATCAAAAGTATTTCAATAGGTGAAACTGTCTGACTACTAACCCGAACTTCATTGACACAGCCTAAACGTGTCAATCTGTTCAAGAAAACAATATTTAATTTCAGCCTAAACCGTACAACGGAACGTTAGCTACATCGAATTCAACCAACGATCACCACCAAGACGAACACTGTAGTATACAATTTACCGGGGCAGCTTCTCCACAAAGGGCTATATCGCATTTTGCGTTGTTACTGACAATGATCGCTAGAGCTTTTTATGCATGAGCGATTTTCAACTAAATAAATGTCAAGCCTATTTACGTTTTGGGGGGCATTTAAGTTAGCAGACATAGAGCTACTGTTTGAATCGCGATTCCATCTGAAATATTTCCAGTCATAACATTGTTACAGTAGCTTCTTTCCAAGGGTGTTCTTAATGAATTCTTATGCAATAGCCTATGAGTAGGCTTGCTTGCTTAAAAACTTAAAGGGACGGACAAGCAGGCACACCCTCACAATTTCCCCAGAAATTGTATGCTCTCTAGTTGTTCCTGTGTGAAGCTATTTTATTTGACTGTGTGAAGGACAAATATATTTCCTTTGTTAGGCTAAGACATCATTTATACCCCTTTTAACCTCCACCCCCTCCTCTGCCACACAACCACACACACACACACACAAACACACACACAAACACACACACACACACCATAACTCTCAACATCAAAGCAGAGCCAGGGTGATGTCATGGTCTACAAGCCGCTGCATCAAGTAAGAAACATCCTGGAAGTTATCAATGAACAAGTTGCCTTTCAGAAGTTTCCAGTAGACCTCAGACAAAAATAACACCTAGGCTGTTCTTGCACCCCACCAGACCCATAGTTGGGAAAGACTATAACCCTGACCTAGATCCAACTAATGTCTGTCTGCTAGTTGGTCCAGGGATGATGCATGCTATATGGTAGCAGTAAGGGTGAACAACTGTGGCCCATTAAGATTAGTCACTATTAATCACTATTAAGATATCAGTCGCACAGCTGTCCTATCAGAGTTTTGGGTTTAATGTGTGAAAGTGGGGGGTGAGTGTAAGAGAGGTAAAAGAGAGTTACTGAAAGGAGCAGTCTGTTTGAAAGCCAGAGGGGAGGAGAGATGTTAAGAGAAGGTCAGGTCAAAACGCAGGTATGTCCAATGAGAAACAGGAGCACGGATGACATGAGACTCAGTCAAACTGTCTCAGGAGAGATAGAATTGGACGTAACGGAAATAAAAGGAGGGATGGAGAGGGAGAGACGTGAGGGAGCAGTGATGAGAGAGCAAGAAAAGAGTGATGAAGGAACAGTTTAGAAAGAGAGGTGATGAGGTCATACAGTTATGAAACCCAGAGGCAGATGTAGGTCACCCCCTCAGAGTGGCGATTGACCCCAACCTCCCCCTTCTGCTCGTCCCTCCTCTCGCTCTCCCTCCGTCTCTCCCTGTGGTGATTTAGGGCAGGGAGCACACCTGTTTCTGGGTGATAATGGGAGAACACACAGGAATGTGACTATGCAGAAGTGTGGCATACTTTCCTTTACTGCGATGGCAAAGTTTCACATTTAACAGTCCCACAATGACTCTTTTTCTGAGGATACACAACTGCCTTTTATTTGTAGAAGTACTCCATCTGTGTGGTGTTGTAGTTTGCCAGATTTACAGCACATTTCCCTTTCATAGACATCCCTCCAATAAAAAGCAAGGATTGAGAATAATAAGATCTTTGGTTCGAAAGCCACTTGGCCATCATGACTGTCTACACAGTGATTTTGATATTCCCACTGAGCGTGTGTTTGTGTGTGTGTGTGTGTGTGTGCGTGTAGGTGTGTGTAGTTAAAGGCTCCTTGAATCTCCCCTACACTTCTGACCCTCCAAAGGACAGTAGCGTCTTTTTCTTGAATCATTCCTCCGACTGCGGTTTGGTGTCTCAATATTATTGTTGCGGTTGAATGTCCTCACCAGGGAGAGAGGGTTTAGTAACATTAGATTTATTAAGTTGGGATTGGAAGAAAACATGGCCTCAGCACTCTGGAGATAACAGTGAAAAATTGCACAAAAGTACCACACACCCCCGAGTCGTGCTAACTCTCGGTGGACGGAATGAACTTCTACCTGAGCAGAATAATGGACTCCCTCCCCCACATGTCTGGGTCTTTCTGACAAACAGGACAGTGAATTTCTCTGAGGCCTGGCGGGTCCAGGAGGGGGATTCTGCTCCTTCCAGATGTTTCCAGCGGGAGAGGAGGACAGCTCAGTAATAACTACCAGAACTGGGACTCAAGCAGTATGTTAGGCCATAGGACCCCACCCAACTGATCCCCCAGATGCCCATTCCACACCCCCCAGTTCCGAAACAAAGCCCAGACCATGTCCACATTTGGCCCCTATAGTCCTCCAACCCTCAGCCCACTTCTATTGTCTCCTTCTATTGATCCAGACACCTCGACTCCCTCCAGTCTGACTCATCAACCCATATACAGCAGATGTATCTGTACCACACACTGACACACACACACACTGACACACACACACCAATCAGGGGTCAGAAAGTGCTCTGAAATGCATGTCTCCATCAAATACAAGTATAACCAAGACAATCTCTTTCTCTCTCTCTCTCTCTCTCTCTCTCTCTCTCTCTCTCTCTCTCTCTCTCTCTCCCCCCCCCTCTCTCTCTTTTGTCATTGTCTATGACATACACACACACACACACACACAAGCACACAAGCACACAATCAGACGTGCTCTCAGTGCCCCTACATGAGTGGTCAAACACAATCAGGACCTATCTTCTCTCAGTAAGGTTTTCCACTCTCTTTTTGTTGCTATCTGTCTTTGAATAGCACTGATCTATCTCTGCCTGCACTGTCACTGACATGAAACAGATGGCTCCTTTGTCTCCTTCTAACCTCTCATGCCTCATATTCAGATGGACAGACACGTTGATCAAGTCAACAACATACGCTAATGATTGCCAGCGAGTGTGTCTCCTTATTGTAAACAATGTCATAATAAATGCACACAGCAGAAAACCATATTTCATGTCATTGATTAATGACTTGAGTTATGGCATTCTCTGTGCTGCTGTACTCTTTAATACTGAGACACAGAAATAGAGTCAGAGACAGAGAAAAATCTGCTGCATATCTTTCCATTTGGGCCCTTCTGTCAGACCTGACGTCTTAAATGTGGTTCACAATGTATGTCCGTGTTTACCCAGAATTCTCCCCTCCGCCCGTAGAGTCATTTACTCACACTCCAACATTTATAAGAAAGTCCCTGAGGATGCCTGCTGTGTGTGCTTGCATGTGTATGTTTATTCCGCATGTCAAAGCATGTTCATGCTTGTGTACTGCGTGTGTGCATGTGTGTTTAGACAGTTAGCGTGGGTAGCGGTCTTGTCTAATCACAGCCTGTCCGACATGTATCCTCCTGATGACAGAAGACTCATACTAACAGGATGCCTTAGGCCATCGTCCCCACAGAGCTTTGATCTTCTAAAGGACCCAGAGTACAGTATGTTGATTTGCATGTTGAAAAGTGTCATTGCAGCATGTTTGAGATTTCCTGTGGGCCTGTATTGATTCGGTTTCCAGTGAGCTTAGTGGAAACTAGGGCAGAGCACATATGACTCAGCCTTCCCCCCTGAGGGGGATCCACCCAACACTGCTGACTAACAGTCTCTTTCTACACCACTGCACTACTTAAAGAGATATTGCGGTCTTAAATCATGTGTTCTTCATAACCAGCATCTTGATTACTCGATGTCCAAAAGTTTTTCCCTGGTGGTGGTGCTGGGGAGGGGCGGGTTGAGGTGTGTGATATGACCTGTATTACATTCTCCTCTCCAATAGTGGAGTTTTTCAGGGTCTCAGTCAGTGATCCTGAGCAGAAACCGGGATGCTCGAGTTCACTGTTTGGATGACGGCATCCAACTCCAGCTGTCCATAATCTTTATCTGGCATGCTCTCTCAACAACCTGCTGGCTCTGAGAGGAGAGAGATGGGGAGGAGAGACAGGGTGTGTGCGACGGATCCTCAGAACTCCTGTTACTGTGAGGGCTGTTGTGACTGCGAAAGGTGTTTTGACTGACTGACATATTGAAACACAGTCAAATTCTGTGTCATCTGTTGGGATTATGAGATCAGATCAGGGTGGACCAAGGCGTGTGTAAGGTCCATGATCTCCTCGCCATCTGGATTACCATGGATACTCAGCCATGTCTGAGGACCATACAGTATGAGCCTACGCCAAAACAAATGACGCAGTTATCTTATTCCCCCGGGTCTGGTGTGTTCACGTGTGAGCAGGATGTCTCATCAGTATTCTCAACCTCCCTACCAAGAGCTCACAAATCTCCTCTCCTCTAAATTTTACAGCACATATGCTAGGCAATAACGTGAGAATGTTTCTAGGGCGTTTATTGATAGGGATTGTCTCCAGGAAATCTTCAGATAGACAGGGTGACGTGGGCAGCCAGACATCTCTTCTGAACGGAAGGACATGGTGTGATGTCATCAGCTCTCTCACACACACACTTTTCACTCGCATAAGTATCGGTTAGTATTTGGTATTTTGGTATTTCAACTGTCAACAAACCACAGTGACTTGACTGAATTCCTTTTGTCCTTTATTTATAAAATGAAGCTACTGAAAATAAACCAAGATTTATAGACGACTACTAAGAGAACAGCCACAGTCACAAAATAACACCACTTTACATCTGGGTCTTTACAAGACAAATAATTTAAGAGAGATGAAAACATAAAAGGAATATTCATGAAAACATGATCTGTACCAGCTTTCATTTGGTTACAAAAAAGACTTGGACGAGCATTCAAATCACAAGCACATCAAAAGCTGTAATTAATACAAATATCATGCTTCAAAAGGCTTGGCTAGAATGAGGTTTATATTATACATATGAGAAATATACATTCTGCATGGCTGGACATCTGGGTTGGTCCCACAGAGAGAAAACTAGAGATCTGGAACTAAGATGTAACCACACATGCACTGGGACACATTCTCCTTGTGTTGAAGAGCTGATGTGCATTTACCCAAGAAGTCAGTCTTCAGTTAATGGTAAAGAATTGGGTTGTGAGGAGACCAAGCCAATTGCACCACTACTATGCTGAAGCATCGAGATGGAGGGAGAGACAACTTTGTACACATCTATGTTATTCCCTTACGTGGGATTATATGGTTTATGTTAACAGTTAGTTTGGTTCCCTGAAATCACTTGAGAGGAACAGGTTCTTGAGCACCATTTGAACTAAGTTCATTTTGTAGCTTGATACCCATTTAATCCCACTGGTCACAATAGCACAATAGTGGCACTGATTATATGCTGAAGGCCTGAACAACCAAACAAAACAACACAGCTAGACAAGACACGTAGAGGTTAAAGCGGAGAGCTCATTACAATGGAAGGATTTCATACATGTCATAACAAATATGATTACACGCTTATCCACTTAACAACAGAGCCCAGACACACAATGGGATGATGTCTGAAGCCTGAGGATCTGGAAAGGATGACAGAATGGCAGAATGATACAAGATGTGCACTGACTGCCTTTTCCGTCCCCTGTTTGATATATACTGTATACGTTTATAAGACATTTTACCTCAACATTTCAGTCTTTCTTTGGTTGATCAGTATTTATACATTTAGTTTGCAGTTTCTGTGGGCATGAAGGACGCTGTCTCTATGTAAGATGTGGAAAAGTGACAGCAAAGATTACAGGTGCATGTGTGTGTGTGTTGTGCATGTGTGAAAATGGTGTGTTTGTGTTGGTGTATTAGATGACGTGCAGATAGGTGGCCTTGGTGTCCGTGCCTATGACGTTCCGTGCCGTACATCGGTAGAACCCAGTGTCCCGACTGCTAGGGTTCTGGATGATTAGGGCCCCCTGGGAGCTCAGGTACCGGTTACCATAGACACGGGCCTGACCTGTCACCTGAAGCTGCGACTGGTCAGGCGTCTCCCAGGTGATGGTTGCCCGGGGCGTTGCTATGGCGAGGCAGGTAAGCTGCACGGCGACACCGGGTCGGGTGTAGGTCAGGGGGGATGGTCCAGAGGTGATGCGGGGCGGGTAGGCGATGACGATGACTGGCACGGTCAGTACAGACGTGGCATTCTGATTGGTGGATCGGCAGGAGTAGGATCCACGGTCGTACACAGACGCCTGCAGCACTGTCAGAGTCCCGTCTTCCAGGATTGAGATTCGGCCCGACCCACCTGACTTCCCCCGAGACAGGACCACCCCACTGGGCAGGGTCCAAGAGAGGGTTACCTGGGGAGTCATGGAGAAACCAGGGACAGGGGGACAGGGCAGGTGGAGGTTCTCCCCGTTGATGATGCTCACTAGAGAGGCTGACCTGCTGCTGACCACTACAGGCTGCTCCCTCTCCACTGGCTTTGGCACTGGGCCTCTCAGACGAGCTGACTCTGATAAGACTGGGCCCCCTGATGCAGGTCGCACTGGTGAGACTGGGACCCTTTGTGCAGGTTTCTCTGTAACTAGGGCCCTTGGTGCAGGTCTCTCTGGAAGGCCTGAGACTCTGTGGAGTGCTGTCTCTTGAGCTTCTGAGACTTCCAAGTGGACCTGCAACCTCTCCTCCCCACCTTCACTGCTCACCACACACACCAGCATGCCGGCATCACTCCCCCTCACCCCACGCAGCTCCAGTGAGCCATTCCGGTACACTGTTATCCTGCTGCCATAAAACGGCACTGGAATGACCCCGATACCAGGAAGTAGCCAGGTCAGGCGGGGGAAAGGGGATTCCTGGGTGGGGCAGGGAAGGAGCACAGTCTGGCCTATCACTGCTTTGTGTCTGGCTGACATCCCAGCACCCCTGTTGACACTAGCTCTACTACTTTGATCACCAGCTTGACGGCTCTCCCCACTCACCCCTCCACTAACTACCCCACTTCCTACTCTGCTATACCCTGCACTGCTCTCAGGTACTCTCCCATACCCTGCACTGCTGCCATCCCTACTGCTAACCCCGGTACCACCCCTGCTTGCCCCTCGTCCATTCATAAGTATCTGGGTGTCTCCCCTCCCAGGGCCAGTGAATGTTGGGTAAGGGACCTCCACCTGTAGTCCCACCACTCTGCTGTTCACCCCACCTGCGTTGCTGGCTCTGCAGGTATAGTTTCCTCCGTCACCCCCCCTGGCCCCCTGGATCACCAGAGACCCATCTGACATCACCAGAATACGCTCTGGCCAAGAACCTCGTGTGATCACATGTTTGGCAGGGGACAGCCATGTGACGGTGGGGGAAGGTTCCCCTTTGACCCCACAGCGCAGAGTCACTGCCCCTCCAGGTCTCACATTGATGACCTCATAGCTGCTTTGACCTGGAAAGGAGGGTGGAGAGGGCAGGACTCTCACCCTCACCCTCATCTGATCCATACCCCCCTGGTTCTCAGCGTAACAGGTGTACTCCCCTTCTTCCTTCATCCCCACCGCAGACAGGAACAGGGTCCCGTTGTCAAAGACCACCAGCCTGCGTGTGCGTCCACCTCGGTCTGCTCCCTGCAACACGCTGTTCACCATGGTTCCGTCTGGCAGGCTCCACCTCACGGCCGGGTCTGGCAAACCTGACGCCTGACAGTCCACCTTCAGGGCCTCGCCGTACGAGACCTTCTGATTGGACGGCTGTTTGTACTCTATCTTGGCTGGTTTGGTTACCACAGTGACTCTGAGCAACCTGAAGTCGTCGCCCACCTTGTTGCGTGCTACACATAAATAGTCCCCTCCATCCTTCTCTGTCACCGCCTGTATCGACAGACTGCCGTTAGCGAAGACTTGGATTCGCCGGTCAAAACTGGAACACAAATGGCAACAGACAGCTCAGTTAGTCAGCAGTAATTACTCACATAATCACCTCCAACAAACAAACACACCGGCATTGGCACACACTCACCTGAAGTTTATGTCTGCTAGTTTTCTGCTGGGGGTTCTCCAGATGACAGTAGGCTGTGGGCTGCCAGAGGTGGAGCAGTGAAGCATCACAGAGCTGCCGTATGTGACTCTACCACTAGGGGGTGAGGTGGAGATAATCTTTGCTTTACTGAAGGGGGAAGACGGGGAGAAGGGGAATGGGGGGGATACTCTAGAATTGGTTAGGGGAGGAGAAGGAGACCGAGGGTGAGAGGGAGAAAGGGGGGGATGAGGGAGACTGAGGAGAGGAAGGTGAGTGAGGCGAAGAGGGGGCAACTCGGGTGTTGTTGAGGGGTGAGGAAGGGGAGAGAGGAGAAGAAGGAGATTGAGGTGAGGCAGGGTAAAGGGGTGAGGAGGGGGACAATCTAGTGTTGTTGAAAATTGAGGGTGCATGAGGGGAGGAGGAGGAGACAATGGGTATTCTGGTCTTGTTGCTGGGAGTGGCAGGAAAGAGGGGGGGAGGATTTCCCCGGGATTGCAGGTGTGATTCTCCCTCCAGTCACCTTTACCCTAACTGTTCTTTTGGCGCCTCCCACTGCATTGCTGGCCGTGCATTCATAGCTGCCCGCGTCCTCAAAGACGAGGCTGCGTATGAACAGGGTCCCGTTGGGAAAGATGAACAGGTTCCCCCGGAGGAACTGAGAGGGCCGCACCAGCGTGCCGTCGGGGATTCGCCAACGCAATGCAGGAGGCGGGGCTCCCCTTGCGGAGCAGTGGATGTAGAGCGGCTGACCAGCAGGCAGCTCCGTCACCTCTTCTGAGGCCTGCTGGATCACAGGTGGCAACGATGACACGTGCAGACGCACCGACGTGCTTGCTGTTCCCGCTGGATTGGACGCTACACAGCGGTACACTCCCCTGTCGCCCGGCAACACTGCTGAGACACGCAGAGTTCCGTTACGCTGCAGGTACACCCGTGGGGAGGGGCTGGGGTCAAGGCTGGGGTTAAAGGTCAACGCAGAGCGGTCAGGTAGAACCCATGAGAGGAGAGGTGCAGGGACTCCATCAGCCTGACACTCCAACTCCACTTCACTTCCTTGGTGTACTGTTATTTCGCGATAATTGGCAAGCTGCATGCGTGGGGGGGCGGGTCCACACCTCCAGTGTCAACAGCATCCTGTCCCGGCCCAGTGTATTCTGTGCGCTGCAGATGTACGTCCCCCTGTCCTGCAACTGCACGCTTCGGATGATGAAAGTTCCATTTGGCAGCACCTCAAAACGCTGGCCACTGGAGCCAACAGATATCACTGCTCCTGAGAGAGAGAGAGAAAAAGAGAGAAAAAGAGAGGGCGAGGTTGGAGTCAAACCAATGCAATTATAAAGTATGATATCAACAGTACATGGATACTGTGATTCAAATCTTTAATACTTTTTCTGAGCCAGCAATAGCCAGTGTGTGTGTGTGTGTATACCTGTTGAAACCTTGGTCCATGTGATTACAGGGGTTGGCTCTCCTGCAGAAGGACAGGGCAACACAGCTGTGCTTTCGGCTGGGACAGACATGGTGCGGACATGGGGTAGAGCAATACGGGGCCTGGCTCTCAGCAACGGCGGCTGGGGTTCTGGCTGCAAGCCTGGGGACACTGGCAGGGAGGGGGAGAAGGGAAATAGTGGTCGACTGCCATGGGAGTCAGGAATAGAGTTCACCCCCAGGTTCGTCCAGACTGGGGGCTGTCTGTCCTGCTCTGTTAATCCAGGACTGGTCTTCTCTCTAGAGTCTGGCAGTCCAGGATTGGTCTTCTCTCTGGGGTTTGGTAGCCTAGGGCTGGGCTTCTTTTCTGGTTCTGGTAGTCCTGAACTGGGATTCTCTATGAGGTCTGTTAATTTAGGATGAGGCCTCTCTCTAGAGTCTGGCAGCATAGAACTGGGCTGCTGCAGAGAGTCCGGTTGTCGAGGACTGGGCGTCTCTCTGGGGTCTGATAATCCAGGACTGGATTTTTCTCTAGAGTCTGGTAGTCCAGGACTGGATTTCTCTCTGGGGTCTGATAATCCAGGACTGGGTTTCTCTCTGGGGTCTGGTAATCCAGAACTGGGGTTTTCTCTAGAGTCTGATAATCCAGGACTGGGTTTCTCTCTAGAGTATGGTAATCCAGAACTGGGTTTTTCTCTAGAGTCTGATAATCCAGGACTGGGTTTCTCTCTAGAGTATGGTAGTCCAGGATTGGGCTTCTCTCTAGAGTCTGGTAGTCCAGGACTGGGATTCTCTCTAGAGTCTGATAATCCAGGACTGGGTTTCTCTCTAGAGTCTGGTTGTCCAGGACTGGGTTTCTCTCTAGAGTCTGGTAGTCCAGAACTGGTCTTCTCTCTAGAGTCTGTTTGTCCAGGACTGGACTTCTCTCTGGGGTCTGATAATCCAAGACTGGGTTTCTCTCTGATGTCTGGTAATCCAGAACTGGGTTTCTCTCTAGAGTCTGGTTGTCCAGGACTGGCCTTCTCTCTAGAGTCTGGTTGTCCAGGACTGGGCTTCTCTCTAGAGTATGGTAGTCCAGGATTGGGTTTCTCTCTAGAGTCTGGTTGTCCAAGACTGGGCTTCTCTCTAGAGTCTGATAATCCAGGACTGGGTTTCTCTCTAGAGTCTGGTAGTCCAGGACTGGATTTCTCTCTGGGGTCTGATAATCCAGGACTGGGTTTCTCTCTGGGGTCTGATAATCCAGGACTAGGTTTCTCTCTGGAGTCTGATAATCCAGGACTGGGTTTCTCTCTAGAGTCTGGTAGTCCAGGACTGGATTTCTCTCTGGGGATCTGATAATCCAGGACTGGGTTTCTCTCTGGGGTCTGATAATCCAGGACTAGGTTTCTCTCTGGGGTCTGATAATCCAGGACTGGCCTTCTCTCTAGAGTCTGGTTGTCCAGGACTGGGTTTCTCTCTAGAGTCTGATAATCCAGGACTGGGTTTCTCTCTAGAGTCTGGTAGTCCAGGACTGGATTTCTCTCTGGGGTCTGATAATCCAGGACTGGGTTTCTCTCTGGGGTCTGATAATCCAGGACTAGGTTTCTCTCTGGAGTCTGATAATCCAGGACTGGGTTTCTCTCTAGAGTCTGGTAGTCCAGGACTGGATTTCTCTCTGGGGTCTGATAATCCAGGACTGGGTTTCTCTCTGGGGTCTGATAATCCAGGACTAGGTTTCTCTCTGGGGTCTGATAATCCAGGACTGGCCTTCTCTCTAGAGTCTGGTTGTCCAGGACTGGGTTTCTCTCTAGAGTCTGATAATCCAGGACTCGGTTTCTCTCTAGAGTCTGGTTGTCCAGGACTGGGCTTCTCCTGTGAGTCTGGTAATCCAGGACTGGGTTTCTCTGTAGGGTCTGGTTGTCCAGGACTGGACTTCTCCTGGGAGTCTGGTAATCCAGGACTGAGTTTCTCTCTAGAATGTGGAAATCCAGGATTGGGTTTCTCTCTGGGGTCTGATAATCCAGGACTGGGCTTCTCTCTAGAGTCTGGTTTTCCAGGACTGGGCTTCTCCTGGGAGTCTGGTAATCCAGGACTGTGTTTCTCTCTGGGGTCTGACAGTCCAGGACTGGGTTTCTCTCTAGAGTCTGGTAGTCCAGGACTGGGCTTCTCTCTGGGGATTGGTATTGGTTTCAGTTCTGTAGTGGTGGTCAAAAATGTAGAGGTAAATGAAAGTGTAGTAGTAATTCCAGTGGAAGGTACACAGTTAATCGTAGAAGGAGTGCTAGCAGGAACAGTGTGAACTGCAGTTTCTGTAGTTAGTGAAGTAGTCGGTTCTGTGGTGGGTTCTGTGATGAGTTGTGTTCTGGGTTCTATTGGCGGCTCTGAAGTCAGTTCTAAAATTGATTCTGTGATGGATTCTGTGTTGCCCTCAGTTGTATATTCTATAGCAGTCTTGGTGGTAGGTTCTGTTCTGGGTTCTGTGGATGATTCTGATGTTTGTTCATCAGAGGTTGTAACCTCCTCATGGTTGTCTGGCGTGAGGAAAGTGGGGCCCTGCACTGCTGTGGGTTCATTGTGAAAGGGCTGGACTGTCAGAGACGGGGAATACACATAGGGTTGGGAAACATCCTTTGTCCGCTCACTTTGTTTACCCGTGTGTGTGGGGGGGGGACTGTGTGCCTGTGTGAGCGTGTGTGTATTCTCAGGAATGACTGGGATTTTATCCGCAGAGTTTACTGAGTGAGTCAGCCTGTCTGTGTGTGTCTGGGGTGAAGGGGTTGAAGCAGGGGGATGGATTGTGGGGGAGATGGGGGCCGGAGAGGGGGCAGGGGGCTTTTTGTATGTGGTAGTGGGCAGCAGAACAGAGGATCTAGCGGTGGTTGATTCTGTTGTGGCTCCACCCTGTGGCCCAGCGGTGGTGAGGTCAGGGGTTGCGAGGTCAGGGTTAGGTCGTGCCCCAGGCCTGTTGATGCGTCTCCTTGGGCCCAGCCTTCTACGGGCATCCCAAGGCCTTCTGGGCCGCGTGGGAACAGAATTGGTGAATGTTCCTTGCCTGGGATTCTGGAGTCTGGTTCTACCTGTATGGACATACTGTTCTCCATTCAATCGACTAATGTCATTAAAACTGGGGATGGGCTGGGTGGTCACTGTAGAGGTGGTCATTTCTTTTCCTGTTTCTGTCTGTGTATCTGTCTCTGTGTTTGTGCCAGACTGTTTATTTGTGTCTCTGTGGGCGTGAACAGCCTGTAAGCCTTCCTCCTGCAGAATGGAATCATCTATAGAGGAGCCCTCTGTGGTATCAGCTGAGCCCGTTTGTGACTCTCCCTTCCTTCCTGTTCCTGGCTGGCTGCTAATTGGCTGTGCAGTAGTTTCCCTGGTGGCATCAGGTCCCACGGTTGGCTGGGTGGTATTTGGGGCAGTTCGGAGGCGTATCTTGGCCAGAATGTCAGCCCATCTCTGTGGGTCAATCTTATGTTTAGCCATGTTCACCCTCCGTCTGCCTTCCAGCCTGTTCCTCCTCTGCTCCACTGGGGGACCTGTTCTCCTTCCCCTGACCTCCACCTGGAACACGCCTGTGTGGGGGACCGGGGGGGTGCCATCTGGTCTGAGGGGGAATAGCCGGTCTGGGACGTTCCCTACTGATGGAGGGGGTTTTGTCCTCCTCCTTCACCTCTTCCTTGTCCCCATATCCAGACCCTTCGCCCTCTAGAGGAGCTGGTGTCCTGGTTGACACCCTAGCTGCCAGTTGAGACATCCTGGGAAATGCCCGCAGTGGTGTGGCCTGGCTTTGGGTTAGAGACAGGTGGGTGGAGAGGGCGTCAACGCCATGCTGGTTGACTGCCACACAACGATATTGACCTGCATTGCTTCGGCCAGGGAGGGGGAGGGACAAGCTCCCATCTCTCAAAAGAAATGCCTGTGAAGAGGGGGGCCCTTCCGAGACCCCGGCCCATTTCACCACTCGACCGTCAGGCAGCACCCAACTCACTTCTGCTGCCGGTGATCCAGAAGTCTTACACGGTAGACTAACAGACTCCCCAGCCAATCCTATCACCGCGGGAGCTCCCTGTTCTCCTGGGGGAGGGTCAGAGGATTCCTCCACTGCCATGCGTACAGGAAGAACATCCACCTCCTTCCCTACGCGGGCTACACAGTGGTACAGTCCGGCATCTGAAAGTTTTACTCTGTGCAAGATCAAACCGGTACTTGACACCTCAACCCTACCATCTGAGCTATAGTGAGGGGGGGGAGAGATGGGATCCATCTGGGAACACCCACTGAAGGTTGGGTTCTGCCGAGCCAAGAACGGGGCAGGCGAGCTCCACCCTGCTGCCTGCCACTGCAGCCAAGGCTGTGGGCGTGTGGTTGGTGGAGATGAGGACCCAGGGGTGAGCTTTGTGTGAAGAAACAGAGGCAGACGGGACAGGGGCGGGTTGCGCTGACACGCTGGTGCTGAGGACGAGTTTAACCGTGCGACTACCAGACTGGGCTCTATCGAGCTGCAGGCTGAGGTCCGGCTGCATCAGCCAGGCGGGGGTGGCTGTGACAGAGGCCCTGACCCCAGTGTGGTAGTAACCCTCCCTCTCTGCAGCCTGTCTGTAGCGGTAGGCCAACCTGGGGGGTTTGCTCAGCATGATCTCCCTGTCCAGCCTGACAGCTGTCTCACTGTAGTAGGCCAGCAGCCTCCACACCCTCTCATAGCTTCCCCTCTCCACAGGGCAGTCCAGGGACAGGGAGAGAGACAAGGAGAGGGGCATAGAGGAAAGGTCAGCAGGGGTGACGTCGGGAGTTTCTGCAGAATCCGTCACGTTGCAGCTGAGGTCGACGTTGTTTCCTTGTTGGTCAGACAAGGTCAGGGAGGTGTGGCCTAGTTGTTCTCTCCAGGCTTCAATTGGCTGAATCTCACTGTGGTTTTCCTCACGGAGAAGGTCTCTACGCGGGGAGGAGATTACAGGTGAAGCGCAGGGTAGGTCA
This sequence comes from Mallotus villosus, assembly GCA_903064625.1. Taxonomy (NCBI): domain Eukaryota; kingdom Metazoa; phylum Chordata; class Actinopteri; order Osmeriformes; family Salangidae; genus Mallotus; species Mallotus villosus. The sequence continues at coordinate 256,473 of CAEFZP010005811.1, read as the reverse complement.
GTCTGCTGGATAAGGCCACGCCCTTTCAGGTGATTAGGTGCATCACAGACCGGACACTGTGGTCCTCCTGGGCATTTCAGCACACCTGGAGGACAGAGAAAAGTTTTAGAGAATAATATTAAATCAAAATTCACGTAAGAACATTCATTCATTTTCAAAAATAATCAAATGTTGTACCACATGTTGTACTAATGTTGTGCCTAGTCAGTCACCTGGGTGTTTGAGGCTCCAGGGTTGCAGCCAAGCCATGCTACAGTCACAGCTCCAAGGGTTGGCCTGCAGTCCCAGAGTCTCCAGCAGGGGCGCTGTGGCCAGGCTGTCCTGGGGGAGACCACTAAGGCTATTGTTGGATATGTCCAGATGTCTGAGGATGGAAGAGATTGAAGGAAAATCCATCATCACAATGATACTTACTACTTCCTCACTATTCCTTCTCCATGTGTGGTTCTGTTCCTACCTGAGGGTGGAGAGGCAGTAGGTGTGCATCAGAGAGAGGGTGCAGAAGGCCTGGGGGTGGAGCTGGTGCAACTGGTTGCCCTGCAGGCGAAGCAGGCGGAGAGCTGGGAGCTGCAGCAGGGCTCGCGGGTGGAGGAACCGCAGACGGTTGTGGTCCAGGTGAAGGCGGAGCATAGAGGAGAGCCCGGAGAAGGATTGGGCGGTGATCTGACTTAACTTGTTGTAGCTCAGCTTTAGGACCTGAGGACAAAATGTAATGAGTTCAGAAGGGTCCAAAGGGTCTCATACTTCACCTTACTAACAGATGCTGAGACCTTCGCCTGATATATCAAACTTTAACGCTCAAATGTACAATGAGTTCTGGAACATTCTGGAAGCGGTGCTGTTTCTCCAGGTGTGATGTTCTAACTGCAGGTTAGAAGTCATGGAGTTCCTGTACCTGCAGGGTCCCCAGGTCTCGGAACGTTGCGTCTGGAATCTCCTGAATGTCGTTACCATGGAGCATTAGCAGCTCCAGCCTCTTCAGCCCAGGGAAGGAATGTATCCCAATCCTGCTGATGCTATTAAACCTATCAAAGAGCAGGACCACAATTAGACTACATGTATGAGCATGTGTTTACAGTGTTACTGTAATGCGTGTGGGTGTGTCCTCACCCCAGGTTGATGTGGCGGGAGTGTTTGGGCAAGCCTGGGGGGATGGAGAGCAGAGAGCGAAAGGTACAGTGGAGCTCTGAGGGCGGGTGGCAGGAGCAGGGTCTGGGGCAGGGCAGTCCTGCAGTCACCGGTCTCACCAACACCAGCAGCAGACCCAGCACAGCCAGGAGCATACTCGCACACCGTCCCATCTTTTCCATGGATAATATAACACACACTGGGCTCCTCACTGCACAAACAGAGACACACGGCTATCTCACACTGCATGTTGTGGCACATCAACTGTAGTACACCACACAAAGAGAGAGGGAAATAATGAGAGAGAGGGAGAGAGAGGGAGAGAGTGCATGAGAGAGAGAGATAGAGAGAGAGAGATAGAGAAAGAGAGAGAAAAAGAGAGAGAGAAAGAGAGAGAGGAAGCGATGTGATACAATATGATTCAAATAGCTGTCAGTGGTTCTTATTGCTTCAGAACCCCGGGGGTGCCTGTTGGCCGGCTTTCAGACAGAGAAACTGCAGAATTCTAACAGGTGTTCATGCAACGGAACTCTTAGGAGAAAGTACAAAATGTCAAGAGATCCGCGGGATATGCCAAAGCTATATCGAAACCATATGAAACTCTTCTCCGTTAAGTTTTGAGGTAACATTTTCAAATAATAGATCAAGAGTAAAGTAGGCAAAGCGAACAATAACATAGCGTTGTGTGAGAACAGTTGCGGCTCTTAGTTGACAGGTCAATCCCATACTGAGCCACTGTAAATTACAAAGAGAAAAATAAATTGTTGATTTACCTCGTAATGCCTCGATAAAAAGTCTGGACTGTGCATTTCATTCACAGGCTTTGTGATAATCTTACAGCAGCGGATTAAATCCAGGATTTTTGTAATATTTGTTGGAGAGATCCAAGCATTTAATTAGTACTCGACTTTGTTAATTTAAAACGTCCGATGAACTGCACAAAAACATTGTCAAAGCAGTTGAGATATTATAAATGCTCGGACGCCTCGGAGAGTTTTCGAAGTCTGTTGAGAATGACACAAAAAAAAATATTGTCCAAATGATTCAACCGGCTTTAGGCCACTTCTCATTCATTATAATAAAAATAAAACAATTTCCAACACACAGCACTCCTTGCTTCGCTGCGAGGCAGTAAAAGAGATGAGTGGGTAACAGACTATTTGGGGACGCGTCTTAGCGCTCCGGAGGAGGGGGACTGAAGGAGACTGGAGAATGACGCTCCTTGCAGGGGTCCGAGGAGGGGCTTTCTGCAGATACAGTAAAACTGAACAGATACGCACATGCTTCGCCATGAAACACGGTCTGCCTACTATCTCTACATCTATTTAGCCTTCTCTTTGCTCTCTCTCCGTTCAGAACGAAACTTTGATGGTCTAGCGAATGACATTCAATTGTTTGTCTTTTCTCTGGGATATGATTAGGGTTAGATGAGAGAGCGTTTCAGCCTTGCTCAGGGAGGTCCTTGACCTCTACATAATTACACCTAGAAAGGGAACATGCCAAAAGAGGAAGGCTGACAACAGAAATAGTCTGCACTCTCTTCAGCTGTTGTTCTGCCAACCAGACTGCCCTCCTCCAGGACCTGGCTGTGTAGAGGAGTCTCACTTTCTCTTGTCCCTCTCGGGCTGTCTCTGCAGTTTCTCTGTTTGTCTGTCTGTCCATTGGTCAGTTGGTTTGTGAAACCATTTTCTCTTTGGCTCTTTCCCCCTCTCTCTCGTTCTCTCCCTCGTTATTTCTCTTTCCTGCCCTTTCTCATTTACCTTGAATCATCTTCTATTCTGTCCTCTCTCCCTGTTCTTTCTCTCGCCCTTCCTTCCATTTACTTTCTCTCCTGCTCTCTGTTGGAGACATCAGCAGTAACTGTTCCTGTAAGTTCTACTCACTGAGGCTGCAGAAAGCATTAGGTCCAAACCACGCCATCTCTATTACTCTATGAGATCACCATCATAATGTTGGAATGTCCTGTCTGTGTCTGCTGTCCAGTCAATGCTGACTGGCTGGTAACATGCAGCACTGGATGTTTGACAGCGGGCCAGTGGCCCAGGCCAGACCTACCCAGGGACCAGCGGCTAGCTCATATTGGGCTAGGCCAGAGGCCCTGCCCTGTTAGATCACTGCCTCTCAGAAGGTGTGGTCCTGACTCCTCACGGCCAACACTCACAGTCGATCCATGCAGTCCACATCAACTGTCGGACAGGCATCATTTGCACAGTCGTTTATTGACTCTCTGTTAGTCTAATGGGGTTTTAGGAGGGAGAGAGTCGTGAGTGTTTACCCTGGAGCCTGGCCCACAAGGCTGTAGGTTGGGGATTGTGGGGGCTCTGATGCCCATGGTAGAGTGTTGGTGGAGTTTATATTGACTTGATCTATGCCTCAGGACCCTTGTGGGACTGGAAGAGCATCTGCCCCGGGCCGTGAGGGGGAGGCATGGGGCTCTGGACTCGGGGGGGGTCATGGTCAGAGGGGGTCAGGTCTGCCCTGGGGGTATGCCTTCCTTTTGTCAGGCTGGGAGATGTTTTAATCAGTCTCGAAGTCCCTTTGTTTGTCCTTGACACACAGAGAACCCTGTGGAGGAGTTCAGAACAAAGGCCAACGCTGGAAAGTTCTATTAAACATTACTGACCTCCATGGGCAGTCTGCGCTTGTAGAAGTTAAACGTAACTCTGAGTCAAAGCTTCTGTCATTAAAACAGATTACTGTCAATTAATCTCAGTTATATTGTTTGGCTTCCAATCACTTAAGTCATTAACTTGGAGGTGTGAGTAAACTAGCCAACTAAGTACTAAAAACAAATCAAATCTTTTAATAACTGTTTTATATTTAGCTGGCCAGAGCCACATTTAAATCTACACTCAATGATAGTTCTGGTAAGAGACCAAGCAGACATTGTTGTGGACTGGCTGTGCTAAAGTCTTGATCCAATTAGACTTATTGCAGGAGATAGAATTTCCTTTTTGGGATGATGAAAGAGATTCCAAATCCTGGCAATAAAAAAATCATGTGGTTGTGTAAGAATACACTTAAAGCTAAAACCAGCAAACAGACAGCGCAACTGTTAGAACAGAGGGTCAAAAACAAGATGCACTGTAATTATTGTGACAGAATTGACAAGGTTATGATACAGCTCCTATATCCTGGTTCTCTCTTAGGCTCCTTGTAGTTTTCTAATTTTGCCACATATTTTCTGAAATGTTAAATAAAAAAGGGTAAGCAGAGGCAAATTGAGACATTTGCTCCTTTTAGTAAACAAGGAAAACTAAACAAGTGCGCAGTGTAACAGATGACAGATTAGAATGCTGGGACTGAGTCCATCTGTTAAATTATAGTCAGATGCATCCTGCTCACTCAGAAGTGAATTATTCATGGTCGTAAAGTGGGTCTGCTGGTACCAATGACAGTTCAAGCACAAAGGGACATGTTACCCTCTCCTCTCCTGTCCTTTACATTCCAATCTACTCCACCCTGCTCCGGTCCAGTCCAGTCCACTCCTCAATAATGCTAATAGCAATTAATGCACAAGAAGGCTACTGTCATAATAGTAGTCATTACAGAGTGAGCGAGTGAGACTCATCCAGCCTGTCTCCAGATGTGACATTTCAGATCTTTCTCTCCAGTCAGCTATGGGAATCCTCCAGCTGGAACTATCGACCACCATAAAAGAAAGGGAGCTCGAAGCTGAATAGGAAGTGCCTCTGTCTCTAACTATGATAACAGTGCTGACACTTCATCATATATAGTTCTGCTCGAGACAAATCGAAGCTGTCAGCTCCTGAGATATGAGAACAACCTGGAACCCCATATCAAACATCCATTCCCCTTTGAAGTGCACTGTCACAGGGGACGAGGGATAATTGGTGACATGGGCTAGAGAATGGAGACAAATGATCATAACGTGAAGCTCATTATGATTGACAATGCGTTCATTTTGTTATCTTATTGTTTTCAATGTATGCCTTTTGCTGCAGTAATTGTTTTATCTTTCTACTTATTATATTTGTTGTTAAGCACCAACCTATCATAGCAAATTCCTTGTATGTGTAAACCTATTTGGTCAAATCCTCTGTCTTGAATTCTGAACGTCTAGTAAATGATCAGGAGTGTGTTGAGTACAGGCCCTTCTAGGAGACCTGAAGGTCACAGCTTCATAAAGCAGACCAGAGTGTGTTGAGCACAGGCCCTCCTAGGAGAGACCTGAAGGTCACAGCTTCATAAAGCAGACCAGAGTGTGTTGAGCACAGGCCCTCCTAGGAGAGACCTGAAGGTCACAGCTTCATAGAGCAGACCAGAGTGTGTTGAGTACAGGCTCTCCTAGGAGAGACCTAAAGGTCACAGCTTCAGAGAGCAAACCAGAGTGTGTTGAGTACAGGCCCTCCTAGGAGAGACCTGAAGGTCACAGCTTCAGAGAGCAAACCAGAGTGTGTTGAGTACAGGCCCTCCTAGGAGACCTGAAGGTCACAGCTTCAAAAAGTAGACCATAAGCAGCCGAAGCAACAGGAAGCCCATAAACATCCTAACAACACATAAACATCCTAACAACACATAAACATACCTTGAACACAGAGACCTGCATGTCAACATACTAACATCTTATTAGCAAAACAGAGCATCCTGGCCTAACGAGGAGTGACTGGGGAGAGAAGAACACTCCTGCTGCTAAATTAGGGGATGCCCATCTCCAAACAAGGGAAAGTTCTAATTACTTTAGCATGCATACCACTGAAGCAGAGTGAGAGACACAAAGCGAGAGCTGTGCGTGTGCGTATGTGTGTGTGCTGCGTGCGTGTGTGTGTGTGTGTGTGTGTGTGCATTACAATTTGTTAGGCAAACAATTGTATCTTCTGTAATCTTTACCCAGCTGGTCATGATGATTTAGCGTCATAGTGCTATGGAGCCTTATTCTCAAAGAACACATACATGTTATTTCATACACAACCGGACAGGAAGTAGCAACAACAATAATAATCATCCGACTGTGTGTCCTGGATGTTGTTACTGCCTGATCTGCTGACTGTTTGTTGTTTGCCTTTGATTCCGAAAGCCTGGACTGAGATATCTCTGATATGTTTGATCCTTGTTTAAAGAGCTCTCCTCATCATCATCTCTCCAGCTCTCTTAGTCAGGAAGAGAAAGGTGAGAAGAAACAGAACGCCAGAGAGGACAGTATGAGGAAAGATTGTGGGAGGGTAGGCTCTCTTTCTCTCTTTTCTCCCTCTGTTTCTTTCCCTCCCTTTCCTCTTTTCCTTTGATAGAGACTAGTGTAGTATTGACATGTGTATCCAGTTACGTTTGGAGTTTTTACAATGGGAGAAAAACAGCTAAGCGCTAAATGAAAGGCAGAGTAAACCCAGAAACTGTCATAAAAAAAATCAAACACATACATGACTGCTTTGCTGTCCATGCGGGGTAAACTACTACCAAAGACCGGAAATACCCCTGGATTATCCACAAACCCCATTGCAGAGTTTACCCTCACTTCCTCACGTCCTCCCTCCTTTTGCCTCACTCGTACACTTTAGAGAGAGAAAAAAAAGGTTAGACGTTCCTTTTTCCACACTCCCAAATGAAAGAAGGGAGGAGAATGCTGAGAGTAGGATTTCAAGAAGTATTGATAAAGAGTCTGCTCTGTCGCACGACTACTCTGTCACATCAGCAACCCTAATGAGCCTTGAAAGTCGTTCTGAATCGCACACTCTGAAACAGAAATAGAAGAAAAGTCAAGGCAGAGAGAGTGAAACAAGGGGAAAGAGAGAAATAGGGAGAGAGGAGGGGAGAGAAAGGTGAGGAAAGAACAGCTCTCTGGCCAGTGGCAGTGCTGTATGAATGAGGCCAGTGTTGGAGTGTTGGAGAGTGAGCCTGCTGGTATTAATATGGTGCAGAAGCCCTGCTTAACTTTTATTAAACCTAATCCCCAGGTACTCCTAGCATCCCCTTGGGCTGACGTATTACAGACACACGTACACACATACATGTATGGCACACACCAACAGTTGACATGATGAAAAGATCACGGTTCCTTGGACTGACCTGTCGACCACCGAGAACTAATCATTCACACAAGGAAGCACTTTCAAAACAGCGGAGGTCCAAATCCTGCTAATAAACGTAAGTTAATGGATTCCAAACTTTTGGCCAGTGGTAGCCACCTTTAGCCTGCTTGGGCGAGTAGAAGCCTCCCTCTAATGCTCCCTCGATGCCTGCTTTGTTCTGGTGAGGCTTACAGTCCCAGTCTTGACACTATGGGCAGAGGAGATTGATTGTGGAGAGCTTTCCAAGCACATTCTCAGGTACCCTCATGCTTAAGTCTGGCCTCCACTTCCAAATATTTACTTTCTTCAATTACAGTAGCTCTACAGTAATTGAATTAACTTTTAATTACTGCTTCTGAGAAATTGTAGCCACTCTGAAATCCAGCTCCCCCCCGCACACACACCCCAACACACACGCACACAAAGATGGTGAGACCTTGAGAAGTGTGTGTGTGAGTGTAACACGATTCTTGCTCAGCTGGGTTTCCGACCTGACTACTCTTCACTGGTGTCACATCTCTCCTTTAAACCTTGACTGTCCTTGACCTTGGGACGGGCAAGCAATCAAGGAGGAGGTCCAGAAACTGCATCAAATACAAATGGTTTGCTCCCTGCCAAGTATTAGAAAAACATACAAACAGAAAATACAATTTAGAGTTTCTACTTCATTTCGTTGCCAAATTGGAAAAACAAATGTGCAGGACAAATGACGAAGCTCAATAGACTATTAGTGCCATCTAGTCTAATAGCATCACTCGTGTGGAATGCATATAGCTCAGTGACTCTATAGCTCAGCATTCGACTGCAGCTCTTGAGGTTACAGGTTCATTTCCCCTGCATGTCACTTCGGATGAATGAGTCTGCTAGATGAATATGTTATACATATTCACTCACATGTTACATAAGACTCACATACTGTGTTACAGACCGTTTTTCTAACGCACTTACACACACACTGGCAGATGAACACAGTGATAGACACACACACTGTCCCACTAAAATACTGGCGGAGGACTTATGGGGTTGTATAAGGCAGCAGTAGTGAATGTGTCAAGAGCTACCTAAGCTAAAAGCCAGCCTACCCTGTGAGACATTTTCTGTGTCTACTCTGAAATCACACAAAGAAAACTCTGCGAGGGTAAAACATTTGTGCATTATTTCTTAGGACTAATCTGATATGACTTAAGGCAGAGTGTCCTGTAAGTGGTTCCAAGTCTGCACATATGTGTTCCCTGTTGTCTTGGTGCTGTATTTATTGACTAATGTTTGCAGAAAATTCTTTCTTTGGCTCCCCGACTAAGCACCTCTCCCTGTGGCATCTTTCAGATGGACTGGGGATCTTTCAGATAGTCAGCTTGACACAGTCTAGTCAGACCCATGGATATTCCATCTGGTGTACATCCATCCCGCGTAGCTGCCTGGGTTGGTCTCTCCTTCAGAACAGAGTTATGTTCTCTCATCCTAGATGTGTGTGTGTGTGTGTATGTGCAGCCCTGCGCGTGTGTAAGAATGAGTGTGTGTTTGCGTACTGCCTGTGTGTGCGTTTTCATTGACTGATCGACAGAGCAAAACACTCCTTTGTTCTGAAGCACGTCTGAGGGACTCTCTCCTTCTTTCCCCATCTCTCCTCAGACAGTCTGGAACTTCTAAGAGCTGAGGATTATGGGTTTGACCCCAGCAAGAGGAATCTAGCGGAGATGACCTCTGACATCAGTAAAGCCAGAGTGACGCTGTCCCTGGACATCCTCATCTCCCCCAGTTGCCAATCTGGAGCCTTCCTGTTACGTCATCACACAACCTGCTTACCCACCTGGGCAACTTTATGTAATACACACACACACGCACACCTGGTACCTTACAGTTGTGTATCGTAATGTGTGGACACATACAGGACAGCACGTTATTCTCTGTCTCTGTCAAACGCTGTCATTTCAATGACACTATATACTGCACTCAGTTATCTGTCACTGCTTACATGCTAACTACCTTTGTGAAGATTTGTGAGGGTTTTTTTACAATCTAAGACAATTGTCATATAACACTATTAACCGGTGTGTGTGAGCACATTCATGACCGTGTGTTTATATTCAGACAGAGCATGTTTGCTGTGAGGAGAGTAAACTCTGGAAAGCCAAACTTCCTTCCTGCCTGAACCAATGTAGACGCCAACCATAACAGACACACAGACACACAGACACACAGACACACACTGAACTTCAGACAGATATGGCTCGTGTGAAGAGTACACACACGGTCCAGCCAGAAGTGACACATCTGTCCCTGCTGCCTGGGAACAGTACACACTCTCCTCTGCCCTGCTGCAGGGCCCCTGCAGCCTCCTCTCGTGTGCATTGAGATAAGATACTGTCAGAACGTACTGATTATCACCTGATAACAACAAACCTTTTAACAGAAACATAGAAATAACATTTTAACAGCTACATCTCCTCTCCTATCCAGGGTACCATACTGCCCCCTGAAGGCCATTTTGACTCAGAAACTCCCTAACAACAGAACATTAAAAAAAACATACTGGGTCACAAACATCACACAGAAATGCAGCTATGCCAGAATAACAAGGGAGATAAACCATGCTAGGATTAAGGGAGTAGAGTAAAGAAGAGCAGACCAGAGCAGAGTAGAGTCAAGAGAGGAGCGGAAAGGAGAGGGGGGGTTTGGATAGAAGAGAAAAGAGAAGAGAGACTAACTAGCTTGTTATCTTTGATTCAGTTTGATGTTGTTTTTCTCTCAACAGAGAGCTGCTTGCTGCTGCTTGACCTCCTACTCAGCTGCTGAGATCCCTGCAAGAGCAGCTGAAGGGCATCAGATAACGAGGCGGCCATTACTCTGCTACAAAGAGCCCGGCAGAGAAAGAGAGAGAAAGAGAGAGAGAGATGAGAGGGAACTGCATGATGAGAAATGACCACCGCTGACAACATGATTCACTCAGCCATATAGGAGAGATTAACAGTGACCTGATCAGCCAATCAACACTAAGTCCTGGTGCGCTTTGTTTGAACAAGCTGCTCCATTTACACATCCGTCACACAGGGTTTCACACCCAGTACCAGCAGGGGCTGGTTCGTGACACAAGGGCCCTATTGACGTGTGCTCGGAATGCTTCCTTCTCTTTTCCCTTTGTCCTTGACACCTTTGTTCTGTCATGCAAAGAGTGTCATGAGTTCCAACTGACATATTTCTTTGACCAATACAACCATGTTCAATCTGTCATTTTGAAGTACAGAGACAAAGAAGAGACATACAGGATCTAAGTCGCCGTATTTTCTTGGGTCTTCCAAATCCGACACGGTCATTTGACACCTTCCTGCTTGAGAGTAGGTAGATAAACGAGAACTTGTTTAAACTGTAAAATACTGATATTTTATTCTTAAAAATGCAGCAGAAATGTTTAATATGCTCTAACACAATCCAGCCATCAGCTGAGTCCGAAATAAATGAAAAAAAGTACGACAGTACGGACATTATGGATCATCACTCTGCATCATTTAAAAGATTCACTGCTACAATCCACAGTTCCAGTTCTCCGACTGTAAAACATGAACACATGAGATTACATAGGATGAACAACACATGTTAGATATGTTTCTACTAATGAGTCTAATATATTATCTACACTCCAGCTTTAACCGACAGGAGGAAAGAAGAACTCTTATTGCCAAGTTACAACAAGACACGATGCCAGGAATATAACCTCAGGGCCTTGTTTCAATACTCTGGAAACACACTCTCCATCACCTCTCCTCCATGTCTAATCACCCCCTCCTTCACATCCGTGCCTTTTCGGCAGTTATGTAGCGAAACGAATGATTAGATGGCAGATCACCTCGAGCACAAACAAAAGGTTCAGTAGCAGGGGAGGGTGTGTTTCTTGAGTAGTCAAACATGTGGGTGGGTTCAGGGTGACTGAAAGCCGCACAGACTGAGGTGAAGTGCAACAGCGCTGCTCAGGATCTACAGCAGTTGAAAGACGGCAGTTGTAATGGGGCGGCTGGTGGGCTACGATAGTTCTCACATCTCCCTCTCTTTACAGCGCAGAGAGAAACCAGCTCTGACAGTCTGACATGTGCGATTAGGTCTCATGTGGTTTGGTTTATTGAGCATGGTGCCATGACTACAAGGTTGTGGGTTTAAAACCCCCTAGGACCCATGTTGGCACTCTCTCTACCGTAGGTTGCTTTAGATAAAAGCATCTGGTAAATAGCACAGTCCGCCCACCACCTTAAAAAGTATTCAATTAACCATGAGGTTTCATTCTGTTGCATAACGTCGAGAAACGTTTAGCTGAGCTGTACGCTACCCTAATGTAACCTGTTATGAGTTTCTATTTTATATCTATACAAATACAATACCTCAAATGAAAGCATAATGTAGTTAAGTAACTAATGCTGATGCAGGAGCTGTGAAGGATGTAAATCTTTTGTATCTATGTTGCTACCATTTATTTACATATTTGAAAGTATAGCTGGCTGGTAAAAGTGATAATAATGAACCATCAAGGAGCCCTCATAATTTAACTTTTTAGTCTTTCTATCTCTCACTCAGTCATTGTCCCTCCGATTAGTTGATCTTCCTTTTGTCTCTCTGTCTCTCTTTTATCAAGCACTTGATCCTCTGAAGGTAAATTCTTAAATTAAATGCTACATTCACATTTCGCAGGTTTTTAAAGTTCAGGTCACTCAAGTTCACTCTGATGGTCCCACTTGAGTACTGGAAGTCCCAGAGCATGCAGTCGCTCCGGATGGTGACAGAATATTTTCGACACTAGCTGTGTTCCGGGGCTGTGGTTTCACAGCCAGAGAAACAGTCCAGTCATCCTTGTGGCTATAGAAAAGGTCGACCAGACGTTCTAGTCAGAAGCAGTGTTGCCTGTGGTACATGGATCAGCAGCCATATTGGGTGAACTGTTGGAATGGTTAGTCATTATGATGCATAGAACTTCACTTCCCAGGGCTCCCTGTCCTCCTCAGTGTTCTATACATGCAACACCGTGTGGTTCGGGTCAGACTGGGCCTTAAGAATCCAGGTGGGTATTAGAGGTACATTTGTTCTGTTCTGCTCTCCCCGCCGTCAGTTCTGCGGTTATACACGGGTAGTGGAGTGTGTGTGTGCGGCGATGTGTGTGTGGGGCAGATGAGCATTGCTGTAGGGGCTGTAGCCCTGGGGAGGACCCAGCCTGAGGCCTACCACTGAACCAGGGGTCATGGGGGTCATGGGGGTCCCAGGATGAGAGCCGGGGGTGATGTGGGTCATGAGGGGCACGTCGTCGGGTGAGCGTCGCAGGGTCAGGGCGTAGTCTGGCGGGCAGGTGAGGCGCACTGTGTCCAGCGTGCTGTAGATGTCCTGGGTGTCCATACCATCCAGAGCATCGAGGGTGTCCAGCGTGTGGTGCGTGTTGTTGTGAGCGTTGCGTTCGTCCAGTGTGTGGACGCCTTGCTCACACTCCAACTGTTTGACCTGCAGAGACAGAAGACCCTCGGCCTGCAGCTGGCTGGCAGCCACATCGGTGGCGGTGATGACGTCGTTCCGGGGCGGGAGGCGTGGCCTGCGGTGCTCCAGGCGGCGCTTGTCCTTCTTGTAGAGCAGCGCGGCGAAGGCCAGGATGTTGAGGAACAGCAGGGAGGCTCCCACTGCAATGGTGACGCTCAGCTCTGTGGAGTAGTCCTCCACCGGGCTCTTGGAGGCCTCCTCCCCAGCATGGAGGGCTGGCGCTGGTGCCTGGGGGGTGCTGGGGGGGGGACGCCTGCCGTGTGCTAGGGGGCCAACCTGTGGAGGCAAACATCCAACTTTACAAAACCAGTACAGCACAGGTTTATACAGAACTACCCCAAAATAAGTCTCACAGAAGGAAAAATATGTCTCAAAAGAAGATAAAGGGGCAATTAAGGAAGATGCTGGAACCTTTGGACAGCCGCCTGGTGTAGGAGTAGGGAGTGTCCTCCTGGGGGTTGGGGCTGTGAGTGAAGGAGGAGACAGACTGCAGCAGCTCGTTGATGTTGTGGAGGTGGGGCACCAACTGCAGCCAGAAGGAGATCTTGGTGGCGCGATAGTGGTCCCTGACCCGGGGTTTGAGGCCGATGTGCAGATACAGCTGCTCCTTGGGGGTGTACTTGGCCCAGGCCACCTCCTCAAAACGGTTGGGTTTGGTGTGGATAAATTTGGTGTCCTGAGGTACTGGTTGGTTGGGGTCCCTGGAACACAACAACAGCCACAACCACCGGCCCAACCACATCAACAACAATCAGATCAACTGCATACATCCACAACATGAGAAGCACATAAACAGGAGTAAGGGGGATCTTGATGATGGTTAGCATTATAACTCCTGACATGTATAGTCACAGGAGAGGAGGCAAAGACTGAGGAGGAAAAAATACTGCATATCTAAGTCTTTATCTTTCTACTCCTCCAGTCTTGGTTGAGTAAAAGCCCAGTTATAGAAGTTATGGTTTTGAAGTTGATGAATTTTAAAGCATATCAGTGCTTACCCGGTCTTGGCAAAATTGGTCCAGTAGGTCATGACCACAGCGCTGAGCATCACGTCGTTCTTTGAAAAGTTGCAGTTGAACAGGTCGGTCGGTTCCACCATGGGGACACCAAACACGTAGGCCACCTCATCACCGTGGGCGGAGTCAGCCCAGGGGGGCGTGGTCTCACTCTGACAGTGGTGGTAGAAAGAGTAGAAATAAGTGGGCGAGCCGTACTGGGCGTGGAGGTCTGCTGTGGCCACCGCCGGCGCCACCCACTGGTGGTCGGTGAACAGCGCCACCAGGGTCTTCCTGCGCGTCTCTGCGTTGTCCCGGTCGGCCCAGTCGGTGTACATGAAGCGGATGCTCTCCCTCAGGGTATCGCGGCCCTCCGGGTAACCGTACAGACTGTCCACGAAGTCGGACACGGCCAGGTCAAAGTCCTCCGCCGACACGCCGTCCTCGCTGTCCACGATGCCCTCCACAAACTTCAGCCCCTCTCCCTGGTTGACGCCCAGCATGACGTCGTAGTTGAGGAACTCGCCCTGCTCCATCAGGATCTGGGGGTCGTCAGGGATGACGTCGCCGTCGATGACGGGGCCAAAAGCGGTGTGGTACTTGGCTGGCGTGACGCTCTGCTCCACCAGCTCACGGTAGCCCCTCTCCTGCAGGCAGGCCACCAGCTGCATGCTGTCCTCCAGATGGCAGCCCACCTTCTCCCCCAGGGCACGCGCATACTTCCCTGGCTGGTAATTGACTGCCCAGCTGGCTAGGGCACTGCCACTCTGGATGATAGCCCTGTGGAATAGGTCTAGGAGAACACACAACATAAGCCAACATTAGTCACACGCACACACAAGATCTCACGCACACACCCATCACAGCAACACACCAGAAGCCATGGCTATGTGAGATGTGGAAAAGTACAAGGTGTCTGTCCTTTGTTTAAAAAAATGACAGAAGCAAAGTTAGGAGTTAGAGGGAGGGCTTTCTCACCCTCTGAGTAGTGTGACAAGGTGAGAAGGCTCACACAGGAGGCTCCAGCCCCAGAGCCAAACACGGTGACTCTGTCTGGGTCTCCACTGAAGGCCAGGATGTTCTCCTTGACCCAGCGCAGGGCCTGGATCTGGTCCAGCAGACCATAGTTTCCCTTGGCTGCCTGGTCACCCGTACTTAGGAAGCCTGGGAAAAATACACAATACATCACTACACACTCCATTTACCTTCCAATATATTACAACAGGACATACCCATGCATAATGACAATACCTACAGAGCTTCGATAGTAATGATGATTACGATAATAATTAAGGTACACTCAACACTTTTAGCATGTAGTTGTTGATGATGATGATGGCTCACCCACTGAACTCTAAGCATCTAGTGGTTGTTGATGATGATGATGATGACGATGATGACAGCCACAACAACATCTCACCCAGTACTCCAAGTCTATAGTTAATGGTGATAACAATGACGTTTCCGTAACTGGCCAGGACACCACCGTCCATCATGTTTCCGGTTCCTTCTGTGTAGGAGCCTCCATGAACGTACACCATCACCGGACGCAGACCCCCTTCCTCGTGGATGTCTGGAAGACAAATGGACGCCTAGTTTGAACCTAAACCCTGACCCTGACACCGGTCTGATCCCATGGGCGTGATGCACTGCATCAACACTGCAACAGCTATGCCTGCTGGATCTTCAACTTATTTCTAAAGAGGATCTTCGACTTATTCATGAATTTCCCTCACGGGATACATAAAGTATTTATCTATCTATCTATCTAAACAAGGATGCATTCAGTCTTGTGCGTGGGTGTGATGTGGAGACACGGTGCGTACCTTCCTCGGTGGGTGCGTAAATGTTGAGGTAGAGGCAGTCTTCGCTCTGGTGGGTGAGGTAAGTGGTGGCTATGTCCAGGTTGGCGGTGAACCAGGCAGGCATCATGTCGCTCAGTAGGCTGCGCTCGTCCAGAGACTGGGGGCACACAGTGGCAAACTGGGAGGCGTTGCGCACCCCGGTCCAAGGCAGAGGGGGCTCCGGGGACTGAAAACGCCGATCCCCTGTAGGGGGGCGGGCGTAGGGGATCCCCAGGTACTGTACTACTGGTCCAAGGAGATCGGACGCCAGCGGTTTGAGGACTCCCCGGAGTTGACCCTGGGCTGTGGTGATCACTGGTACGTTCTGGCTGAGGACGCCTGGACACAGTAGCAGACACACAAACAGGGGCAGAGGCCACAGCCTGGCAGGGGAGGGCACGGCTGGACGCGATAGCTTCACTGGGAGTGGGAGGAGATTTCTGTGCCTGGAGACCGACATGGTCCTTTGCTGACCACAGGACGGGGGTCTGGTTAACCCTTTAGAACCCAGGAGAGACCAGCGCTCATTCAGATCTGCTCAGCTCTGTCCATACTACAGCCTAGAACCACAGAACCCTGTTGTTATGCGTGTGTGTGTGTGTGAGGAATGTTAGTAAGATTGTATGAGTCAATGTGTTTGTCAGAGTGTGTTGCTTGTCAGAAGTGAGTCACGAGTGTGTGCCTATCAAAGTGTGTGTGTGTGTCTGTTCGTGATGGTTTGCCTCAGTGTGCTGTCACACTTCTCCTCGTCACCTCCACAACAGTCACAATATTCATCCTGGGAGAGAAGAAGAAATGGAGGTCTTAAACGAGCATACTATCATTAAATGTTTTACATTGTACATGATGGTACTTGTGCAATATCATACTCAGCAAACATTATCAATTTATGTTTTACTATGAACTCAATAGTTCTGCCTATTCAATATCTCACTGTCTCAAAGGACAGCACAACATTGATTAGCTGACTTAAGCTCCATGTCTCGAGCTAATCCTAGAACAATGTTTTTATGGTTGGTTGTCACCTCGGCAGATGTCAGCCTTTCATTTAACCGTATATGGGACAACGAGGTACGACATAGGACAGCACGCACGCTTAATTACTCCCTGAACAGGCGGAAGGCTGTGTGTGACCTGCAAGCACGGGTAGGCCTTCTTTCTGCTACAGCTGCTGCCCCATACAATATGGCCATGCCATGACACTGTCTCTCAAATACGCCTGGGGGCCCCAACTAACGCATAGCCTATCCATTAAAAATTATCACACAGGTCTGAAAGCAGTGTAATAGAGTCGATAATTCGTCACTGTCCAGATACAGTGACATTCCAGAACAGGTGCTAATTGTTATTCTAGTCCAGAGTCGTCAAGGAATTCTGACCAAAACAATATCAAGCAACACTGTCTGTCGGGATATTTTCCAGATATGCATTGGCTATAATAAATTATCAACATTTATATTACACATTTTTTTTAAGAAACAAAAATGGGCAATAATAATTTTCACAGAATAAAACCTATAGTAACCTAATGTCTCTTTATACCACGAGCAGCGTCCTGGCTAAAGAAGAAACTACATCACCATCGCTGACTAAGGCATCGGTATCGGCTTTGGTTTCTGCAGTAAAATCTCAAATGACAAATGTACAATACCACGGTGTACGAAATGCGAAATCCCAAGACTACATCCCGTTCACCGCAGAGCCTCGTGCAGTAACGACGTGCCCGGGATATTTCGGCGAACTCTCCGGAATAAAAGCGTCAATCAGTGCAAAAACGGTTGGATGCAAGAATCGGTAACGAATTAAAAGGCCCAGGACGTTACAATAATCAATCTCTTTCTCTCTTTCCTCCCCCTCTTTCTCTCTCTCTCTCTTGCTTGCTCTCCAGATGCTATTGGACAGTGTTGGAGCCCGCAGCCAATGACACGCACCTTCATTTGGAGGCACAGTCAGAGCGGAGAGCAGGGAACAGACCTGAGCGGGCAAACACACACACACACACACACACACACACATAAAAAGACACCCCCACACACAAAAACACCCCCACACACGCTTGTCACAAAATGACCTCACGTCTTATCCTCAGGACTCCAAACGTAAGGCTAAGGTTTGTTTCCTCTGAGCCCTGAAGCAGTACTGTGCTGTGCTCAATCCCAGGGGCATTGACTGTGTGTGTGTGTGTGTGTGTGTGTGAGAATGTGTGTGTGTGTGCGCGAGTATGGTAATGCTGTCTGCAGTCAGTAACTGTGTTTGGGAACACTCCTCACGTCAGCAGGCTGCTGCAGTACAGAGCCGTTTATATTCCTCCCCACAATCTCTCCATCCGCTCTCCTCTCAGGAGTCCTCTGTCTCCTTAAACGTGCCTTCTATCTTTCCATCCTTCTCTTTACCAGTCACCCCATCCCTCTCTAACGCTCTAGCGCTCGCTCTCTCTCTCTCTCTCTCTCTCTTTCTTCTCTCTCTCTCTCTCTCTCTCTCTCTCTCTCTCTCTCTCAATCACACACATGCGCACCCACACACACTAAGGCTGTTTATTACTTTATTTGTCAGGGTCCACAGATGGTATTATTACATCAGTAGAGTTAGCTACTCTATATACAGTCCCTGGGCAGAACAATATCAGTGAAGCACAAAAAAATCTATTACATTGAAATACATTAGAACCGGTAACAAACAAGATCAATACATACATAACCATGTCATTGAAGAATAAAAAAAACTAAACAATTAATTTGTGATTTCAAAAGTAATACTATGGTAACAAGACAGAGTTGGCCACTTCCCTGCTTTACACAAAGATCCGTGCACCCATGCACACACACACACACACACACACACACACACACACACACACACACACACACAGAGACACACAGCGTTTAGTGGAAATACAGACTGGGGTTTACTAGGAAGGCGTTGATCCTCTGTGCTGTGTTATCCAGCTCGGCTGTGTTGCTGTACTTGAGAAGGTTGTAGGAGCGGACAAAGTAGTGCCTCAGGTAACGCTGGCTCACACACTTGTGCAACTTTGTAGCCATCCGCAACAAACACACCTTCACAGATCTCCAGTCCCGCACACAGGGAAACTTCTCACAACACCAGAACAACAGCGTCTGTGGGGGGAAAGGGAAGAGAAGGATGGGGTGAGAGAAAGAGTGGGAGTGTGAGAAGGTGGAGGGGAAGGGGTCAGCCAGAGGAAGCAGAGGGGTGAAGTGTAAAGAGAGCAGAGGGAGAGGGATCAGACCGAAGATGGGGGATTGGGATGGGGTGAGAGAGAGAGAGGAAAGGGGGGAGAACATGTGAAACATCAGAGCAAAGATAGAAAAGAGATTTGAGAGACAATAAGATAGTTGATAGAGAAGGTGAAGGGTTAGAGATTTGAGAGAGTATAGAGACAGGGATAATCGTTGTTTTGAGGTGTTTGAGGTGGAAAAGGTAAGGCAAATGGAGTCAAAGGAATAAAGCAAAAATATTATTCTGGGAGAAGGCAGTGGCCTATTTAGTGAAGAAGCAAGTCTGTTAGAGGGACTTGTTGAAGGCTCACTAAGTTTGGAAGGCTTAGGGCTGGAGCAAATGCTTTGATCAGTACCTGCAGGTGTAAAGCTGTGATGACAGGCTTGTTTCCGGGACACCAGACATCCTCCTTCAGTTGCCGAACGACTCTGTAACATTTTCTACGGCAACCCCCGTCCTCGTCAATGGCCCCTAACATTGCCTGCTCTGCTCGTGAAAAGGACAGCAGCCAGTGGTAATTAGAAGTTGCCATTAAGTTGAACCCGAACGACTGCAGAGAGAACAAATAAACAAACAATTAAAAAACTGCAAGTGAACTTTGTTTTAACATACACCAACTCAATGGTCAGTTTCAGGTGTTCACAACTTATGAGGTTCCAGGAAGAGAGCGAGAGGCCGACCTTGATGCAGCGAGCTCGCTCTGCGACAGGCCAGCGCTGCAGTAGGCGGGGCCAACGAGCTTTCTTCGGCCAATAGTTGACGAGCTCCACTGTGGGAACAAGCTCTGCTTCCATGATGCCCTCTGCCGTTTCTATGGCAACACGTACCACCGTGCCCACTGACTCCAAGACGGTGACCTTACCTGGGAACACAAGCACGCGGAGGTGGGTTCGATTCTTATCCAGTGTCACTTGAGATGCAGACCACCATAAACACACACACTACTCAGACAGACCTACCAGTCAGACCACAGGTCTTGATGGCGTCGTCTAGCATCTCTCTGAAGAGGCTGACTACCTTAGCCGGGACAATGTCGCCCTCTACACACACTTGTGTGTCCTGCCAGTCCTGGGCAGGGTTTGTGAAGCTGTCCAACTCCAGCCATTGGTGGAGCTTCTCTGGTTCACGTACAGGTGAGGGGAGGCTAGATCCACTCAGAGAGTAGTACCTCCACTGGTGGGTTAAATGCTCATGGTAACCAAGCAGCCCTCTGACTGGTACACTGACCAACATCAGGGTAGGGGTCAAGACCTGTACACACACACACACACACAAATATTCAGTATGCTGTATGTGAAAGTGGATTTTCTTCTGCATACTATCAACATGAAGAAAGACACGGAAACAGCTTGTCTTACTTGGATGGCAGGGTTGAATGAACATCTTCCTTTCATCAGAGCAGTCCATTTGGACAACATGGCAGGCTGGTCCTACAAATCACTCACGCAAAGACGCAGAAACATACGCTGGAAGTGATTATGTGAGCATTAAGGTATCAAAAAGAGAGTAGCATATAGAGAGTAGCACTCCAATACACTCAAAGCAACGGTGTACCTTGATGCTCTCATTGTGGACTCCAGCATGGACAATGGACTGGAAGCGTCCATCTCTTCCGCTAATATCTCTGGTAAGTTCTTTGACAACACTCAGACCCTCCTCCACCCTTCTACTCACTATACGGTGCCGCAGGTCCACCTACTCTCTCACACACACACACACATCCACACATACATTAAACATACGTTTTCTTATAATGAATATAGTAACCCCGTCAATTATGAACCCATCTTTTTTAATTTGCTACCACAAACACAAATGCACACTCAAACTTAAGAAAGAAAAATAAATTGTGTCAAATTGAGCTCCTGCCTGATTCTGGAGGTATTGGTCCAGATCCTCGTCAGTAAAGTCTGGCATGTCCTCCTCAGGTCCTTCTCTCTCTGCCTTCTCTGACCGTCGTTCTCCGATATGAGACAGTCGGTGACAGACAAACTAGGGTTGATTTACTAATTGGTGTGGGTGTGTATGGGGAAAATAGGAGATGTGTTTGACCCATTTTTTCCCCCCCCTGCCCCTACTGTCCGAAAGAAACCCATCGAGCGTTTGGAAAGCATTCCATCATCGATCCTGCAGCATTGATTTGTAATGCTAAAGTGCATCCCCCTCTGACAGTAAAGCCTGCTGCCATTCAAACACAGAGCTTTTATTCCTCTGGAATAAAGAGTAGCTTACATCATCAGTTCAGTATCACCTCCTGTGCTCCTCACACATTTACTTTAATCTGATGCGTGACTCCCCATTTACTAAACCCAGCCCTAAGTATGCTAGTTCATCCCACAGACCAGTGCACCTTCAATAATGACATCATTTCAGTAAGTCTTCACTTTGCTACTAGGTTTCATGACTACTTAGGTACCTTTGTCCTTTACAGTAGTTAGGGATGTCAGAGGAGGACCAGCGCCAGGCGTTCTCTAGGACCCAGGGGACGTGCTTGCAGAAGCCTGGGTCTGCCCTAGGTCTAATAACAGCAGCTGGGCAGGATGAGGTCGATGACTGGGACGGGAGACTCTGCTCATGTGGAATGGCCAGCGCTGCACTAAGAGACCCTGGCTAGATACTCATCACACGTATCCAGCTCTCCCGTTTTCCCTCACTTAACCTCTGGTCGGGAGGATCAGGATGATAGATGTATCTAAGCACCACTTTAGACATATCAAAATAGTCTTCAGTGCCTGATATATATAAAAAAAATCACAAGACCACTGGTAATTTTGTGGTTTCCTTTAATAATCATCAACACATTATGTACAAAGCAAGCAAAGTATTACCTATTGACCAAAGAAACCCTAAAATGCATCTTCATTAAAACTGTCCAAAATCTTTTTTTCTTTTTTAAACAGGAAAACACCATTTAGGATCCCTAGAAGTGACAGAACCTTCTAAATTAATTGTTAAAGTGTTGATGAGCTGGTCTCCTGGGAGCAAACAAGTTACCAGTAAATCTACCTGCCCTCAGGTAACCAGGAATAGTCTAACACTAGCACTCTACCACAGGGTAAAATATCACAAAAGGAGACATGAAATATTCATCAATTAACACAATTCAAAATAACTAGAATAAAAAGTAAAATAGCAGAAAGAAAAAACATCAAAACAAAACTTTGAAAAGCATCCGATTCTTCTTTTAATTTCTCTTCCGTCATTTTCTCCCAGTATTGTCTGTGAGTAGCAATACTGTAAAATCTGAATGAGTGGACTGGCTATAAACACACACATACACACACTCTCTCCCTCTCTCTCACACACACACACACAGCTCCACTCTAGGCTCCTCAGTGGTAGGTAACACAAGGTCAACAGACACAGTACTGGTGGGGTTAGAATGGTGGTGGAGGTGATTACTGTCCAGGAGGAGCCGTCTCTTGTGAACTTTAACAACACACACACAAATGCGCGTGCACACACACACACACACACACACACACACACACACACACACACACACACACACACACACACGCACACACACACACACACACACGGGCAGTTCGCTGGCTTTGGTGCTTGTAGCCACAACAGCCAGCTCAGGGGCCCAGTCCTTTCTAAATTTCCGATCAAAACAGGGAGAGTGCTTCTGAAAAAACACAAAAATGTGTAAAAAAACAGGCCCTCAACCAACAGGTTATGGTCAATGTGGTATGTTAAAATGTTTTTTTATAAAAACACAACAACTACACACTAACAGATTTCAAAAGTTTGGTCACAGCCTTGCCTTGTTTGGCTAGTCTTGCATGTTTGGTAAATAGAGTCTTCATGGTGCATACAGGTTTGGGGTTCTTACCTTTGAGAGAATCTTGGTGGTGACTTCATTATGACTCGTCATCTGACACATGGGGCTTCGCTATGGCCATCTCCTCCTTGCTCTCCGCGATCAGCTTACACTTCTGCAAACACACACGCACCACACCGGGGTAAGACATCCAACAAGACAAACACACCAAGAAGGCACGACCTACGTACGTAAATATTAGACCCAAAGAGGTCAAGTATGCGAAAAGTTCCCTGACCTCGGTGAGTTCCTTGATGGTGTGGATGTTGGCCTGCTGTGTGACCTTCCTCTTCACCTCCTCTATATGGCCCAGGTTGAGAGTGGGGGTGGGCGGTGCCAGGCAGGGAGGGGGCTTGTTGGTTATGGTGGGCAGAGGGGGCATAGAGGGCATGGAATGCAACGCGCCCATATTGGTGAGGGCCGCGGTCATAGTGGCAGCCGTCATGCTGGCCATGGCAGCACTCATGGTCATGTTAGACATGTTGGGCATGTTGGGCATGCCAGGCATTCCCATGCCCATGTTGGGCATATTGGGCATGTTAGACATGCCCATGTTACCCATGTTGCCCATGTTGCCCATGTTTGCCCATGCCCATGGGCAAGGGTAGGGGCAGCGACAAGGGAGTAGGACATGGAGTGGGAAGGGGCAGTTGGAGGATGGCTTTGGGTCTCAGGCTCTCTGGGATGGGCACCCCTGCCTTGGCACACATGGCGGCTGCATTGGCCTTGGCTATCTCCAGGAGCTGGTCCTTGTCTGGAGGTAGAGTGCAGAAGGGGATTGAAAGAGACAGCGGGATGGACAGGAGAAGAAGAATCGGTTAGTGAAGACAAATTAAGTGGATGCACAAATTCTCCACGCAGATAAAAGAAAGTGTGTATGGACAATGTGCAGCTGTGGAGGGGTATTGAAGAGGGTTCAAATAGCGACAGGTCTCTCACCGAGCTCTGTGAGGCGCGGGGGGGGTCTTGCTGGCGCTGCGGCGCGCGCGAGAGGTGGAGCGGCGCTGCTTGCGGAGGATGAGGATGGGGGAGTGGCTGGGCTCTCGTTTCCAGCGGTCCCGCCGGTCGAACGAGCGGCTCCTGAACACGGGCCTGCGGCGCCCCCGAGACCTAGACCGCCGCCTGCGGTCTGGAGTGCGGGACTTTGAGCGCTTGTTTCGGTCTGTGGACCGGGACCTCTTCCTGCGGCCTGTGGAACGAGACCTGGACCTCCTTTTGCGAGGTGGGGTGCGGGACCTGGACCGCTTGGCCCTGGGTCTTGACTTGGAGCGAGATTTCCTGCGGCGTGCGACTGACCTAGAGCGAGACCTGCGACGCCGGGCTGGACTCCTGGACTTGGAGCGCCTCTTCTTTCTTTCCACAGGAGACCTGGAAATTCTCTTTCTCACAGGGGATTTGGACCTGCGAACATTGAAAGCGACAACAATCATTTATTATTAGATCCTTTTCAAACATGGCAGTGAGTCACCAGGTTGAAACAACCTAAACAAACATCCAACAAATTGTCTAAGAACAAAACAGCCAAGAAGAGAAGTAGAAACAGACCTGGACTTATTTCTTCTTTTAGATACTTTTCCAGATTTAGACGGGGAGCGCCTGGGAGATGAAGTGGAGCGTGACAACTTCCTGCGGGCAGGTGAGCGGGACACGGACAGCTTCTTCCTAGCGGGAGACGGTGAAGTGGAGGTCTGACGTTTCGATGACGCCGTGGCTGTCTTCTTGCAAGAAGACTTGGTCTCCTGGTCAGAGCTGTCTGACTGCTCCACACCGGGTTCAGGAGAAGCAGACCTGGAGACAGCAGCAGCAATAGCAACAGCAGCATCCTCCTCCTCCTCCCTCTCCTCAGACGAGCTGGCTGGGCTGCTCTCACCTGCCGGCTGTGCCGGCCCTTTATCTGAGGCTGTATCAGCTGAGGTGCTATGGTTGTTGTTCTGGCCAGTGAGCTCAGTCTCTGAGAAAGACTTGGCTGCTAAATCAGGGGCAGGGGCCAGAGGCAAGGGCTTCCATGGTCCGGCTGCAACCACTGGCTCCTGTACTGCTGCAACCACTGGCTCCTGTACTGCTGGAACCACTGGCTCCTGTAATGCTGGAACCACTGGCTCCAGTACTGCTGGAACCACTGGCTCCTCCTGATCTGCTGCAACCACTGGCTCCTGATCTGCTGCAACCACTGGTTCCTGATCTTGTGCAACCATTTGCTCCTGATCTGCTGGACCCACTTGCTCCTCATCTACTGCCCCTACGAGGCTCTTGTCGACCACTTCTTCTTCTGTGGAAGCTCTCTCAGGCTGTGCGGGGGACTCGTGGTCCTTGGCAGGAGTCCTAGATCGAGAGTGAGCTGGTGACACACTTCCTGATTGCCTGTCGCTGGACACAGATCTGGATTTGGATTTGTCTCGGCTGAGGGACTTGGACTTTGATCGCCCGCTCCTCACAGGTGATTTGGACTTTCTGCCACCAGCTGCAGGTGATCGAGATTTGGACCTATAATGTGGTGCTGATGTGGATCGGGACTTGGATCTCTTTCTCGTCCCCGGTGACCTGGACTTGCCCCGGATCCGCCTGGGAGACGGGGAACGTCGTTTTCGAACTGGGGACCTGGACTTGGTTCGTTTCTTGGGACTCCGGGTCCTAGAGCGCCGGCCCTTCCTCAGGATGACGACCGAGCGCGAGCGGGTTCTCCTGCTCCTCCGGACTGACCGAGACCGAGACCTTCGGGTTCTGATGGGCGGGGATCTTTTTCTGCGAGGGGGTGATGGGGTTGGGGAACGGCGTCCTCGTTTCACTGACCGAGACCTAGAGCGCCGAGACCTCCTGGATCTGGAGATGGAACGGCGGAGCCGTGCTGGTGAGCGGGTTCGAGAGCGCCGGCCAACCCGTCGGGGAGACCTGGTTCTGGACCTTCGGACACGGCCGGCGCGAGGCCTGGAGGTAGAGCGTCGAGATCTCCTTGGAGACGGAGACGGTGACCTACGGCCTCGTCTGGGTGATCTGGAAGGCCTCCTCCTGGGAGAGGGGGAGAGCGAGCTTCGGCCCCTTTTCGGGGAGAGAGACTGAGATTTACGTCTGGACCTCTTGGGGGATCTGGACAGCTTCCTTTTGGGGGATGGAGACCGACGCCCTGTCTTGGGAGACGAGGACCGTTTGGTCTTAGGACTCCTCCTGGGACTGGAGGGGGACCGGGCGGCCCGGTCAGACGCAGGGTGATCAGGAGATCGCTTGGGACTCTGTGAGTCACTGGCACTGGACCTAGACCTTTTTATATCAGCCCCGGGGCGCATGGGGGAGCGTGACGGTGACCTGGAAGGGTTGCGGTCCTTTGCCCTTTGGCTTGCACTAGCCTCCTTCAGGTTGGCTTCATCTCTCTGTGAGCCTTCCAGCTTGGGGATGATATCAGGCAGCTCCTGAGCGTGGGTGAAGCTGCCGTTTCCTGGCTGCTCTTCTCCCTTGGCAGTTTGGTGGTTGTCCTGATCTGTAGAAGGTGCCAAGTCCTCTACTGACCCCTTCCCTCCGGCCTCTAGTGGCTCCTCATCCGAAGGCTCACCCTTCACAGCTGGAGCCTCTTGTGTGTTGCACCGGGTCAGGTTCACTGAGAGAACCCTCTCCTCTCGCCTGGTCTTGATCAGAATGGGGGAGAGCTTGGCTCCAGGGGCTTTGTCTTCAGACACCGCTGGCTTCCCTTCTCCCTCGGACTCGGACCCCGAAGCGGAGGTGCTATCTGATGGAGAGTGGGACTTCCTCTCTTGCTTCTCTTCCTTCTTCTTCTTCTTTTTCCTCTTCTTGGCTGCATGTTTTTTATGCTTTTTGGTTTTGCCATCTCCGTCTACTTCCTGTGGATCTATAAGGACAGTGAGAAAAGGCTTAAGGAGGTTTTCTATACGAGGACAAACATCTGAAGTACACTCCCGAAAAACTAAAGGAAAGGAGTTTGTGCAAACACAACCCTTGGAATTTCTCAAGTTTAAAGCAATGTTGTCTGTTTTCACCATTATCAGAGTACACATCAAACACCCAATTGAGGATCCAACAAGTGTCCAGAATCACCTACCTGTGATCAAGTCCCTTGTTCCTTCCTCCTTAGCATCAACTGGCTCCCCTGAAGCAGAGATGGCTGGCCGTGCAATCCTCGCACTACAAACAGACAGAACAAATTCAATTGTTGTAGAAAACAGAGAACTTCTGGGATGAAATTCATTTGCAAAAGTATAACCTTTGGTCATTCGTAACAGTTTTAGAGCGACAATTATTTAATGAAAATATATTATTATTAATTTTAAAACATGTGTATGCCGTTCCTATTTACAGTCCCTATAAATATATAGTTGGCCAGATACTAGAAGTTGCTGTGTCCTGACGAGGTGCAGGTTCTATCAGGGAGAGTTCTGACCTGGCTCTTGTTTTCATGGCCCGTGGAGGCTCTGTGTCGGACTCAGACTCAGAGCTGCTCTCTCGTTCTCCCTTTCGCTTCTTCTTCTTCTTCTTGCTCTTGTGTTTTTTGTGCTTCTTGTTCTTCTTGTGGGGCGTCTCACTGCCCTCATTGGCAGCTTTCTCTCCTGTGGAATGGTCTCTCTCCTGTAGATCCTCCTCTCCTACACACAGGAATTATACACAGAGTGTCAGAAACAATTAACAACATTTCTAAGAAACCTTGTCAAACAGAGGCTCTGGCCCTGTACACGGCTGAGACAACCGCCAGAGAGCAAGCAAAATGGGAACTGAAACATCAGTTTATGTCATATCATGTTAGAACAAATGATGAGTGTGTACATCTTAATTTAAGTCCACTGTTGCAAATGTAAATCACTGCAAATGGCAGCTACTAAGAGAGGGGGTGACTGGTAACAGACTTCCAGATTTTCCGTGGTCTTTTTGTCACTCACCTGGTTGGGTGTCTACTGCACACTCCATTGCTTCGGTGCCAAAAGCTGGCTGATTATACACCCTGACACAGCTCTTGTTGCTTCAAATGTGAACAACTCTAATGGCACTCTGATGTAAATCTGGAAAATAAATTTAAACAAAGAATGTAATCATTTACACAGAATATAGCCAAGTTACTGTGTAAATCTTTGAACTGCATCTTTATTTGCATGGTTAATAATAAGCTTTAAATCACACTTATTTTTAAAACAAGGGGTCAGATGGCTGAGCGGTTAGGAAGTCGGGCTATTAATCAGAAGGTTGTTGGTTCGATTCCCAGCTGTGCAAAATGAGGTTGTGTCCTTTCGAGCAAGGCATTTCACCCTACTTGCCTCTGGGAGAATGTCCCTGTACTTACTGTAAAGTCGCTCTGGATAAGAGCGTCTGCTAAATGACTAGTCTGTGTCTGTGTAGGCTACAATTAAAACGTAGAAAATATGCTGTATACATTTAGATATAATTGTAGATAGCTTCCAAAGGAAACTTTACAACAAGGTTGATCATTTTCAGATGGCTAATAGTACCAATATACCCTATTTTACAGTAAGGCGATGAGTATTCTTGTTCATCTGACTGAATGAATGATAAGCTCGTGAGTTGGCTACAGATAGTTCGCTGAAGTTACACCATAGAATAATAGCTAGCTAGTAGGCTAACATTATCCCACTCCAGGTTACAATCCATGACTAATAATACACACAATCCATTAGTAATAAGCGTACCGGGCCATTAAACCGGTAAACGTATTTTGTGGTCACTCTAGCTAGCTAAGGCGCTAATCATGAGCACCTCACAGTACTGGTTTTGTTACGGCTGGCGTTAATGCTAAGCTAAGTAGTTAGCTAGCCGACATAGCGGGCTAGCTAATATAACATGCGTTACGAACCAGCTAGCTTAGACATTTTTTAAGACAATCGTTTAGGCAGTCTGGTCTGGTTAACCATGCTATGTTTGCTAACTAACTGCGGAACGTCAACTACGGATCATCCAATGCTTGAATATAACCATCATGCTATGCAATGGCACGCTAACAAAGCCTGGACATACCACTACTGTAAGTTCGCTCGGTAGCTAGGTAGCTAACTAGCTTAACAACAGCACAACGCGCATCTCACCGTTCGAGTTAGCTTCTTTGGAAAATGTGTGCGGGTACGTCTCAGTCTCGTCGTGGCCAGCTTTAGCTAGCTAATGTTGGAGGATCTCAAAACTTATTTCATAAAATTTACATTAGGTCCAGCTGAGTAACCTGTTTTGAACCAGAAATGTACCCAATTGTCTCTTCTGAGTTTCTTATCCTTTTCCTTTTAAAGGTTACGGAATACAAGAAATTAATGGATGCTAACGCTATCATCTACCTGCGCCGCCATGACAGTAGCAAGCGAGGCTCTTTGCAACCCAGAATGCCTTGTCGCGCGGCAAGGGGAGAAGCGTCATCTCCATGGCAACATTTTCTTCTTCTTCCTGTCTGACACGGATGATTAAATCGTTTATTTCCAAAAAAGAGAAGATAAATATATAATAATGCTAGCTAGACTAGTGCTAGCCATATGACTTCAATTCACAAATAGTTATATGGCCACCTTAATTGCTCAACATAAAGACAAAAACACCATTTAGATTGGAGATGCAGGTGCTTTTTAGACTCTGCATTTGTTTTAAAGACTGAGGTGAGGCAGTTCACATACCACATTATAGTACGGTTGAGTAGGCCGTTCACTAGTTTCCTACCACATTGAACTATCTTCAAGTCTCACGCATTCGCCGTGAGACTCATGCATATCAACCATTTCTCACGTTCTCACGCAACACCTTGTATTTCTCAAGATAAGAATTAAGAAATGTAGCCTACTTAGCATTTAATGGACGAGGGGCAGGCATACGGACGGAGGCACGTTTTTGATCAAACTTGAGAGCCCCCTAAATGCAATTCAAGGTAAGGATCAGTAAATTACATAATACACACAGGTCTACTAATGCTTTGTGTTAAGTGTTTATTTTTGTATACATGCGTGGCAGACTCTAGGCTACTTAATGAAAGGTTCTAAAGGTTTATGAAGATTAAAAGCTATCGCGTAGGCTATTCCTTGAACTTCCATCAATTTAGCTTGCACCATGCTTTGTCAGTAATTTTATTCATTAAAGGGCACACAGTTGGGCCTATGTTTATTCGCCTAGGCTATATTATGGCTGGCATTGGTTCCATAGGGATAAATCAACCCATCCACGCTTTGTAGGCTTTGTAGTCTGTGTGGCTTGTTCTACAGCCTAACTTAATTTTCCCAGTTCGTTTAGGCAAGTTCCTCCCTTGGCCCAAACCTTGGCCTATATCCTGTACACATAAAGAGCACAAATAAATAAATAGCCTACAAATCCGACTGATTGTTGCTATTTTAATGTAATTATGGCTGTAGGCTATGTATAGATAAGGAACAACAACACAAAATCCATTATGATCTTCTAGGCTACATAGCCTACCTTTAAATACGAGGCTTTTGAGGATATAGGCTGAAATTTGCATATGAATTGGCAGGAGAATAGAGCAGAGTTCACATGTTCCATTCGTGTAACATTGCCTAAAGTAGCCTACGCTACAGGTGACCCAAACACGTTTTGATTCAGGAAATTCCTGTAGCCTATTCAAAATCTTGAAATAACAATGGAGTTGTTTGCCTTGACTATTTCTTAATGTTCTTCAGTATCATAGGTTAGGTATCAAACTACCGAAGTCTCTGAATCACTAGCTATTTAATGACTAAAATTACCCAACTTTATGGGTCCTTTAAGAGGTGGGTTCACCTGTAACTCAAATCAACCAGCACCTGTAAACGCACAGCTACGCGAAATATTGAATTGTTGCTTTTTCAGATGTAATTTATTGTTATTTTCTACACAACCCTTTAATGTAAACTTGTAGGTTCTCCTGACAAATAGTAAACTTGATTGTCGTGGATTAAGAAAAAATCTTTTTCTGGAAGAGACGTAACCAAACCAGTTTCACTTCGTTCTCCAATGGCAATCCGAAGTGTTATTTTATGTATTGGAGTTTACTTTGGTGAGTAACTTAAAAGTGTTTTATAAGTTATTTATAACATCATCCAGCGTAGTTTGTTTAGGTCCTACAGTAATTACGCTAACTGGACCTGGTCAGGTAGACTAGCATAGCACTAGCTGCACCAAATTTAAAGCCCGTGTAATCAATCACAATTCTCAGAAACTTTTATTATTTTCTTATTTTACTCGCGATTTTAAACAAATGAACCACAGCATGATCGGGCTAACCTAGTTTTAGTCAAGATTTTATCGGACATATCTCATTACTTTTTCGACTGACTTCCGCGCAGCAGCCTCGCTATTTTGCAAACGTACAAAGTTTCGAAATATTTCTCTGTTGATTTTCAACACAACTTTCTAGGCCTGTTAAAATATCTATTTGTACAGTCCATTACACTGTTGCCGCTAGAATACCGTCAATAATAGTTAGATCTCAGAGAAACAACAATCCAATGTGTTTTGTTAGTTTTTGGTATTGACCTGACGTATGATTCCAGTGTTTGTGAAGGCGGCAGACCCTGAGCATGGAAAACTCGGAGGGAAGATCACTTTGGTCCCCACTGTCACGGGACAAATGGACGAGATCTTGTGGAAACATAAGGGTAATAAAGTGGTGGAGTTCGATGGTAGCCAGTACAAGGAGTTTGGCCCTTATGTGGGTAGGACCGTCCTAGACTTCGTCACCGGAGAGCTCATAATCAGTGACCTCACTGCCGAAGACAGTGGAGGTTATGAGTTAGAAGCACACATCAAACACACGGCTGAAGTACTCAAACCATCAAGTGGAGGTCATCGGTAAGTTTGTGTGGAAATTGTGTTATACTCATGCATAGGTTATATGCATATGCAGGCTATATGCAGGCTATATTACTCATGCATAGGCCATATTAGCTTGCCATTGGGCTGAAAACTTACATTTTTGTAAAATAGTCCAGATTAATAACCACAATGAATCTGCTATGCACCTCTAGTCTAGACCATTGAATAGAATAGTCTACCATATTTAAGTGTGAAGAAGTTGTGGTAAAGTCTGCTTTTTGAAGGTGATTTGATGCAGTTTATGGTGTTTCTTCATAGCTGAAGTGGCACAACCCACCATTATTTGTGTGGTCAACGATACCGAGACGACTGCTTCCATGGCAACACTGCAGTGCAATGCAGACCCTCAAGACCAACAGTTCCCAATGACATACAGCTGGGAGGGGTTGGAGGGCACATTGCTTAGCTCTTCATCCATTGGTCAAAAGTTGTCCATCACTGTTAAGGACAGACATGACGAGGCAGTCTTCCAGTGTTCAGTTAGCAACCTTGTGAGTAAGAAGCAGGCCCAATTTCAAGTGAAGAACTGCTTCACAGGTAACACATCATTCTTAACCTTACATTTGCTTTTTGTCTACTTTGCTATTTTGTACATTTGACAACGCTATATAATTGCTCATCAGTGAGTGTCAGAAGCAACTGTACTATTGTTTTGGTGTTTCTTTATTTAGATGAAAGCTCATCTACAGTACTGGCTGTCTGTCTTTCCCTGTTGTGCCTGGTCATTTTGCTGATCTTGGCTCTTCTGGGCTTGTGGTTTTATAAGAGACACAAGAAAGGTAAGACCCTTCTCACTGAACAGCGGGCCATCACAGGACTCATAAATCAGTTGTCTAAAAGACTGATGCTTCTTTCACTTTCTTACTGTATGTCTAATGGCAATCTTAGTTTGTCCTCTAACTCCGTTTTTGTTTACTGATTCATAGCAGGACTTGCTCGCATCAAACAAGATGATGTGGAGAAGAATGCTCTGATGCAAGGTAAGGTTGTGTTTTTACAAAACCGCTATCATATTTTGTATAACGCTAGAAGATAACATAGTGAGATGAGATTGTGATTTGCAGAATTTTTATTTATTTTAACAGAGGTTCCAGAGCATGACAAGACCCCAAATTACTCCTCACCAAAAGGTTATGTTTCATTTTCCTTAATGTTGCAAGTATATTGAAGGACATTGAGTCAAGTCACCACTATTGAAACTCAATCCCTATATTTCCCAGGCTAACCTAGTTTTAGTCAAGATTTTATTAGATTTTTTATCAGACATATCATTACCTTTCGACTGACCTTTGATCTTCCTTACAACATACTAGACCTGTTGAATTATTATCTTTATTTGTACAGTCCATGACACTGCTTCCGCTAGAATACCGTTTTGTTAGATCTCAGAGAAACAAACAACAATGCAATGTGTTAGTTTTCGGTATAGACTACTAGTATTTAATTGAAGTCACCACTATTGAAACTCTGTCCTTATATTTCACAGGACAAGTGAATGAGAGGAAAGAACAATTTGAAAGATGGGCAAGGGAGCAGGCTCCAACAAAAGGTCTTTATTTGCTACTTTGGGGTTATTTGATTTAAATCAAACGAGCGTCATATTTTATGATAATTTTTATTGTGAATTAGCTTACTGATATGTAACACACATCCTCTCATTCTATGTTTCTCTGTTAGGGAGACTGGATGACCAGAACGGTAATAAGAAGCAGGAGAACATCAAAAGAACTGACAGAGCCACACTCCCCAGCACACAAGCACTACCTCAACAAGCTCAACGTGAAGAGAAGAGGTCTGATCCACCCACACCCTCCCAAGCCAGCATGATCCAGTCAGACCAGAAGATATTACAACCCAGACCTGAACAAGAGACAGTACCAGATCAGGACCTAGTAGAATCTGTGGAGGTCAGTCTAGCCGACCAGAAGAGTGTAGTGGCCGCAAGTGAATCAATAACAAAGGAACCCACATATCAGGCCATACCAGACCCAGAACCAGAAGGACCGACATGTCCCACAAAGCAGGACACGGACGCAGGAGAAACCGGACATCAGAAACAACCAGACACAGACATATTGGAACAAACTGGGTTGCTGACAAACCTGAACAATCCCACACAGCTTGGGTCAGAAGCAGAGGCTCCCAAAAATCAGCTTGACACAAATGCAGAAGCCAAACCTGAGGACAGTGAAGAGGAGAATGAAGACGGAGCAGCCAGCCAGAAGATGGACTCCTCTACTACCCAAATAAAGACTCCAAGTTCACCAGCTCCGATACTGAGCCCCACTGACGGCCAACTAAATGAAATCACATCAGACACTGAAGTCTCCAAGCCTGCAGAAACAAGTCAGGTCCAACCAGAACCGGATCAGTCAGAGCAAACTCAAGATCTATCTCAGCAGGCTGAGGATTCAGCTCAGAATCAAACAAAACCCACAGACACAAACACCCCAAAACTGACAAATGACACACAACCCCCGAGCTCCGACTCCTACACAACCCTCAGCAGAATGCAACAGGTCTGATCCACCCTCACCCTCCCAAGCCAGCATGACCCAGTCAGACCGGAACATATTACAACCTGGACAAGAGACAGTACCAGATCAGGGACCGAGAAGAGTCTGTGAAGGTCAGTCTCCCTGACCAGGAGAGTGGAGTGGTCGCAAGTGAATCAATAACAAAGGAACCCACAGATCCGGCCATACCAGACCCAGAAGGACTGACATGTCCCACAAAGCAGGACACGGACGCAGGAGAAACCGGACATCAGAAACAACCAGACACAGACATATTGGGACAAACTGGGTTGCTGACAAACCTGAACAATCCCACACATGTTGGGTCAGAAGCAGAGGCTCCCAAAAATCAGCTTGACACAAATACAGAAGCCAAACCTGAGGTTTCAGCTGAGGGTCATCAAGTTGAAAACTCTGAGAGCTGTTCAACCCCTCCTGGGGGGGAGGAAGGGGATGAAGATGGGTTGAAGGAGGCGGAAAAAGGGATAAAGACAAGGGATGGGGAAACAGAGCGAAAGACAAATGATGGAGGAATTGTAGAAGATGCCATGGACCAAAATGGAGAGGAGGCAATCGAAAAGACAGAACAAATGAAAGAACACAGTGTTTCAGAGAGTTCTCCAGTTTCTATGTTAAGCCCCAAAGAGGATCAGATAAATGGAAGCACACTAAACACAACCACAGAAGCCAAACCTGAGGACAGTGAAAAGGAGAATGAAGACGGAGCAGCCAGCCAGAAGATGGACTCCTCTGCTACCCAAATAAAGACTCCAAGTTCACCAGCTCCGATACTGAGCCCCACTGACGGTCAACTAAATGAAATCACAACAGACACTGAAGTCTCCAAGCCTGCAGAAACGAGTCAGGTCCAACGAGAACCGGATGAGTCAGAGCAAGCCCAAGACCTATCCCAGCAGGCTGAGGATTCAGCTCAGAATCAAACAAAACCCACAGATACAAGCACCCCAAAACTGACAAATGACACACAACCCCCAGCTCCGATTCCTACACAACCCTCAGCAGAATGCAACTGGTCTGATCCACCCTCACCCTCCCAAGCCAGCATGATGAT
Organism: Mallotus villosus; assembly: GCA_903064625.1. Lineage (NCBI taxonomy): Eukaryota > Metazoa > Chordata > Actinopteri > Osmeriformes > Salangidae > Mallotus > Mallotus villosus. The sequence continues at coordinate 221,528 of CAEFZP010005811.1, read as the reverse complement.
ATTAGAACCTGGACAAGATACAGTACCAGATCAGGACCTAGCAGAATCTGTGGAGGTCAGTCTCGCTGACCAGAAGAATGTAGTGGCCGCAAGTGAATCAATAACAAAGGAACCCACAGATCCTGCCATACCAGACCCAGAACCAGAAGGACCGACATGTCCCACAAAGCAGGGCACGGGAGAAGGAGAAACCGCACATCAGGAAGAACCAGACACAGACATATTGGGACAAACTGGGTTGCTGACAAACCCAAACAATCCCACACAGGCTGGGTCAGAACCAGAGGCTCTCAAAAATCAACTTGACACAAATACAGAAGCCAAACCTGAGGTTCCAGCTGAGGGTCATCAGGTTGAAAACTCTGAGAGCTGTTCAACCTCTCCTGGAAAGACAAATGATGGAGGAATTGTCACAGATGCCATGGACCACAATAGAGAGGAGGCAATCAGAAAGACAGAGCAAGAGAAGGAACACAGTGTTTCAGAGAGTTCTCCAGTTTCTACGTTGAGCCCCAAAGAGGATCAGATAAATGGAAGCACACCAGACACTGCAGCTGTCTCCAAGCCTGCAGAACCGAGTCAGGTCCAACCAGGTCCGAGTGACTCAAAAGCTGTAAATAGATGTGGACCCATGTCAACAGAAGCCAGACTCCCAGAGTTGTTCCATCTCTCCTGGGGGGGGTAGTAGGGAGTGAAGAAGGATCGAAGGAGGCAGAAGAAGAGATGGAGGCTGGGGATATGGAAAAAGAGAAGCCAGAAAGGGGGGATGATCGTTCTATTGGGATGGAAACGGAGGATGAAGAAAATAAGAATTCAGCTGGAGAAGTGTGGGATACGGAGCAACAGTCCATGAAAGAGGAAAAGACAGACACAGATGAGAGTGCAGAGCAACATCCAGACCCCGAAGAGAAGACCGATGTTTCAAGCCAGAGTGAGACAGTAGAAACGGCAGAAGTGGTTAAAAATGCAAATAAGGAGCAAGATGACAAAAAAGACAGCGGTGGCATGAAGGTAGACAGTCCGATGGAGGGAGCAGGTTCAGACGAGCAGGGAGATGATATCACTTAGGAGAAAGATAAGGGGATAGAACAGGGTGAGACAGATCAAAAGCTAGAAGACTAGAAGGATACTGATGAGTTGCTAGGTAGCAAACACTGTGAAAGGGACATGAAGGCAGGCAGTCAGAGAGGGTATTCTATTCTGGGAAGCAGAGCGGAGAGGCAGGGATAGCAGGAGGTAAGATTGTTTTAAACAAGAATACTGCTTTAAAAATATAATATACAATTTTATAAATGTAGAAGTGAACAATGTGTTAATCCTGAATTATGTTGAAAAAGAAGCAGTCTTTTACGTTTTGAGAGGAAACTGTTTTTCTCTATGCTCATGCTGACCTTTTTTATGTTGTATAGTTATTTGAAAATATAAGATAGTAAAATATGGGTAAGCGTGAGAGACTTTACTTTTGGAGTCGTTTTTTCACACGCACACACAGCAGGAATTGGAGATAAACACCAGATAGTAAAATCATATTGAGAAAGAGGTCTGGGAGGGAGAATACAGGTGGAGGTTGAACTTCTAATGCCAGTTTACCTGTTTACTTTTATAATTTTCCTAGGTGCTTTACTAGGCAGACCATCTCACTATATTTAACATGATAAACTAGTTGGATGAGATGCAGTTAACACCAAAACATCCTTAAGTCAGTGCTTGGGAAAGGTGTTTGAAAGGACTGACATGCCCCACCCAACCAGACACTGGCACACAGTTGAACATTACCACACCCAAGATAACCTCTCTTTGCTTAAAAACTTTATCCATTATAACTTCATCCATTTATAATCCATTATAAATCACAAAATGAGAACATATGACCATTTGTATGTGTAAAGATTTAATTTGAAACTGAGGATTTGACACACATATGTCTATAACTATAACATTTGTATATATTAGTAAGACACGTGGATGATTCTTACAATCATGATGATCTTGTTCATATTGACAGTTACACATTTAGAAAAAGTGGTTCAATAACACTTAAATGTTATGGCAAAGAAAACATCATTACATTAACTGGAGCAGTACATTATGATTGCAATACTGCTTTATTGCCAGTAAGAGTCAGTGTTCCAAAGCTTTTCTTTGGACCACTAGACTGGTGATATGATATTGTCGTGGAACTAGCAGTGAATTAAGGAATAACTTGCCCGTATAATTAATGGGGCAAGCATACGGAGGCACGTTTTTGATAAAACTAGAGAGCCCCCTATAGGGCCTAGTAAGTAGTTTGCATATGAATTGTCAGGGGAATACATCAGAGTTCACATGTTTCATTGGTGTAACATCGCATAAAGTAGGCTAAAGTTGAGACGCAGTGACCCAAACACGTTTTGATTCAGGAAATGCCTGTAGCCTATTCAACATATTTAAATAACAATGGAGTTGTTGTCTGCCTTGCATTGGCTTCTTCGTAATGTTCTTAAGTATCATTGGTATCAAACTACACAAATCGCAGAATCATTAACCTATAGCCTACTTTACAAGGCTCCTTAAAGGAGAGAAGAGGTGCAAAGGTTAACCTGTAATTCAAATCAACCAGCCTACCTGTAAACGCACATAGCAAGGCCTACAGTCACAGTTATTCAGATGTAATTTATAGTTGTTTCCCCCACAACGCTTATTAAATGTAAACTTGTATGTTCTCCTGACAAATAGTAAACGTGATTGTCGTGGATTTTGAAAAAATCTTTTTCTGGAAGAGATAAACGAAACCAGTTTCACTTCGTCATTCAATGGCTATCCGAAGTGTTATTTTATTTATTGGAGTTTACTTTGGTGAGTAACTTAAACGTGTTTTTCATTAAGTTGTAGGCTATATAGGTTTAACATCATCCATCGTGTAGTTAGTCATAATTAGGCCCTACATTTAATTGAGCTCATGTAAACTGGACTTGGACAGGTAGACGAGCTGCACCAAATTTAAGCCCTGTGTAATCAATCACAATTATTTGAAAACTTTTCTTATTTTCTTATTTTACTCACTCACGATCACTTGCCGCTAGAATATCGTCTATTGTTAGATCTCAGAGAAACAAACCACAATCCAATGTGTTTTGTTAGTTTTTGGTATTGACCTGACAGGTATGATTTCAGTGTTTGTGAAGGCGGCAGACCCTGAGCATGGAAAACTCGGAGGGAAGATCACTTTGGTCCCCACTGTCACGGGACAAATGGACGAGATCTTGTGGAAACATAAGGGTAATAAAGTGGTGGAGTTCGATGGTAGCCAGAAGAAGGAGTTTGGCCCTTATGTGGGTAGGACCGTCCTAGACTTGCTCACCGGAGAGCTCATAATCAGTGACCTCACTGCCGAAGACAGTGGAGGTTATGAGTTAGAAGCACACATCAACACACGGCTGAAGTACTCAAACCATCAAGTGGAGGTCATCGGTAAGTTTGTGTGGAAATTGTGTTATACTCATGCATAGGTTATATGCATATGCAGGCTATATGCAGGCTATATTACTCATGCATAGGCCATATTAGCTTGCCATTGGGCTGGAAATTTACATTTTTGTAAAACTAGTCCAGATGAATAACCACAATGAATCTGCTATGCACCTCTAGTCTAGACCATTGAATAGAATAGTCTACCATATTTAAGTGTGAAGAAGTTGTGGTAAAGTCTGCTTTTTGAAGGTGATTTGATGCAGTTTATGGTGTTTCTTCATAGCTGAAGTGGCACAAGTTCGGGCTCGAAATTAACTTTTTGGCTTACCAGCCAAAATGGCTGGTAGATGAAAAAAGTTACCAGCCAATAATATTTTTTACCAGCCAAAATTAAACCTGCCATTTCAGACATTCTCTAACATTGTTTGACATAAACAACCTTTACCTATGATTTAAATATCATTCTAAATCACTCAATGGACAAAATAAACCAATTTTACTTTTTGAAACAATGTATTAATTCAGGGGGTTCCAGGGGCCTACTACTAGGCCTACTCTTGCTCAATGTGAGCTGGGTTGTCCTTGTCCATGAGGTTTGGTCTTCGCATCCAGTGTTTCCCACACATAGACTAATTTAGACACTTTATCCTGTTTGTTTTTTTAACGCTATTTAAAACACGCAGCGTATTCGTTCGGCTGCATTTCCTTTCCCTGCTCTTCCTCCGACTCTGTCATTCACGTGTCTCTCACATACACAGTCACAACGTCATCACACTTTAGCAACGACGCTATGCGATATCAGCGACCCTTCAGCATTAGCATCGTAGCTAAGTCTAGGAAAGTTGAGGTTACTTTAAGATAGGTACATACGAACATGTCTTAATCTGCTAGACAAGCTTCCCCATCGTTCTTTTGGTGAGGTGTCTCACGAGCCCTACTTACCCGGCCGTGGAGCCGACCAGCTAAATAGTTATTTAGCACTAGCGTTGCTATACCTGCACATATGCAGAAATTGTTTACAATATTTTCAGGCTTCAACCAGTGCTGCTCAAGCATAAATACAGGGTCAAGAGATAGATTCGTTAGGCATTGAAGAAAGAGTAGGAGAGGAGGACAGTATCCAAAATAGCTAATACAAATATATTTAATTTAAAAAAAAGTTATGTGTAACAAACCTGGCGCCTAGACTGTGCGGTCTATCTGGCGACGCACTCACTCAAAGACACTTTCAAGACTTTCGTGACCCAAATCAAAATTCTGATGTGACAGATCAATGGGGAAGTTTTCTCTCTTAAATGCTGTCATCCTCGACCTTTTTTGTCTTTTTAAATCTAACTATTTGTATTATCCGTGTCATTCTCTAGCGGTTATAAAGGCTATCTTCCCAGTTTTCTGCCACCTAGATGCGCGCACAACTGTTCGTGTTGGCGTTGCATGCTTTTATTAACCATGACGGGCGCGGTAGTCGGGAGCTGTACTCCGCAATTTCACCCGCCAAGTGGCGGGGCATCGGACACAATTTAATCGCCAGCCCAAAAATCTACACGCCATTGGCGCTCGGCGGGTGCCAATTTCGAGCCCGACAACCCACCATTATTTGTGTGGTCAACGATACCGAGACGACTGCTTCCATGGCAACACTGCAGTGCAATGCAGACCCTCAAGACCAACAGTTCCCAATGACATACAGCTGGGAGGGGTTGGAGGGCACATTGCTTAGCTCTTCATCCATTGGTCAAAAGTTGTCCATCACTGTTAAGGACAGACATGACGAGGCAGTCTTCCAGTGTTCAGTTAGCAACCTTGTGAGTAAGAAGCAGGCCCAATTTCAAGTGAAGAACTGCTTCACAGGTAACACATCATTCTTAACCTTACATTTGTTTTTTGTCTACTTTGCTATTTTGTACATTTGACAACGCTATATAATTGCTCATCAGTGAGTGTCAGAGTCTATTGTAAGTAAGCAACTGTACTATTATTTTGGTGTTTCTTTATTTAGACGAAAGCTCATCTACAGTACTGGCTGTCTGTCTTTTCCCGTTGTGCCTGGTCATTTTGACGATCTTGGCTGTTCTGGGCTGGTGGTTTTATAAGAGACACAAGAAAGGTAAGACCCTTCTCACTGAACAGAGGGCCATCACATGTTGAAGATGGGGGGGGGAGTAAAATGGTTCATAAATCAGTTGTCTAAAAGACTGATGCTTCTTTCACAAATGGTCACTTTCTTACTGTATGTCTAATGGCAATCTTTGTTTGTCCTCTAACTCCGTTTTTGTTTACTGATTCATAGCAGGACTTGCTCGCATCAAACAAGATGATGTGGAGACGAATGCTCTGATGCAAGGTAAGGTTGTGTTTTTACAAAACCGCTATCATATTTTGTATAACGCTAGAAGATAACATAGTGAGATGAGATTGTGATTTGCAGAATTTTTATTTATTTTAACAGAGGTTCCAGAGCAAGATTTTATTCGATTTTTATCAGACATATCATTACCTTTCGACTGACCTTTGATCTTCCTTACAACATACTAGACCTGTTGAAATATTATCTTTATTTGTACAGTCCATGACACTGCTTCCGCTAGAATACCGTTTTGTTAGATCTCAGAGAAACAAACAACAATGCAATGTGTTAGTTTTCGGTATAGACTAGTATTTGAATTGAAGTCACCACTATTGAAACTCTGTCCTTATATTTCACAGGACAAGTGAATGAGAGGAAAGAACTATTTGAAAGACTGGGCAAGGCAGCAGACTCCAACAAAAGGTCTTTATTTGCTACTTTGGGGCTTATTTGATTTAAATCAAACGAGCGTCATATTGTTATGATATATATTTTTATTGTGAATTAGCTTACTGATATGTAACACACATCCTCTCATTCTATGTTTCTCTGTTAGGGAGACTGGATGACCAGAACGGTAATAAGAAGCAGGAGAACATCAGAAGAAGAACTGCACAGAGCCACACTCCCCAGCACACAAGCACTACCTCAACAAGCTCAACGTGAAGAGAAGAGGTCTGATCCACCCACACCCTCCCAAGCCAGCATGATCCAGTCAGACCAGAAGATATTACAACCCAGACCTGAACAAGAGACAGTACCAGATCAGGACCTAGTAGAATCTGTGGAGGTCAGTCTAGCCGACCAGAAGAGTGTAGTGGCCGCAAGTGAATCAATAACAAAGGAACCCACATATCAGGCCATACCAGACCCAGAACCAGAAGGACCGACATGTCCCACAAAGCAGGACACGGACGCAGGAGAAACCGGACATCAGAAACAACCAGACACAGACATATTGGAACAAACTGGGTTGCTGACAAACCTGAACAATCCCACACAGCTTGGGTCAGAAGCAGAGGCTCCCAAAAATCAGCTTGACACAAATGCAGAAGCCAAACCTGAGGACAGTGAAGAGGAGAATGAAGACGGAGCAGCCAGCCAGAAGATGGACTCCTCTACTACCCAAATAAAGACTCCAAGTTCACCAGCTCCGATACTGAGCCCCACTGACGGTCAACTAAATGAAATCACATCAGACACTGAAGTCTCCAAGCCTGCAGAAACCAGTCGGTCCAACCAGAACCAGATCAGTCAGAGCAAAGCCCAAGATCTATCTCAGCAGGCTGAGGATTCAGCTCAGAATCAAACAAAACCCACAGACACAACACCCCAAAACTGACAAATGACACACAACCCCGAGCTCCGACTCCTACACAACCCTCAGCAGAATGCAACAGGTCTGATCCACCCTCACCCTCCCAAGCCAGCATGACCCAGTCAGACCGGAACATATTACAACCTGGACAAGAGACAGTACCAGATCAGGGACCGAGAAGAGTCTGTGAAGGTCAGTCTCCCTGACCAGGAGAGTGGAGTGGTCGCAAGTGAATCAATAACAAAGGAACCCACAGATCCTGCCATACCAGACCCAGAAGGACTGACATGTCCCACAAAGCAGGACACGGACGCAGGAGAAACCGGACATCAGAAACAACCAGACACAGACATATTGGGACAAACTGGGTTGCTGACAAACCTGAACAATCCCACACATGTTGGGTCAGAAGCAGAGGCTCCCAAAAATCAGCTTGACACAAATACAGAAGCCAAACCTGAGGTTTCAGCTGAGGGTCATCAAGTTGAAAACTCTGAGAGCTGTTCAACCCCTTCCTGGGGGGGGAGGAAGGGGATGAAGATGGGTTGAAGGAGGCGGAAAAAGGGATAAAGACAAGGGATGGGGAAACAGAGCGAAAGACAAATGATGGAGGAATTGTAGAAGATGCCATGGACCAAAATGGAGAGGAGGCAATCGAAAAGACAGAACAAATGAAAGAACACAGTGTTTCAGAGAGTTCTCCAGTTTCTATGTTAAGCCCCAAAGAGGATCAGATAAATGGAAGCACACTAGACACAACCACAGAAGCCAAACCTGAGGACAGTGAAAGGAGAATGAAGACGGAGCAGCCAGCCAGAAGATGGACTCCTCTGCTACCCAAATAAAGACTCCAAGTTCACCAGCTCCGATACTGAGCCCCACTGACGGTCAACTAAATGAAATCACAACAGACACTGAAGTCTCCAAGCCTGCAGAAACGAGTCAGGTCCAACGAGAACCGGATGAGTCAGAGCAAGCCCAAGACCTATCCCAGCAGGCTGAGGATTCAGCTCAGAATCGAACAAAACCCACAGATACAAGCACCCCAAAACTGACAAATGACACACAACCCCCAGCTCCGATTCCTACACAACCCTCAGCAGAATGCAACTGGTCTGATCCACCCTCACCCTCCCAAGCCAGCATGATGATATTAGAACCTGGACAAGATACAGTACCAGATCAGGACCTAGCAGAATCTGTGGAGGTCAGTCTCGCTGACCAGAAGAATGTAGTGGCCGCAAGTGAATCAATAACAAAGGAACCCACAGATCCTGCCATACCAGACTCAGAACCAGAAGGACCGACATGTCCCACAAAGCAGGGCACGGGCGCAGGAGAAACCAGCACATCAGGAAGAACCAGACACAGACATATTGGGAACAAACTGGGTTGCTGACAAACCCAAACAATCCCACACAGGCTGGGTCAGAACCAGAGGCTCCCAAAAATCAACTTGACACAAATACAGAAGCCAAACCCTGAGGTTCCAGCTGAGGGTCATCAGGTTGAAAACTCTGAGAGCTGTTCAACCTCTCCTGGAAAGACAAATGATGGAGGAATTGTCACAGATGCCATGGACCACAATGAGAGAGGAGGCAATCAGAAAGAGAGAGCAAGAGAAGGAACACAGTGTTTCAGAGAGTTCCCCAGTTTCTATGTTGATCCCCAAAGAGGATCAGATAAATGGAAGCACACCAGACACTGCAGCTGTCTCCAAGCCTGCAGAACAGAGTCAGGTCCAACCAGGTCCGAATGACTCAAAAGCTGTAAAAGATGTGGACCTATGTCAACAGAAGCCAAACTCCCAGAGTTGTTCCATCTCTCCTGGGGGGGTAGTAGGGAGTGAAGAAGGATTGAAGGAGGCAGAAGAAGAGATGGAGGCTGGAGATATGGAAAAAGAGAAACCAGAAGGAGGGGGTGATCATTCTACAGGGATGGAGACGGAGCATGAAGAAAATAAGAAATCAGCTGGAGAAGTGGGGGATACGGAGCAACAGTCCATGAAAGAGGAAAAGACAGGCACATATGAGAGTGCAGAGCAACATCCAGACCCCGAAGAGAAGACCGATGTTTCAAGCCAGAGTGAGACAGTAGAAACGGCAGAAGTGGTTAAAAATGCAAATAAGGAGCAAGATGACAAAAAGACAGCGGTGGCATGAAGGTAGACAGTCCGATGGAGGGAGCAGGTTCAGACGAGCAGGGAGATGATATCACTTAGGAGAAAGATAAGGGGACAGAACAGGGTGAGACAGATCAAAAGCTAGAAGACTAGAAGGATACTGATGAGTTGCTAGGTAGCAAACACTGTGAAAGGGACATGAAGGCAGGCAGTCAGAGAGGGTATTCAATTCTGGGAAGCAGAGCGGAGAGGCAGGGATAGCAGGAGGTAAGATTGTTTTAAACAAGAATACTGCTTTAAAAATATAATATACAATTTTATAAATGTAGAAGTGAACAACGTGTTCATCCTGAATTATGTTGAGCAGTCTTTTAGTTTTGAGAGGAAACTGTTTTTCTCTATGCTCATGCTGACCTTTTTTATGTTGTATAATTCTTTTAAAATATAAAATAGCTAAATATGGGTAAGCGTGAGAGACTTTACTTTTGGAGTCGTTTTTTCACACGCACACACAGCAGGAATTGGAGATAAAGACAAGATAGTAAAATCATATTGAGAAAGAGGTCTGGGAGGGAGAATACAGGTGGAGGTTGAACTTCTAATGCCAGTTTACCTGTTTACTTTTATAATTTTCCTAGGTGCTTTACTAGGCAGACCATCTCACTATATTTAACATGATAAACTAGTATGATGAGATGCAGTTAACACCAAAACATCCTTAAGTCAGTGCTTGGGAAAGGTGTTTGAAAGGACTGACATGCCCCACCCAGCCCAGACACTGGCACACAGTTGAACATTACCACACCCAAGATAACCTCTCTTTGCTTAAACACATTATCCATCATAACTTCATCCATTTATAATCCATTATAAATCACAAAATGAGAACATATGACCATTTGTATGTGTAAAAATATAATTTGAAACTGAGGATTTGAAAAAACATATGTCTATAACTATAACATTTGTATATATTAGTAAGACACGTGGATGATTCTTACAATCATGATGATCTTGTTCATATTGACAGTTACACATTTAGAGAAAGTGGTTCAATAACACTTAAATGTTATGGCAAAGAAAAAATCATTACATTAACTGGAGCAGTACATTATGATTGCAATACTGCTTTATTGCCAGTAAGAGTCAGTGTTCCAAAGCTTTTCTTTGGACCACTAGACTGATGATATGATATTGTCGTGGAACTAGCAGTATTTAGCTGGACAATTATTTGCTTTTGACACAACATATTAAATATATATTTGGATGAGGTTTTTATGAAACCTTTCTGTATCTTTAATCATATATTATATTTCCTTTCATGAGTATTTAAGAATTTTGCTGTGGAATATGTACTATATAGGGCGATTATATAACATGAAATTAGAAAAAAACAGCTGTTGACAGATTCAATGAACTAAGAAACACAGCTGGGTAACGACCTTACAGAGAGGAAGCACCCATCAGAACCTACCAGACCCAGAAATACTCCAAAACAGAACCACCGCTCAGGTGTCAGATTACTCATGTGGTGAGATAGACACAGATATTGAATGTGTCTATTGAAATGTTAAGACGAAGTATGCGTAATGAAGTAATGAGTAGCGAGTTAATGAGTTCAATGCATCACCACTTTATTGCCACTAGGGGACAGTGTTCCATTGCTTTTCTTTTCATCAGACAACTGATCGACTATCAAGAGCTCTCCCGGATTTAACGGTAATCTGCAAACAAAGTATTTGTTTTAGGGACAACAACTATAACCTCTTCATGATTAACCGATTCCTGCCCGTAGATATGACTGTACTGATGTATCTGTATGTTTGCCCTATGGATGACATAGGCAAAGTAAAAAGAAAATACAGTAGGCTAACATAATTCAGTCCTGTGAATTCTGCTCAGTGGCTTTTAAAAAATAATGCAAAGTTACTTTTATTCAGTAATCTGTGTGTAAGTGACTAGTGTAAACTTCCAAAGGGAATAGATCTTGCCTATTATAGTCAGGCCTGATTAGTTTAACCTTAGAGTCAAAGCGAGGTCTGTGATCTGCTACCAGCCAGCTGACCTGTGGGTTCCCAGCACAAGTGGAAAATGAACACTATCGTATTTCTGTGGTCACAACAAATACCAGGGGAGTATTAGAATATTGAATTATACTGGGGGGAGTGGGCGCGCTGCTTCTTTAGATGGGGGTCACAATGCGGTTCCTCTGAGACGTTGTTGATGTGTTGCTGGCAGCAGGAGGGCTCAGATCATGTGGATCCTGTGGTTACAAAGCTGCTTCTCCTCTACACCCCTCCCAGTTCTCCAAGGATTGTCTAGCCTGCTATTGTTACAGAGGAGGTTCCTGGATCTTACCTTCGACATAAATCATCAACAGTAATTTGTAGAAATACAACAATAAGTCTTCCTAGACGAAGGAACAGGCCATCCACGGGGGCACATTATAGTAGCTTGATTCAACTTAAGGTTGCACTGGATCTGACTTGACACAGACAGGAGGAGCAAGGCAGCTCATAAAGTTGTAATGCTCCCTGTGCTACAAGAGAACCTGTTTCGACCTCCAAATCACACAATGTCTATGTCCTGTTAGAGTGTACTGGTCTAAGACAGACATTGTACGATATATATGTCTCTTTGGAGAGTTACTTGCCTCAGACAGAGCCAATTACTCCTTTCCTCTGAGTTTGAAATAGGCCCAGTTTGGCCTCACTGCTTAGGGGGGACGGGGGGGCACCTTCCAGAAGAGTCTTTATATACCAGGTTGATTAGCATGCTTGGTTGTTTAAATAGCCTCCTGGAGGGTTGAGGGGGAATCGAACAATATCCTCTGGCTTTGACATGGCCCCAGAGCTTCTCATTTATTTTTATGCAGGGTTCAGACAGAGCCCTGGCACAGCTCCACTGGGGAGACTGAGGCCAAGGAGGCCAGATCCGGATGGTTCAGGATAGATCAATTAATATAATTTCAATAAAAAGTGTGCGTATGAATGGCTCGTTTTGTGCCTACAGTTTACTGTGACAGTGCAAACTCTGTGCCCAGAGTGATTATGTGGATGAATCATTCAGTGTGGTTTAGACAACATAATGGAATAATGAACGAGACTCCTTTCCCATTAGTGTTCTGGACCTTTATTAAGCAGCCATTTGTCTCCAGAGTCATTTTTATGAGAATACCAGGAGGGTACTAAGAGGGCATTGTTCTGTATTGTTGTTATCACATTGTGTTGACTGAGGCTGCCGTCCAAGATACTGGGCTTTATGACTGTGTTTGGATCAGAGCCCAACGTGTATGCTCCATTTTGCTGTTAACATTTGGTGATCATGCAACATTTAAAAGGCCCCAAGGCACCCTTGATGATATTCAGGTCAGTAACAAACATGTTCTTTCCCGTCCACAAGAAAAGGTATTAACTGTGTCACTAATATGGTCTTTCCTCCCCACATATTATTTATTTTTTATCCGGCACTGTTTTCTTGTAAACCTTTTTTTTTACCTATAAGTGATCCGGTCCAAATATTTAGTTGTGAAAGTAATCAAAAGAGAGTGTCAAAAATGTCAACACTGAATATTAATTTAATGAACACTTGTGACAACATGTGACATTATACTATGGCAATTTGTGAGCCTAGTATGCTTTCAATATTTAACTAAGAAAAAATGTAGGGTATTGCCTTGTCTTCTGTTCAAATTATTACACTGTCTACCAAACGGAACACTGTTGTGCCCTTTTCATATTTGGAGACCATAGTGTAAACAATGGGTTTGAGACCTCCAGGTTGAAATATGGTGCCCATAGTGGCATTTCTGTTGCACTCGCGTGAGTCTCACAACAGTTCCTGCACTCTACAAGGATAGCTGTAACCCAATTAGAAACTCAAAACATCTCTTTGTGGTCTGTTTGGTCTTTGAAGTCACGGAAACTCCTTTGTGTTGTTACTCAGTCACATAACCTCCTGGAAATATTTCATGAAAGAGATGTTTACGGTAAACTAAGTTTGAGAAGTAAATACTATTTGGTTTTATTCTCGTGACTGGCAAAGGTCTCAAAGCATTTGTGTGTTGTCAAGTTGGCTTCACACTGGCATTCATTTGAAAAAATAATTTGTTCATGTGTCTTTCTTTTAATTCGTTAGTCAGCCAATGGAGACCTAGTCCAGTCCTGATTTGTCCACTACAGTATATCCAAGCTGACAGAACAGAAATACTCCTGTAACATGGAGAAAAAGACTCCTCAATATCCAAAAGGCATGCAGTAACTGCTTTTGGCAACTTGGTTCGAATTTTTTTATGGGCTGAAGTTAAACACCATATGAATTTGTTTATATGCTTTTAGTTTATCCTTGAGGGAAATCAGTGTCATTTAAAGTAAATAAGGGTTTGCACAGCACAGACATCTCACTGACAGATGCAAAAGACACGGAACGAAAGCATTCTTCACATTTACATATTCCCATGCAACCAGTACTCTTCAAAAAACGAATCATCTGGTTTCACACTCTTCTGTTCGAAACAATGAGCACCATATGATGTTATTTGTCATTGATAATCCCTGCATAATTTTCAGAATTATCCTGTGTATACTTAGAAAGATGTTAAGCTGTCTCTGTTTTAAATCTGCCCACATTTTAAAACAAGAATGTAACCATTTTGATTAACTTTTGACTGGAAAATTCACATTCCGCTGTCACTAAATGAATATGCATCCTTGCTATGCCGCATAGAGACTATCTCTGGGGGACAACAGGAAATCACTCTGTTTTGGTTTTGTGTTGTCATGCGTGTGTATTCCTGTAAATACATTTCTCAATAGTTCAGTTGCTTGGTTCAGGGCTTTGTGGGTCCTTTATTTGAACAAGCTGCCTGTCAAAGTGCCATGCTGCAAGAACTCCCAGACCTGACATGATTCTCATGTGGCAAAATGGAAAACACTCACATCGCGTACTGCCTCCTTCATATTGCCTGATGGAAAGATAAAAGTCAATCCAAACAAAGTTGATTCTCTTCATCTTTGAATTGTTAGACGGACCACCATGAGCAACAGTTCACTCACTTGTCAATGACATCAGATCACGTTTTCATTGATCTCTCGTTCTCTCTCTCTCTCTCTCTCTCTCTCTCTCTCTCTCCTCTCTCTCTCTCTCTCTCTCTCTCTCTCTCTCAATTACTCATCCTCATCTCATTATCACCTTCTCTGTTTTCTCAGCCCTTCAGCCAATATGGCATCCATACTGCACCTCTCTCATTCAGACTTCCCGTTACAACATTACATTATTCTCCTCCATCACTTCAAAACGACGAGGAGACCAGATGACTTTATATGGACCAGAATAGCTCGGAATTGGCCGGTGACCTGCTTTGTTTTTTTTACCACAAACAACACAACAATGAAAGTCTTTGTCCAAGACTGTGAAAACAACACATCACCTTCCCTTGATTCTAATACTTAACAGGCATCCCTGCTGATAATCGCTGGAAAAAATGTGTTGGCACCAACTCTGTGGGTAATTGCAGCCAATCTGGTGAATTTACGGCTGCTGTCTCCGCAGCAGTTGGATGGCACATCTCTTTGCCACAGTCACAGCAGCCCACTGTACACCTCTTATAGACAGCAAGGGACATTGTTCACATCAATTACTACATAAACCTTTCCAGAGGCTATGTGCACTGTTTCCAGATTTTTTGTGAGTCCCACTCTGTGGGAACATAACTTTCTGAGTATGAATAAATGCAAAATGCTGAACTTTCTAGATGTGTTTAGTGTCTATTTGTTGATGATGGTAGAAAAATGATTGTGCTGTTTCAGGATTGTGCATCGAATGATGATCGAAACCTCATTGTAGTTTGCTCTCAAACAGTTCATCAGTGCATTACTGATTGGTTATCTGAGGGTACATGCATCATAATGATTTTTAGTCTTCAAAGGAACATTTGTTTACTATAAAAGACCAATATTCACAAAAGCAAATAGCTTTCGTGCAAATGTCTTTGAAAAGAATAGATTTCCCAGTAAAAGAGCCTGACGGAGAAGGCGGTGCCAGTCTGAGCTCTGTGCAGGTGAGGCAGTGCACTGGAGCCTGGGTCCGTCAGTGGGTGATTGGGGACAACATAGAAATCAGCCCTCGAAAGTGCAAGGATCCATTTGTCTTTCATGTGGTGCATGGAGTTGGAGTATCTCAAAATGTTCTCCATATGTCTGGGTCCCGCTTTGACCCTGCGGCAGTAGTATGCCTTGTGAGATGAACTGGATTGCACTCCAATCTGCTCTGGTGTCAATACTGCATTCGGCAAGAGTATCTGTCGACACACAAGAGGAATAGACCTTGCAGTGAACTGTTTTGCACCACCACAGTGACTTTTTAAGTGTTTGTTAAGAGCGAATAGTTTTATGGAAAAAGTTATGTGTAAAATTGTTCGCATTAAAACGCCACTCTGTGGATCAGTCAAAGTCAAGTGCAGGAAGCCATTACATCCATATGCTGTGATTGTTTATTTATGCTGGTTGGCCATTGATGCCAGTGTGTCAGACCTATTCCCTGATCTTTCGGTGAGAGCGTGATTAATCTGGACAAAAGCCAAAGACTGAGTCAGTGATCAACCAGAATAGCATTGGGGTGTTGAACACTTATCCTCTGTCATGCTTGAGTGCCTGTGTGTGTGTGTGTGTGTATATGCATATGTGTTTGTCGTCTGTACATGCATGTACAGTGTGTGTGTTCGTGTGTGTGTTTGTGTGTGTGTGTGGGTGTGTGTGGGGGTGTGTGGGTGTGGAACTGCTGTGTTTCTTTGCCCCCGTCGTGAGCCTCTCACAGCCAGATGGATGGGCTCACCCTGTGTCAGAGAGGTGACAGCTGCTTGGCCTGGCCTGTGCTGGCCGGCGGTCTGGATCCTGTCCTCTGACAGCCCCTCACAGGCTCTGACAGCCCTCTGACAGAGCCGTACGTGGGATATGCTTCCTCCCTCCACCCAGCATCCCTCCGTTATAGGAACTCCAGGTTTGTAGTCAGCTCATGTCTGTCACGCACAGGGCTTAGAATTACATGAAGGTGATATGTCCTCATGAGATAGAAGATAGTGCTGTAGAAAAGCCAGCCTTTCTTCCTTTGCCCTTATTCTCTCTCTCATGTGCCTCCCGTCTCTAAGAAGTAGTAGTGCAGACATTGTGAACCATCTGCTTTAATGTAAACCTGTGAGTCATTACCGTCTACCAGTATTGTGTGGAGTCAGTCTGTAGGACAAAGAGAGAGGAAAGGGAAAGGGAAAAAAGGAAAGAGATAGAGAGAGAGAGAGAGAGAGACAGAAAGATAGATATGGAGAGAGAGGGGCGTAGAGAGAATGAGAAAGAGAGCAAGAGTGAGAGAGGTAAAGAAAGAGAGAGAGATGTGAGTCCTGCCTGGGTGCTGCTGTGTTAATGAGACAGCTCTGCGGGGATGGGGAGAACACACACGGAGCCACTCCAGAGACGTCTGCCTGCCCCCCCACACACACACACACACAGGTAATCCACCAAATGAAAAGCAGACCGCATGCTAGTCGTTGCTCCACCGAGGGGGTGAAGTTCAATGGTACTGGCTAGTGTTTCAACACAGCTCCTCTGCTCTTATGAAGAAGAGGAGGGGGGTGGGGGTCGCCATGCCCTCACTCCAAACTGATGCTCCCTCTCCTCATGGCTCCTACACCAGAGGACCTTACACAACATGACGACACACGGTTTTCAATGGGTTGCCACATGGAACTGGCTGTGCAGATTCATTTGATTCTCCACACCAAGAATCTATATTACATCAAGGACACAACAATCACTGATAGGCCGTGCATCTGGGACACATTAGAATAAAGCCAATAAGCTCATTTATGAGCACATTTGCTCACCTGCTGGTTTTAAAAGGAACATTGAGAATTATCTACCTTAAGTGTGAATAACCTTGGTTCACACGTAACTGTACGTTCAGCAAGAAGCCCCGGAATGTCCCTTTCAGTGCTCTGTCATCTGAATTCCACGTCTGCAACGGCCATCGCTATCAAACCGGCCCAAGTTGTGAATTTCAGCCAATGGCCTTTCCAGATGTTCTCCCTTGTATTTCATTGAATCCAACACCTCTTCAGGCCACTGTCCAGCCGTAAATCAGAGGCCTGCAGCAGGAGGAGAACCAGGGGATGTGGCTGGATGCATAAGTCACATGCTGGATTCATGAGCTCAGTGTGGATATCTTCAGGACGTGAGCGAAACAATTAGCTGTTACCTTAACCCCCGAGGCCGCAGAGTCTCCTAAAGGGGGTTTAGTATCCCCTTTATTGCCCCGAAACCCAACCTCAAAGCCATAGGGACAGCAAAGCTTTATAAGAACTATTTTGTTTTATGTGGTATTCTTGGATGACAGTGGGCCACGAGTCACAGAGCAGTGTTAGATACAGTTCACAGCTCTATTTGTTGCTGTCGTCGTCAAACTTAGACTGGGTTGTACTCATGCTTATTCTCAACTGCAGCTCTGTAAAATGAAGTTAATCAACTTGGATGGATTTTCATAATTCAAGAATATCGTAAACTGTCACCTCAGTTGTTTGTTTAAGACCAATTCTACATATCTGGACGAATTCTCACAGACCAGTGGGTGATTTCTCATAGGTCTACTCTCCAAGTAGCTCCAGGTCACCTGGGCCTCCGGGAAATCATGGCACCTTAAATCTGTCACCTTGGCAAAGGTAGGATCTCCTAAACCCTCATATTTTAACAGTTTATAAATGGTCATTGGTGACTCCGAAGCCCTTCAATGTGCAATCCATCTGCTGCAGGGCTCACTTAGGAGGAAATGAACAGATCCATAACCCATACCTGCCATGGCGAGACGGTCAGACATCAAGAGAATGAGCGATTTGGTGTCAGTCCACGGTTTATCTTTTTATGAGAAGTTTTTATTTGCTTTGGATATCTCAATTGCATTACAGATTTGATGGGGCAAGGGGGGGAAGCATACAGACAGCAATTTGCTTTAAACACCCTTGCTCTCCAGGCTGGTATGAATCATCGGCCTCTGCAAAAGAAGCTGTGAAAGAAAGTGATATGGATGCAAAAGTTTATGATGCATTACTCGCACGTTGTAAGACATTCCCTGAATAGTTCTCCATCCCGCCATATGTGCCTGTGCAAGTGGCTTTGAGGCCATGTGTGATGGGGAGGGTCATTTAGGAGTGCAGGTCAGACCCACACCGCAGGTCAATGTGTGTGTGTGTGTGTGTGTGTGTGTGTATTTGTGTGAGAGAGGCAGGGGAAAAAAAGGGTGTGGTCTTTTCATTTGCAGTCACCGTCTCATGGTTTGATATTGAAACCAATCTGGCAGACTACCAATTGATAAATGACTAAATGTACCAGTGTGTACGGTGAGTTTTTTTATCGACCTTCACTTGGCTCCCTTACTTTGTAAACATTGATTCGATTTTCTATGTACAGCGAATGAAAAATGTATGAGAGAAGCAGGAGTTATGTGCTTAGCATGTTGTGGCACACTGGATTCAATATGTAAGCTCTTGTGTCCTTAGTATCCTTCTAGTAGGACTCACGTATCTCCTGTCTTAAGTGTTCTGTAAAATGGCTCAGAGGTCATTTCGGTGACAGTACAATAATGCCACTCCGGTGACACATCCCATGAATGGTTTCCTCCAACCTTGCAACAACAAAGCAGAGCAGCTGTGCTGCCTGTCAGAGAATCATCCCTTTATTTATTCTTAACAAATTGCTTGCACATGTTTTGGTGCTGCCTTGGCCTCAAGGTTAAAGCTCTTACCGACTACGGGAGGGACAGAGGCATGGAGGGATGGAGAGAGGACAGTTGGCAGGGTGATAGATGTGTTCTGGGCTGCGGTCATTGCAGTGGTGGCCCTCATTTACACACCTCAGAACGAGGGTCACACTGGAGGGAAATTGGTTCCAGACAGTTCCCTTGTGTGATGTTCTATTGATTCTCTGCCCGTAACGTTAAATCCTAATTGAAATCAAATCAGATGTAAAGTGAAGCAACACCCTCACATGGCAAGCAACTACTGTCAATGTCGTTCGCCCAACCTGAGCTGCTCAGAGCAATGGGGAGTTCTGATGTTCATGCATTAGATGATCATAAAGGGAATTGTTTGTTTCGTAGCTATATTTTGCAGTGTCTGATTTATGCCGTTGAGTGGCTCTCTGATGCATGAGTGGACTTTAAGGAGGAGGTAAGGTTAAAGTATTTTGATGTCTTGTCACCAGAACCAACCATAGGGACCTGTAAGGATGTAGTGCGCTTGGTGTAGATAGTAGACAGCATGCCCTAACTAGCACCACCCCTCCGTGTTGATCAAACCTGTTATAACAATCCATCCCAATCAGAGGCCTCGTAAATGTCAACACAGGAATTGGTCTCGACTTGCCCTGCAAAGAAAGATGAACCTCAAACTAATTAGTTTCATTTCCGTGGCAGGTTTGCTCCACACACCTCACGCTCTGGTAATACCTATGGTTTTGGACTTGATTTAAGATGTTTACCTCTCACAATTATATAAATGTAATATGCCTAGCTCATCTTTCAGAAATACATTTGACCTAAATCAAGATTCAAAATGTTTTTGCAGTGGTAAATCAAAGGGACAGTGTTAACACAATAACCATGCCTCCCAACTTTAACAAAAACAAACATACTTTTATTGCACTTCCGAGTTGTGTTCCAGGAAAGTTTTTATATTGCATCTCAGATTGTTGGCACTATCTGTTATCAAAGTCTCTTCATATTTCATACAATATATTGATAGCAACAGCCATTCGTGAAGCAATTCTTGGCAAACCCAATTGAACACATTTGACTCTTAAACTTTGGGCCACTCCTCTGGGAATGGTATATCCACATGTGTTCCTTTCCGTGACATTCCCCCTCGCTTCTTAACAAGCTTGCAGAGACACATAAAGCCTTCTTTCGTGGACTCAGGAAACACAGCTACTCCAACTCTTTCATCCTGCTTTGCAGATGATTGCAGTGGCAAACTAGAGCAAAAGCAATCATAGGATGTCCAGTGGCTTAACTGTTGAAGAGTAGGGCTGGACAGTGCATTTATTTTTTCAATAAGTATATTTTCACATACTATCAATTAGATTTTGTCTGATGATGCATAAAAACAAACATTTAGTGACTGGCTAAACCAACCATTGCACTGGCTGAAATGGATTTATGTTTTCTTTTTGACAATCCAAAAAGGTGTGATGCTGAGAGGGCCTGAATCCCATCTGAGCTATAATCTGTTTTATGTCTTTAATCACATCTTTATGAGAACATGCTTCAAGTGTGTTACACTGAGTAGAATATAATGCTGAAGATAAAGGCTTCAATGGTTTTCTTTGTTTTGAAATATGGATCTATTATACATGGGTTTCTGACAAACAAACAAATGCCTGATTTTCCTAGAGCTCCGTAGGGAATCACAGAGCTGAGACATAAACAATGAAACGGAATCATAAAAGAGAGATGCAAATCCCACTCCATGGCATGAGTTCTCACCATCTCCGTCGGCTTTAAAGGCCTGCTTCCAAATCGAGAGAATAAATAACACACATCCCTGGATTTGATGAGGAATAACTTGAGCCTCAGTTGGAACATGAATCTCTCCAATCGTAATCTTGCTGAACCTTGTAAACAAACAGCCCTCCACTCAAATAACCATGGCACGGTGTCTAATTGTCTGTGTGATGTTTTAGCAATCATAGGATGCCATGGTTTCAATTCCACTTGATAACATTATAGTCTGAAATGACTTACATGGAACTTTAAAATGTTATTTTACAAAACGTTTCCACACATTTTCCACACATTTTTTAGGGAGATACTTTGAGACAAATATCCCTGTCTGATTAAATACAAACAATATTAAAAACGAATTAACTATATGAATACATACAAATGGGAAAACTATAGAATATCAGTGTGTGATTGTCAGTTAAAACAGTCCAGGCTCCTTGGCTCAGTGACCCAAGGTCTGGAGGTCTGGCTCCATTCATTTGGATCAGAAGGTTTTTTTTCACTGTTATGGCACTCCACTCTCTTAGGTGTTGGACAAAACTCTCTTTTGGAAAAAACAATTGCTCTGTGCCAAGGGACAAATATTCTCTTTTACTGCAAATCTGAAATAACTGCACATATGCCAGAATAAATGATTTTGTAGTACGATTTAAAGCATGACTGTTATGATTTGATCAAAAGCACATGTAGGGATACCTACAGTATAATATACAAACCGTAGCTGGAGAGTGAAATATTGTCGTCTTCGTATTTCAATCATGGAACGGATGTGAGTAATCTACTTGAAATATTTCACTAAAACCACACGCACCACCCAAACAAGGGTTATTACATTAGCACTGACAAATTGGCTTTGTAGAGTGGGTTGAATTACCAATCCTTCATCTACATCATGCCACAAATCACCCCTGACATGCAGTGCAACAATCAGGTATGGCTTTTATGCGTATGTTTTGATACTGGTTGGTTGTACCCACACAATTTATCCCTCTTATCTCACAAAGTCTTGTTTCGACCAATAGGAGAAGGTTCACTTGTACTATGTGTGTTTTCCTCTTCCTGGTGCATTGTACAGGCGTCCTAGCTGAGACCATACTGCTCTCATAAACACATCCAGAAGGGAGTGATTATTTCTCAAGATGTGGAGATCTGGGACTTGCCAGTTCATGCCTCTTTAAGAGTGTTTTGGCATGGTGGCCTGTTTTGACTCACTCGGTGCTTTTGTTCCTATCACTGGGGAGATGCTGGTCTCAGCTGGGAGCGTGTCTTTGTCACCTCAAACACGTGGACTCAGCCGAGAGACACTGCACTGCGGGCTGCTCTGTTTGTTTCTCGGTTAATGCAATTCTCCAGCTGAAATGCCCCCCAAATTAGTAACAGTATTGAGGGTTATGAAAACTCCCTCATTCACAGTGACATATGTGATGCTCACATTCTTTCAGACTGCATTGTGAATGTTTTATTTCAGTGTGTTGCTTCGAAGTAATGTTCATGCAATCCCCAGATTGTGAAATTCGAAGATATGATAAATCAGGATATTGTGTAAGGGGGGATTATGGGCAGCAGAACCGAAGGCTTTGGAAATCTGTTTTAACAGTGTGGAATCAAATTGAACGTGCCTCAGTTACTCATCCACATGACAGTTTTGCTGCTGAATCCGCTGCAGTGATAAGCCGGAAGTAGAACATTGCTGTTGGGAAACCATAAATTCACATGACTTTAACGGAGATTGTTCAGTTCTTTATGTGTTTAAACCTTTATGTACAAAGCTGAAAAGGGAAAAAATAGGCATATACAGATTGATAATAATACCTCACTGGTGGTAGGGAGGTTTGCTGCTGTACATGGTGCTCGTATTGAGTACCAGAATGTCCTGTTGGATGTTAGTTTTGAGCTCACAAGTAGCATCAACCTAATTGTCAAAGTAGGCAGATAGAGCAACACAGTATACATCACTCGCAAATGAGATCCTCTCTAAACACCTAACATTTTAATTATGTTTTAGAAATACCACTGGCGTTTTCCGTAGGACGCTGCATTCAGAATCATACAAGATCAGACTTGGCCAACAAATGTTTATTTTCATTTCAACTCTAAATGGGACCCTGAGGATGTTGTGCTTCATTCCATTCCATGTGTCACTTCAAAGGCTGCGCTGGGAATTAATTGACTCACTTTATAGGAAATGTAGAAATCAAGCTAATCTCATCTGAAGAACAGCTATCTTTTGCACATGTAGCCATCCCACAATACAAAGTCAAAGGGTTATGCACAGACTATTTATTTTGGGGTTTGATGGTTCTCAACTAAACTATTCATCTTCATCAGGATGTCAAGCTAATGTACCAAGCCCAATCATCAAAATAACTGCAGTTAAAAATATTCCAACAATGCACACATCATGGGTATTCACAGTATTCATTGTATCTTGACAGTTAATTGATATGATTTGAAAAGTTATTTCAACACATTTTTGACATACTCTCCAAATAATGTTCCTTAACATCATGAAGGAATGTGAGGCCACATATCTACAGACTTCATAAATAAAGATATGCAGACTAATTATGCAGTACGGCAAACACTTGACGGCAACACGAAAGAAATGTGAGCTGTATATTTAATAGAACTATGTTCTTCCTCTCTGGCAGTTTAACAGACCTTTTCACTATTGTTCAGTTTCCCCAGTTTCCCTACACTCACACTAGTTTAGTAATTAAATTCTCACCAAAAACAACTGTTTATGTAAAGTGAGAAGATTCAGAACAGTCTGCTTGGCAAACATCATTGAGCACAATTCATAAAGTAGTTATCGATATCTTTCCAGACTGTTTTGTCAAAGCAGGTCATTCAGAAATGTATGGCTGTTCCATTGTTACAAGCTGACAGACACATTGAATGCATGTTTATTGCAGTAATGAAAGTTGTAGAGTGTGGGCTGCTGAGGTTTTGAGTTTATTCCACTGATGAGGATGCGTAATCTCGAGGGCCTTGCATTTCGTGCTTGTGGGCGGCACTCACCACCTCACGTTGTTTATACTCTTCATCCTTGTTTGTGGTGTCAGAAGAAAAGTTGGAACGTGCTCCTGGAATTTTCCACTTAAATACCATGATGAAGAGTGAATGGGTGATCTGCATGGTATGGACAAAGAACTTCATGCAAGGCTTTTAAATGGTCTCTCATAATAGTATCATATTGATTTAGTCTGCTGTTCTCTGGGAAGGCTTTGTTGCTCTGGCCACATAAAGGACATTAAGTAGAAGTATTCCAAATGGTTGTTAACACGTCAATAGTCAACTTAACACTGTGGATGCTGACCAAAATAAGTGGAAGAAACTTATGACCTGCACTTGTAGGACGTTCATCATTCAGTTTATTCATATTTGGCAAAAGAAAACTTTCGGTTAAGTGCAAACAGCTATGGCACGATGAATAAATCTTCTAAAAGCTTCTAAGAATGCTTTTTGTTCCTTATTCCACATTATTAATGGCGTGATAAATGTAGTTTGGCAGACTGGAGTTAGCCCCAGAAAGGGCCTGTGTTGTAGAATTGACAGAACTTCCTTGATGGACAGCTTTTTAGTGTGGTTTGTTGTAAATGAAGGAGTTGAAAAAGAAAATGGAAATGTTTTGCCTGAGGCAACACCTGTAATATGACTAATATGATTCAGTCACCATGCCGTTGCCATCTGTCACTCTCAATCTTCATAAGATGTGGTAACTTCTGAATAGACTACTGTAGCCTACTGAATACAGAAACTGTGAATGAACACCTTTCCACAACACGTAGCTAATGTGATTCCAGAGGCCACACATCCTGCCTATTGGTGGAGTGTGTCCTGGAAATAGCGGAGCTAGAGGAATGCAGGGTGAAGGGATGGTAGTCCAGTCCATTTTAATGAGAAGCAGACAGACTGGAGGAACCTAGTGGGTTGTTATTGTTGTCCACAGGTTGGCTTTGGCTTCTCATGTCACCCCTGCAGGCCATGAACCCATGAATATTTAAATAGGAACGAACTTCCTTGAAACATCAATCAGGCCCCCATCTATTCAATTAGAGGATTTAGATCAGAGATGTCCAGCCGTCAGCTGCGGCTCATGATCAGAAAACATAGCGCCGATGGCAACGGCAATGAATATTCCAACCATGTGGACAATGAGTCAATATGAAACAGGCTTTTTAAATGCTTGGCAGACCTTCAAGAGAGCAAATTCTCTGCTCATGTAATTCTTTACTTGTACTTCAACAATTTGTGAGCCTTTCAAAAGAGGATTAATACGCCACAGAAAATATGGAGAATTGAAATAACACTGAATGAGAAAGCTATTTTCAGTCAGAACACACCATGGAACGTGACTAAACGGTACGTTTTCTCAGACCTCCCGTTTCTGCTACATTTCAATGCACAATGAACGCAGATGTATTCTTCCAATGTTAACAACGGAGGGGATTAGTAAGAAGCAGACAAGTAGGTGAGACAGATGGAAGAGCGAGCGACATAGAGAGAGACGAGGAAAGAGACAGAAAAAGAGGGAGGCTGACCGAGATAAAGACGGAGACCAAAAGACAGAGTTACAGAGAAAGACTTTGACTGACGGACAAATTGATGCAGATTAATAGGGAAAACAATATGAGGTCAATGGACAGATAGTGGTAAAAAAAAAGAGAAGAAGAAGATCATGAGAGATTAAATATAGCAGTGAGAGATAAGAAAGATAAACACCTGTTCAAAGCCATTGTATGAGGCCCTCTGCAATGAAAATAAATGACTCACGCTGGCAAAGCATCAGTTGTTTGGAGGTGTGTCATTTACTAGTCCTGACATCTCTGTCAGTGAGTGATTGCATACAACAGGCGCAGGCTCCTCACAACCACAGCAACACTCAGCCTGGAGAGAGGGAGAAAGAAAGAGCCGGCTTTTGAACACCGTTAGAGACCTATCATGTGCTAACAAGAGCCAGACACATCAGACAGAGTGCTGTTCTTGGCAGCCAATGCTGGGTGCTCTATGAAAGACAGATCGTCAAGCAAGACCAGACTCTTACCCATTGGGATTTCACAGAGACCACTTGAGTAGTTAGTTAATAAAATGTTTGGGTTTCATATTATTATTTTTTACATATTATTGCTTCCTGGTTCAGATTTGAGTGTACTGATTAAGTTAATCACCCTGGACCCAAGTGCTGTACAGGCAGCTCAGGGTGGTTGGTTATTGCAGGCCTCTGAAACACCAGAACCACAGTGGGATCAGTGGAGGTGAAGAGGTCACGACGGAACAATAATATTTAGCATGGGCCCTGGTTCAGTCACATCAGGCATTCTGTGTTTGCGGCATCATTACTCTTGCTAACCTAAAACTCTACAGATGAGGCCCAAGATTTCTAGGAATGCACCCCCCATATACCCCCCCACCTACCGTCACCCACCCCTACCTACTCCCTTCGGCCCAACCTTCCCCCCTCACCCGCCCCCCGCCCTGAACAGCAGTAGATGCAGCACGCAAGGCAGAGTGAGAGGCTTCAACTTATTGTCTCTCTTCTCACTGTGTTGAACATCAATACAGCTCAGCTTGAAATTCTGTAGCTACTGTTGTTTTATTTGACACTATAGTATACCGTCAGTAGCAAATTAACGTCTGACAAACCCATGTTTGGAAGGCCAAATGTTTGGGAGCACGTGACCACAGCTTCAAGTGCACACGTGACTGTGAACTATTGTCCAACATGTGTTTCAGCAGAGAAAGACAGGTATGCGACATTCACAGTTCAAACTAGAACTTTCATCTAAGCAAAGAGTATTGACTTACTGCTTTAAGTATCTTTAAGATTAATAGGGTTTCTTCCCAAGTACCGCAAAACGACAATGGTAAAATATTGTCAGAGGGTTGAAAAGGATCTGTAATGCATTAAGCCTCCTTCTTGGAGGAGCACATGAAAGGCACTGTCCTCATATTAAACAGGACAATGGGAAGGTGAAGGACTCCCCTCCAGAGAAATCAAAAACAGTCTTCCAACTTCCATACATTGACAGTGTGGCGTCAATCCATTTTAATCAAATTATGTTGACATTTCTGTTTTTGAAACATGAAATGACACGTCAAAGAGATCCCTACGTTCACATCAGGCAAGCTGGTTTAAATCAATTCTTCAAGCCGCTCTATATTTCACTTGCCTTTGGAGTTGTGCTGTAAAGGCTTCTCTCAGTTGAGGTAGGGATGAGCTGTGTAGAGAGGGGGTCCGTAGCAACATCATAACAACCAAACACACTACACATTACACGTGAGAGACTGAACACTGCCAAGACACTGCAAACATAATATGAAACTGTAAATCAACTCTGAATCAAAGTGGGAAAATGTTCAAGCTCTCATATAATCTGAATTTTTGATATACGGTGTATGGCCCATCTTGGCACTGATAAAGAGGTCTTCATTCCTTGCCTTTTCCCTTCAGGAAAACATGCTGAGTTATTGTGATTCTGTCTCCTGCCTGGACTCTGTGCTACATGTGGAGCATGAAGGTTCCCTCAAAGCCTGAACTACAGTTAGCAATGGAGATTAAAAGGGCAATCTTGTTCCACGGTTCACCCACAAAACTGTTTGATGTTGTACTTCAGAGATTATGTTGTTTTTACCGCACTGTACTGTGTGATACTAACTGTAGTTGAGATGTAGTTGCACTGTCGTTTAATGTTGTTTACACAGTGCATGGGAGTTGAGATCTGGTTACTCTGCCCTGGGCCTGATAAATCCAGGACGTTCCGTGACTCTGACCACCGAAATACATGTTAGAATGGTCCACTTCTGATCCTACACTATTTGTATGTTGCTTCAGATAAAAGAGTCTGCTAAGTAATTAAAAAGTATTGTGTAAGAGTAAGTGTCATGTAAGTCTTATCAATTTAATGAAGTGTATCTTCATCCAATATTCATTATTTTAATTGCCTTGTCTTCAGGGTTTGTCAGCTGGAAACATTGTTCCTCTACTCCACAGTCAGGACCTGACAGATGACAACATGGTGAGACTGATGAGAACCAGTCAGTCTGCATAGCGTCACAGAAGTAGTCGATAATACCATTCATCCCAGGGGCGGTCAGTGGCTAACAGTCACCTATCATCAAAGTGTGGAAAAAGAGCTATCATTTCCCCTCTAGCTGCGCAGAGCTAGCCTCCCTAACATGTATCCCACATGTTCCCCTCCTCTGGGGTGTCATAAACGTGTTACAGGCAACACGGTCACACCGGCCCATCCCGACACCAAATCACACTGTTCCCTCGGCTCACCTAAATCTGGCCGGCTCTCAGCACCTTAACACAAACGGAACTGTTTATGTCACGAGCAGGGTCCAAAACAGCGTAAAGGCAACGAAGCATTCAAACAGGGATTTTTGTTGAAACTCGTCATGCTGTCTGTGACACGGTGGATTTATTTGAAGACTAGCTCCATAGCGCCATTATATTCCCGACACATGAATATTCCTCATTGATGCAACTTTACACACTGTCCCTACACAGTACTAGGAAAAAATGCATACTTTCAACACAAGAAAATAGGCCTACACATTGGCTGTGAACAGTAGCGTGATGAGAATATGTCATGTGGCGGTGCACACAGAGAGCAGAGAAGCAGATAACGTGGAAGGGGGGGAAGCAGGATGCATATGGGTTCAGTCTCACTGACTGTTCTGTGAGTTATGGCCTCCTGCGCTGTTCCCCTCACCATCTGACAGTAACAAACCAGAAGAGGCAGCCTCACAGAAGAGGCAGCCTCACAGAAAAGGCATTCTCACAGAACCAGGGAAGCTGCTGCACCTCCCTGTGTTCCATAGGAAGACCAAAATTGTGGAGAGCAACCCTGGTGGGTGACACTTAATTACATCTACGGTGTTCCAATAGTAGATGTGAAATCACGCAGGTGCATTTACAAAGCACGCCGTCGTACATCTGTGACAGTTGGATAATAAGTATATTGGTTGTTTGAAATACTCTGACCGAATGTCTAAATTAAATTGGCTTAAGAATTCAGTTACATTACAGAATTAAAATCTTGATGATTTCGGACGTTTCGTATTTTACAAATACTTAGCTTGATTATCTTTGTAGAATTAAATTAAATCAGTTCAGCATGAACAGTGTGAACATATTCCATACAGCACGATACAATAACAGTAGGGAGGCCCCTCAAACAGACACCACAGGACTAGAAAGTGACAGTGGCTCACATTCACCAGCCTCTGTTTGACATCATGTTTTGTTAATGAGAGCCAGCTGCCCACAACATCAAAATTGAACTTTATGCTAGTATATAAAAAACATAAAAGTTAGTGCTTTAAACACGTCCAGATTCCTTTGTATGCCACAGGGCAGAACAGCCTGCTAGTTGGAATTATAATCAATGGTGCCTGTGATCATCAGGGTGGAAATGAGCTCTCAGTCCAGGAGCACACACACACACACACACACACACTCACATACATACACACAAGAGCAAGATTTGATATATTTGTTTTATAATCATTGTGGTTCTCACAGCCGTTTGTTGGGACAGCCTCCATTATGTTTAGAGGCAGTGTGTTGTTATACAATTCAGTATCATTGCTGATACGGTTAAGAAATTAATCAAAGTAGTCAGGGTAAGTGTCAAGTGTGTTGTAGGAAGGTATGTGTGAAGACAATAAACTTTTGTAATTTTAATTAATTTTTAAAAGGAAAAACAGAAATAGCTTCACATCTGTACTTGAGAACTGGATGCTGTGAATATTTCCATTTGAGGTTTCTAACACCTGTCATGTTCTGCAGTGTGAACTTAGTATGAGCAATGGATAATGTCATTAACAAGTTCACATGTGTTACCTTCATTTTATGTTTTTCTTGAAACAAATGACACTAAATTAGAATTACAGCATCCTTTCCTTTTCACACAATGTTTAGATTCACTACTGATTTGGATGTTTTCCCTACAATCAGTTCTTACATCCTCTGTGAGGATTCCATGTGAACCCGAAGCCCAGGTTTTGCCTTGCCCTGGTCCTTTGGGGATGGTGACCTTTCACCTCTGACCTGCCTCTGAGGCTCAGCTACCGTCCAACTCTCTGACCTCTCGGCACACACTGACTTCAGAGGAGAGAGGCGAACTCTAGACATAAAGTTACCTCTTGCCACCGGGCACGCCTTGGGCTGTGAGGGGAAGAACTCTTATCCCCTTTGTCCAAGCAGGGCACATTGCTAACACTGCAGTACTGAAACTATAGTTTAAAGTCACAGATACAGTGTTTCAACGTTTCCAGTTATTTTCAGTCTGACAGTAGTATTTGGTAGTATTTGCATAACTTGCTGTATGCTACGCATCACGTAACATGAGGCCCGAGAGGAGTTTATACGGTAATGTGTAGCATTGCAGTACCAATATCTAGACACAGCTGGGCTGAACGCTCAAAGTGGAAGAAGACATATGAAGCTGGAAGACAGGATATAACTGTATTAATTAGGAACAGGGTGCTTGGGTCAATATTTGTTTATTTCCAGGAAGGAGCCGTAACAGGATTAGTGTTAATCAGAGCAGATTATATGCAACTATTACTTGGATGGATGATAGTCCTCAACATAATCTCTGCACTTTGTAGGAGCTCAAGGAGAAGGATGTTTGGTTTGGGAAGAGGGATCTAGATAATGATTTCTCAGGGGAGGATTTATTTTGTAAACACAAACTAGAGTCTCAGTGGACCTCTTGTTTACCTTTGACCGAGCTTTGAGCACTGGCAGCCTGTCGTGTCCTCCACAGGTTACCTGCAATATGACTCATGGGAAAAAAAGAAGAAAAAAAAACGTTTTAAAGGTTGGGTGCATCTGAATACCACTGTGTCCTTGAAGGTTAATGCAATATGTCCAGGCAGGCACTGAATGTTCCAACTTTTTTCTTTTATTCTCCTCAGACAGACAGCAACACTAGGATGTGGAGTTGTCATTTGTGAGTTTTTGCACAACCCCGTATATCCATTTGCTTATTTGTGCCTCTTCTTAGTGTGTGTTTCTCTTTGCAGAGATTGGCAGATATTTAGCATGCTTGTAGAATGTGTGCTAAGCACATTCTCAGGTCCTACATACACATGCTCTGGACTTCATTAGACTTAGACAGAACATCCTCGCGGCCTGACAGCCAGAGCCTTTCATGTGTCTGCTGCCTGGTCCCACTAACCAGAGCCTAACCAGAAACACGCCACAGCCCAAGGCCAGGTCAGAGTTCCTACCAGACCACAACCCTATAGCAACATGGACTCCTCTAATGGAGAGAAAAGACATTCCAGTTACTTTTGATCAAACTCACAAAGCACATATCCCAGTCGTTCATATCTAAAGGGTTCACAATGCCAACCGAATAGTTCCAGGTGGTGTTGACATGAAAACAATTCTCTACTTTGTGCCAGTGAGTAAATCCTTGGGTTGGAACTCAGGAACATGGGAGTAGGAGAGGGAGGATTGAGATGTGTTAGTGTCGTGACCACTGAAGCGTCTAGGGGTATTGGAAAGTAAGTGCACTACAAACAAAAACAATCGTGTGAAGAATTCCCCCTCCTCCCTATGAGGTGCAACTGATCCTGTTGGGTCAGGGTGGGGGGAGTCTTAGAGCAGGGAGGTTGTTGCACATGCAAGAGGAAAACAGGACAGGAATAGCGTGCAAAGTTTGATAAACGGCAAAGCATGGTTCAGTACAGTTTTAATATGCAGAACGGTGCTAAAAGGTCAAAGGAAATGTCTTGGAGACACAGACAGTCTTTGTTACTCTCCTGTGAAACAAGGTACTGTTTTACACTTGATAATATAAAGAATAGCAATCAGCCGAAGACTAAACAAATGACAGGCATGGTTTATATAAATAAAAATAATATTTTGTATACTGTTAAGAAAAGACTGTGTGATTGGATAAAAATGGCTTTCGACCACAATAAAGGACGCGATCACGTGAGGTGAATCCGCTCAGTCCCACTGCCTTCCACTGTCCGAGACAGAGCCTTCGTCCGAAATGTGTTGCTTTTATTTGGCTGTTGCCGTTTTTCTTCCCTTTCACATCCTCAGACATTTGGACACAGCACAACATGGCTCAAAGGAGGCTGGGGGCTTTTGTTTTGAGGTTTTCACACTTGATGACCGTGGTATTTGGTGTGTGTGGAGAGAGACTGAAAGGGTGAGGCACTAGGAGGGCTCAGAGAAAGCAGTTTTGGCTGAACATTGGCTCGGCTCCTGGAGCTAAGAAGAGGATTAGTGCGCGCAGACTGAGAGGAACTAAGCTGTTATGACTTAATAGAACTGCATATAAACAACATCTCAGAGAGGAGAGAGGGCCAAGGTCGATGGTCTCAGTGTGCACGAAACCAGGACTAAGAATAATTAGCTCCTCACAGTGGAAAGTGATGGAGACCAAGGATGAGACCAGGCCTTGACCACTTGGAAATTTGGACGTTCGCTGAGGCACAACAGCCAATTGTCTAGACTTGTACGGCTGCTGTGGTTCCAAATGCAGGAGCTAGTTTTAGTATTGGGGCAATTCTAACCCTGAAACTCCCTCTTTCTCTGTAACTCTTTGTTTGTTCATTTCTATAAATCTATGACAATGGAGTCATAGATTTATACTGTACTTCTGCCATACCACCCAGGAACTCAGGTTATATGACAGTCCATGAGAATTGAATGCTTGCTAATGTTCCATAATATGGTCATATTATGAAAGAAGTGGACAGTAAAAACATTAAGCAGGTTGTTTGCCCAGCCACAGGCAAACATCTCTGGTTGTCCAAAACAAACTGACTAGGGTGACTGGAGCACATCAACCCTGTTATTCTATAAGGATGGTGTGACTCAGACAGGTGTGAGAGGGAGTATTTTTAGCACTGAACTGCTCAGAAAAGGTGATCACAATAAGTGAAATGACAAATCGAACACAATATTTTAGCATGGTACATACCATACATTATACTCCCTCACACTCATACACATGCCACTCATACACATTTGAACATAGAAGTCTTATGGCTGAAAAATGATAATCTTGTAAACACAGAAAGCAAGAGAACATTGCTTTAACAGATTCAAAGCTCTTTAAATACCCCAGCACACTCAAAAGCGTGGCATTATGCTGTGGAGCTCCCTGCCCTGGTCACCGTGCATTCACTGCGGCTGCTAAGCTCTGAATGACCTGTTTATTTAGACTGCTGGAGTGCGTGTCTCAGTCTCCTGGGCAGATCAGTGAACACACTGTGTTAGGAGTCTAGCAATATGGGCGTTCCAGCCAAAACAAGCAACTGCATCTGCCAAATAACCTCATGCTCAGAGAGTACACTGAATTTTGACGGTTCATAGATTTTCGATCAAGCAAGAAATGGCAAAGGGTATAGGTTAAGGATTATTTTTTATTACTTAGCAGTTTGTACAGTTTCTACCATGGAAAAATAACATGTAACATAAGACTGTATTTACAATTCCATTTTTACAAAATGTCTTTACAAGATGTTTTGCCAGTTCAAAAACTCTAAGACTAAAACACACCAAACACACACATCCACGCACATCCACACAAATCAAACTTTGTAATACACACATAAATAAATATAGACATTCACTGACTGTTTCACGACAAATATTTCTACAGCCAAGAACATATACAATTCCATCATTTGCAAACAAAGTTATAATTTCATTAATAAACATGACATATTATTCCCCATATAGTTCTCTGTTAATTAGTTAATGCTAACATATTCAAAAGAGGTAACACAGAAGTATTTCATGCCTACACAACACTAACATTTGTCATGCAAAACCATTACAAGCATTCAATTTGAAGCTGGTAATTCATTTACAGTAAAAATCTAATGTACTTCTACATGCAACATACTATGAGAATTATTTTTTGGATTAAACTACACTGGCTTTAGTTACATTATTCAACAGCACATACTGTATGCCTAAGCGCCCTCTTTTGTACTTGGGAAATCAAAATAAATAGGTGAAATCAAACTTTCCTGACTAGATGAATAAATGATTGTGTTTTACAATTGTACGGCATTTCCTCCATTCATATCCTCGGTGTATTCAAGGGGTATTCAATCACACTGCCAACATGTTTCACTGACATGGGAATCAATTTAGCATCATACTGTTCGTTCAATTAGGGTGAAACAGTTTGATGGCTCCAACGCAAACTTTGTCCTACAGCCCCAAACGATGAAATATAAAAATAAGAGAATGGTCCTAGAGTATGTTTCTGACTGTTCCAGCCCCCAGTCAGTAGGTGGGATCACAAGGGACAGCTACAGTTAGGAAGAGAACCTATATCACATAAGTAAGGGGTCAGATCAGAATCTGGTCTGCTGTGTTTGTTTGGTTCCACTCTCTATTCCCTTCCTGGGAAAATGGCGCTGGTAGACATTGGATCTGCTCCCAAAAAGATCACGCTAGCCAGGCCTTTCAATGCCTCTCTGCTGACGGCTTCTGGTGGTGTGAGTGGTGCTGCCTGAGTCTGGGTCCTATAATGCACAAGAAACACATCTTTTATAGTTCCTAGTTGAAAGAAAAGTACGGCTATACAGTAACAGTGTTCAAACCAGATAGGAAGTTAGTGCTTACGGTGTTGCAGGACGGGTAAGACACCGGGAGTCTGGAAAGCCTTGACAGTAGCAGGGCCCTCGCCTGTTGTTGTGATGACCTGCACCTCCAGTCTGTAGTATGTGGCCGGCCGCAGGTTGGACACCACCAACAAGTTATGGTCCTGGTGGGGTTAATCAGAAGGTGGCTTGGATGAAACGGAAGAGTGTTTACACCCAGTGAACAGGTCTGCAGATGATGACTGTCAAAACATTGCTGAACCCACCGGTGTAATCCTGGGTGGTGTTCCTTCCTGTGCTCATGTCTTTCTTTCTTTCTCTCTCTCTTTCTCTCTCTCTTTCTCTCTCTCTGTCTTTATCTGCAAAGGTGGACTTTGTTTTTGTAAAACCTGTTTTCTTTTTCTTCCAGCCTGATAGTTGTATGGTGGTGGGGCCCTTTATTTATAGATCTGTCTACCTCGCTGGGCGGCGCAGACAGCCATAACGTGTTGTTGATAGAGGAGATTATGTAAAACAGTGGGTTTTTCTGAGCTCTCACAGAGGATGAAAGAGGTACGAGGGAAGGTAGATGAAAAGTGGGAGGCAGAGAAGCTCTACCATGAGACAACACTCCGCCTTTAGATCTCTCCTTCCCCCTTTCTCTCTCTCTCTCCTCTCTCTCTCTCTCTCTCTCTCTCTCCGTCTGTCTCCCTCCCTCTCTCCCTCTCTCTCTCTCTCTCTCCCTATCTCTCGCTCTGTCTCCCTCCCTCTCTCTCCCTCTCTGTCTCCGTCTGCAAACCCCAGCCTATCAGGAGCTTTATGTAAAGAGGCCATAACTGTTTATCCTTAAAAATACCTGCATAATGAAACACTGAAAATGTTGTTTTTCAGCAGTGGAAGACAGCACCGTTCAGTAAAACACTGATGTTTTTCTGCCTGTGCTTCCTCCAAAGACAAATGACAGCATAGACATATGATGATATGAGGTCTATCTTTTCAGACAAGAGCAAGGGCGAACAGAATTATTTGTTTTGAAAGTGACTGAGAGTAGACATACAGGAGGCAGGATCTGGGACTGCGAGATGATGCTGTTGGGAAGGCTGTTTTGTCGGCTCTCTGTGGTGACCTCCGCCCATGTGACCTGGAAGCCTGTGATTCGCTGGTGAGCCAGAATCCTGGACACTCGCCACAGGAAGTTACCGGTGATGTTGCCCTCGTGGATGGAGAAAGAGGCTGTCAAGTTCTCTGGCTTGGCCAACACCTTGGGAGGAACAGTGACTGAGAAAGAGAAAAAAAATATCCTTTTTAGAAATCTGTATTCATCTGAGGATCTATTATCATCAACATCACCATCAGGGCGCATGGACCGATGCTGAATAAATCTCAGCCAATTGTGTCTGGCTGTTTCTGGCTGTATCTCACCTCCCTCCCCAGGGCACGGGATGTGTTTGTGGGTCTTGCTCCTGATGGTTGCGCAGGAGGGGGTGAGGAAAGTGGTGCTCTCGTCCTTGGCGCGTCTCTTCGACTTGAGCATGTGGACGGTGACTTTGTACTTGCACGAGAACAGCAGGCCCGGGAGGTTGATGTAGTTCTCCTGAGCCAAGAAAAAAAATGATTCAGCCCTGATGACTTTGACATCATGTGGCCCAGGTCATGTCCCTTGTGGGCCACACAGATAATTAAATACACAGAGCCAGAGAGGATTGAATTTCCCTCCCCAGCATGTGGAACATGCCCCACATAACAGGAACCCTAAGAACACTCACATGGTCAGGGTTAACACTGTTTCCCTGTACACACACTTCTATGTAAATAGTCATTCTCTTTGTAGGGGTTCCAAATGTAACACATAACCTATTAGAAACCGAATGAAGAGAAACATAGCTGAATGGATTTCTGTGTGAATAATTAAAATGAGGATCACATTTAAGTCAATGTTGATCGATTCTTTCCTGTATTTTAATGCTGTGGACTAATATCATTACATTATTCATCCATTGATCGTTAAAAAATTGCCTCTTGCATCTC
Organism: Mallotus villosus; assembly: GCA_903064625.1. Lineage (NCBI taxonomy): Eukaryota > Metazoa > Chordata > Actinopteri > Osmeriformes > Salangidae > Mallotus > Mallotus villosus. Next base: position 185,147 of record CAEFZP010005811.1, on the reverse strand, counting down.
TTTTTGAGGAAACAAGACATTTTCTGCTGAGTCCAAGCTTTAGATCTCGCACTGGTAATAAAATGGCTCCACACTAATAGCCAGAGTTGGTCGTGTTTTTTTCCCTCCTGATATGAAACAGCTCTGATTAAATCTGAATGAGGCGCCACATTCACACACAGGGGAACGAGGAGGAGCGCTGCTTTGGAATACTTCCCAGTGATCTATAGAAAAAGGATGTGCATATCCTAGCAACTGGAGATCAGGTCCCAAAAGAATGCGTTGATTGCCAGGCCTCTGCCATCCTGTATCAGCCTGAGTCCAGCCAGCCAAGCCCTCAACCCCCTCCTCCTCCTCCCTCCGGATCCCCTGGACCCCAACCCCGCTACCCTCAAGAAGTGCCTCTTCAGCCTAGACTCTCATGCTGGGGGTGGGGGTAGAGAGGGGGGCAAAGGCCCCCCATTCCCGGAAACATTGTTTTAGTAAATGTATTTTACGGGCCAGCAAACCACATGCTTGACCACACTGACTGAGTCATAATAATACAAACAACAGTGGTTAATTTGCCCAGTGCACAGCAACACACCAGGGCCTCAGACGAAAAGCGACTCTTTTCATTAGAGTGGTTGGCCTTGATTAGGACCAGACAGAAGAATAGCCATGTGCTCAGCATGCCACGGAGCTGTATAGTCGCTAGATGGTACGATCACTGATCACTGTTGGTGAAAGACAGACGTGAGACGTACCTGTGTGACAGACTTCTCCGGTCCCCTGGTCTCATTGTGGCTGCAGTACTCTGGAACCCACTGGACATGGTAGCGGCTCACCGTCGGGTCTGGGGAGGAATGAGGGATGGAGGTAGAGAGAGAGAGAGACAGAGACAGGGCGAAAGACGTAGGGAGACAGAGACAGAGAGAGAAACAGAGGGGGAAAAATGGAGAGAGAGACAGAGATAAATAAATCACTCAGCCTGACCTATGGTATGTCAGCATAAAGTACTACAAAGCGCCTGATAAGAATGATCCAATTTCAGACATCATAATTGCGTGTGCAGCGAAGTGATGTTATCTGACGAATCAAAACAACTTGGATGTCTAATCTGATCAATTCTCTGTATCAGTTTGATTCTGTCTATCACCGTCACCGACTGTCATAGACGCTAAAAGTTGTCACGTGAACATAATATACGCGTAAATCGTCCTATTGAATTTCTCCAGTAGCTATGCTGTGCAGGTCTCAACCATCACATACCAACTTCTCTCTATAAACACTCCAGTACACAAATATCTTGGCAACTGTTGAGTGTAACCATCTAACTTGTGCAGCAGCAGGCAGCCCTGAGTCTGGGTACACCAGCAACATTCACTTCATTACGTTACACCAGTACCTCATTGACTAATCAGCAGTGTTTATGCTCCTGTAACCCCCCTCCCCCCACCCTCCCCCCCAACACAGCCTGTTATTCTACTGGATTTATTATTCATCTAGCTGCGTCGTTTGGATGTGAAATGATACTACTCCGATTAATAATTGAGTTACACTGTGTTAGCCCTTGGCAGGGGCCCTGGGTTGCGGTGAGGAGATAAAAGGGGTCCTTTGAAGGCTTAGACACGGATCTGGCGCGCACAGCCTCCGAGCACTTTGGAAGCAGAAGAGAGGGAATTACGAGGAAGCGGGAAATTGGGAAAAATAAACAAGATATGAGAAGCTGGGTCTGACATGGAAGGGAAGTGGTATGTAAAGCAAGAACAGGAACATGGAAATCAGGTAGAGAGAGCGGCGCGGAAGACTTGGATAAATCATGACTGGAAACTAATCTCTGAAGCGTCGGCGACGCTGCCGGACTGCCTATTGTCTGTGTGTCGGACAGACGGTGATACGTTATCTCGGTGTAACGGACCCTTCTGGGTCTTCTGGCCCAGACAGTCAGGTCAGAGCCAGCTCTGGGATCAGGCCCTTGCTGCTGCTCTGGCTCACAGTGAGTGGATGAATGTTGCAATCAGGGTTAAGCTAACCTGTCTCTCCCTCAATCAGAACCAAGAGGACTGATGGGAAACCTGAGCCGGGACACCCAGGCACTATAACTCCCAGATCCAGCTGTCTGTTTACTGCAGTAGAACATGGGTGGTCAGGCTCGTAGGCAGAGTGATCCATCAGCCCAGCGAGGAGCTGTGCCCTCACTGCAAGACCAGGCCGGCAGTCAGTCAAGCCCCAGGATCTGGCCCTGGCCCCGGCCTCAGTCAGTTCAATACACTCCACAAGACTCTGGGCTGAACAAATGCCCAACCCAGTCACTATCACTCAACCCCTGGCAGCCTCAAGTCCAGCCAACTCTTATAATGACTTTGGACCAGGAAGCATTACCTCTTCTTTCTCTTAATCTCGCTCTCTCTCTACCTCTCTTAACACTCTCTTTCTGTGATTCAGCAGTGAGCTTCTCCATCAATACCACCAAGCCTCACATTCAGCAAAGGGCTGTGCATTCTTGACTCTGCCTTGTGGAGCTTGGCTTGGGCGATGACATATATTAGTAACATAACATAGACCAGTGAATGGAACTTGACAGGCTTCCCTTGCTGCATGCCTTTCAAGGTTTCCACTCTGGTATTAATGGAAGGGCCGGGGCTAGGGACATATGCTGCAGGGACAAGCATTCCAACAGGTTTTAACCCTTCGACGTGCCCTACTGCCTGACGTCAGACCTTGTAAAACCCCAAATGGACTGTTTCAGCACTAATATGAGGGAGGGCTTTGTACGGGAGGATCTATTAACTACAGCTGTCAATAAACCCCATCACATGGGCTTGGCTCTCTGTGTTTATTGTTCTTTAGCAAACAGAGCCTCCGCTCCACCCGGGCCCGGTGCAGATTTACACCCACTCACCCGGCCCTCCCATTACCCCCGTCACAAAGACACATTGTTTCATTTATTTGATCTACAATATCCCATGCCGTTTCTTTTCTAAATGAAACGTCCACCGTGTAAGTCATTGAGAATCATATCCATAACCCTGCATTGATTAGGGGATAAAAGGAAACAGGATGATGGATAGGACCCGGAGTAGTAATTACAGTTGAATGGAGACCAGGCCAGGAGCACATACCTCCTCTGTTCTTCCAGTAAACGCGGACTTGCAGCAGGCCGTCCTGGTAGAAGGGGGTGCCCACCTCCAGAGGCCCTGCGGGGCGTTTCGCCAGGGTGGAGGCAACAGGCAACATCTCCTCCTTCCTTGATTTCGGCGCCAATTTAACTGGGGAAGAAATGAGTTGAAGAAGTTGGGTACAACAACTTCACATTTAATAGGCATACTATCCCGTACCTGCCTTTTAGTCATGCAATAAAGATAAATATACAGTGCATAGAGGGATATTTGATTAAAAAACTTTTACTTTTACCGTGAGCACACTGAGATTTCAACTGAGGCTCAAACAACTGGTTGTTTTCTTTCTTAGCCCCACAGGATAGCAGCATGCCTTACCCGAGTCCTCGTTCTGGCTTGTGGTGAAGTGAAGAGAGGCCTTGGAGCTCTTCAGACGCACCTGCCCCCAGTAGGTCACAGCCTGCAGCTCCACTGTGAAGCTGCTGTTCGCCTGCAGCCCTTCCAGCTCCACCCAGCTCTGAGCCTGCAGACACACAAACCCCATCAGGACCCCCAGACTCAGCACCCTGTCTCACTCCCAGCCTCCCCAAGTCCAAGGTCCTCCCCACACCCACTCAGTCACACCCACACAAACCCCATCAGGACCCCCAGACTCAGCACCCTGTCTCACTCCCAGCCTCCCCAAGTCCAAGGTCCTCCCCACACCCACTCAGTCACACCCACACAAACCCCATCAGGACCCCCAGACTCAGCACCCTGTCTCACTCCCAGCCTCCCCAAGTCCAAGGTCCTCCCCACACCCACTCAGCTGGGCCAAGCCAGTCTGGAGGAGAAGGAGTGCTGATGGGGAACACATGTGCTTGGGGATGCGACGAGAGCGAGGAGACAATGCACAGGCCCAGAGGCTGTGGGCTGCGTGAGGGGGATGTATTATCACTGCCTCCTGGGGCCTGGTCGCCTTGTGTTTGGCTCCCAGCATTCCTCCATCAGCATGGGCTTGATAGGTCCAGCTTATTGACTGGCCTTGTTTTTACATTCCTACATCAGCAGGTTGCTTTCAAAGCCCTGAGGTGCCAAAGTGGAAACCAGTAGTACATGTGTCAATAGGTGTCTGATATCTGCCACCTCAGTCACCTCCATGGCAAACATCTGTTACTGATCTTTAGAACCAATTCTGGATGGGACGCTCTACAGACAGTGTTGGTCTCACTGTCTGGACACAAAATATTATATTTTTAAAGCAATATTGTCTCTGATATAAGGTTTATTTCTGTCCAGTTCCTGGGTCAGAAGTATTCTAAATAACAGTAACTTTGACAAATATGCATCAAGTCTTCCAAGCAACACATGACATAATTCATCTCGCTGTAAATGAGGCTCAAATGATTTGTTGTGTTTTCTTTCCAAGCTTAACCATGCGTTTAAGAGAGCTTTAATTTGTATAAGGAAATAAAACAGTGAAAAGGGCATTGCGTCTCGCTGTGTGAGGGATGGCTTTAGAAGTTTGTTACATCCAACATGCAGCTTTTCATTGTTTATCCTATTTCCCTTTGTGTACTTGAGGTTCACATTCGCAGTGTTGAGGCTGGAAGTCGAAAGAAGGTCTGGAGCACACAGAATCTGTTCTGGCTCGGCTCACCCAGACACAGAATAGGTCGAGACCTGGACCCAGACCAGACCCAGACCGGGTCCCAGGCCTCAACTGGAGCAGACTACAGCTCCCATCAGCCCTATCCACACCCCGGAGAGAAAGAGAGAGGATTACCCCATTGGTCGTCTTTCTTCTCTTCTTCTTGGATGGTACCAAGGACTTGCTGGCGACAGTCCAACTCCAGAACACTTTGTAGTGATGGACAGGGATGTCAGGCTCCTCTGGGAGGGTCCAGTTGAGGCGAGCTGTCACCAGACCATCAGTACCCTGTGTCATGTTGGTAACGCGCAGACTGGTGGGACTGGGAGGGGCAGACGGATCTGCAGACACACACACACACACACACATGCAGGCAAAACACACACACAGACACCAACACACACACACACAAAGTCTGAGTCAGACAGCAGCCCTCATTCCAGCTGTTCTGGTTTAAATAGAGACTAAGTCTAATAGGATACATAAAAGGCTATTGTTTCTAATGGATGACAAAGAATCATCTTGAGCTGTTTTCGTTTAGCAAATTTGAGGACAGCCACAAATACAGTCTGCATCAGCCATGACAGCAGAATGTTCCTGCAGTAAAATGGAGAAATAGCCATCTGTCTCTCCATACTTGAAGTGAATAACCAATTGTATCTTCCCTCGACAGGATTCATTACTAAACTGGATATCATGATAGGCGTTTTGGTTATTTCTGTCCTACAAACCCGTGGTAAATCTCTCCTGGTTTTAATGGCCTCTCACTGCAGCTGAGAACGAGCCGTTGTGATGGCGATGGCGTGGAGTAATTAGTCTTACATTGACAATCTGTCACGAAATGTTATGACAGGTGTCATGTCATGTCTATGACAGCGCTTCACGGGATGGAGACTGGGGGTCAGAGGTTAACAAACACATGCTGCTCACGTTGACTCTACCCCCACATTCCATCATGTCAGAGTCGCTACCTAACCAGTGGGCGTCAGCATGTGTGTCAGTGCGCACATCCACATGGGTGTGCGTGTGTGCACGTCTGCGTGTGCGTTTCCATGTGTGCAGGTTAATGCGTGAATGTGTGTGTAGGAGAAAGTGAGAAAAAGAGAGAGAGAAGGAAAGAGAGAGGCTTTGTAAGCCTGTTTTGAAGCCAGCCAGATGGGCTGTGACCTGGGCTAGTTGCCGGGAGGCTGCCGTGTGCAGTGCTGATGTCAGCCTGGCCCCAGTCTGCAGGACTCAGGAGGACAGGGCCAGATGCCAGAGCACTGGGAATCAGCCCATAATGAGAAAATGATCGAGTCTACAGCCCAGTTAGCTCATCTCCCCCTGCCTGCCTGCCTGCCTGCCTCTGCCTGCCTTCTCCCACCTGAAACACATTTGAGGTGGAGCGAGACTGGAATTGGGACGCACCATTTCAGAGAGCTGGCTAATGTTATCCGAAAGATAAATAAGCAGGCAGTTTTTGCAAATTGCACCTAACAAAGTATGGCGGTGCGAAATTGCAATCAGATGATGCGGCCGTGCTATGTCAATAACAATGGAATGACAGAACGGCTGAGTTCTCATCAAATCCATGACAGCATCCATCAATCCATCAATGTCCGGGCTCTGATTGGACTGATTGAAGATCCGTTTCCAAGCCCTGCAGCAGAGTCCCGGTCCACCTGGTGTCTGGCTATGTCAAACACACATCCAGAACACTCCAGGGAGCTCGTGTATTAATACCGCTGACAGCGAAGGTCAGCCAGCATGCAGCACCAAACACATTAAGACTTCTTAGTCCTCACATGAGCCACGGGATACTGTGTGTTTGGGGTCCCCTGTGAACATTCCAGTATTTAAGATATTTTTGTATTTTTTCTTTTTTAGATTTAGGAATTCAAACTGAAGACGAACACACAGGTGGTCCATGACACCTGAAGGATTTTCGTGCTGGCGTTGAGGCGACATCTGAACTTTTTCTGAGCCATTTCAACTCAATGCAATTGCCTGGCACACATGGCCCGGTTTCTTATTGTCAAGCTGAACAGATGTTATCTGCTGTAAATCAAATGAAATCTAGACACACACACAATATCCCGTTCATAAACCTGTAATTTACAAGAATTCATAGTAACAAAAGCTTGGCACTTTAACAGTTGCCATCTGCATCTGCAATACACGGCTATTTAGTGTCATTCAACATGGAACACTCAGAGGCAGCACAAGCTGCCATCCTGAAGGTCTAATCTGGCCCACAGATCTGAAGCAGGCCTACCTTACCTCATTCCCACATGCAGTTGAAACCTGCAATATCCTAACTAATTCCGACATATTACATTTTATATGACCGTAAAGAGGGAAAGCCCCACCTTTGAAGACTTAAATGAAGATCTGGTTGCAAAACATAAGAAATATTCTGCTGGTACAATTCTTTTTTCTTATAAACTGAATTACTATTTCTATTACACTCTTTGTTCAAGTTTGGGGACGATGAAGGAGAAATGCTGAGCAAACTTTAACCCTATTTAGTGTTCAGGATAGCTAGGTACTGATACAAAATACAAATTCAGTTCTTTTAAAAGCTTATGCTAAGTGCAAATGGATTTGAGGCATCCAGCGAAAAGATAAATCATATAGGCCTAGACTTTATGCTTAATTCAAGCAGGATCTGAGCTGTGTACTACAGCAGATGTTTTAAACCTGAGAACCGTCAAAGTTACACAAGAATAATGTTTCTCAAAACCTCAATGTTTCGGCATTGTGCTTGTGCATGTCTGATTCAATTTGAGAAAAAGACAGCCTCACACGCACACAGACACACATAGGCGCACAGTTCATGAGCATGTGTAGCGAAACAGGGTAATTCAGGCGTTACTGAGGCAAATCAGCTTGTAAAGTTGTGTCCCAAAGGCTCCACCTGTTCCAAGGTCTTAACTGTAGCAAATGGGGGGCATTGGGTGTCAAACAGGAACTGACACTCAAGGAAGGGCCACACACACGCACACAGACACACATACGGACCTCTGAACGAGCGGAAGTGTTTGCTGGGGGCAGTGAAACCGCGGGTCCCGTGAACATTGACGGCCGCCACTCTGAACTGGTACCATCTGGTGGCTCTGATGTCGGCCAGTTGGACGCGCTCCTCTGTAGTCTGTAGGGGACAGATGGGGGGAGGGGGGGGAGAAGGCCCACAGGGGTCAGGGGTCATGCAGGGTCATAGCTCGTGCGCCTTTGCTGCCACATCAGTCATCTACATGTTTCTCTTTGGGGGAACGTTCAAAGACACTGCGACAGTAAGGAATGTGCAACCGTGTGCTACAGTTGTTGAGTGAGGGCAGTGATTCCACAGCTGTGTCATACCCACAATGCTTTTAGTCTACGTGTTTGTTATTTTCCAAAAAGGTTACGACGACCCCCATCAAATGGAAGTAGATTAGAGGGGTAAACAATGGGACTGTGACGTAACACGCTGGCAAGACAGGTATCCCACCAGATCTGTTCCAGAGGGCAGGAGCGGCACACCTCACCTGTGCCATGGTCTGCCACTCGCTGGCGTCGTCCTCACTGGGATGGATGCCATAGTTCCAGCGGCGCTGCACCACGTACAGGACGGGCTCCACCGAGATGTTGAACTTGGAGGACCAGCGGATGTCCAGCTGGCCTGACGGCTGCTCGTGGAAGACCAGCTCCTTCCTCGGCTTCAGGGGAGCCCCTGTGGGGAAACAAGTAACAACTTCCTGTGAGACAGTGGCGGGGATGAGAGGACATGACATCATAATGGTGAGGTGTGCCAACAGATAAACACACACACGCACCCTGACACAAGTTTCAATCTAGTTGTATCATTGTTCCACACATTCAACCCATTCAAAACTCAGTCAGTGTACCCATGTGTGATAAATTAGAGATTTATTAAGTCCAGGATGGAGTGTAAGTGCTCCGCCACGACAGATTAACTCTCCCTATAGGATTTATGACAGTTTAGACGTAGTGAGTTGTTGATTGAGAGGTGGGCGGAGTGATAATGAGATGGAGATTGCAAAAAAGCGGTTTCGGGAGTACAGAAGAACGCCGAATAAATCGCACAGCTCCCTATAAATTACTTGGCCCGGTTCGCAGCATTACTGAGCACCACTCCTGTAGCTGCTTTGCATTCACAGCAATAAACTCCTGTGGTGCAAACAACACACTCAGGTTATCAGGAACAGCGTGTGCTGTTAGAGAGGGGGGGGAGGGGGTTGGGGGGTGTCTGTGTGTTCGGGGGGGTGATCTTGTTATATCTCTGTTCAATCTTCTAGAGGCTTCTTGATGTGATTGATTGATGCACATAAAGATTGAGTCGGGTCCATTTTCCAAACACATTTTACGAAGCCATTTTTGTGTCCCGCAGATAACAGGTCTGTGTAGGAACAGCTGTGTCCCATTGTGCCGTGGTTTCACAGCTCTGGCGTGCGTGTGTGTGTGTGTATATTTGTGATACCCCTCAAACACCCAAATACACTCTTTTTTGACACGCTTAAATACAAACACAACATTGCATCTTTCCTCCAATCAGACTCATCTTTTGTCAGACACACACAAACACACAGACAAAAGGAAATCATCATGTGGGACAAAACAACAAACCCTGAACCTTTCTCCACCTCTTCCCTCATGAAAATAAACTATATTGCCTTGAGATCCTGTCCAAGAATCATATTTATAGTATTCATCTTTCAATGACCACACGCCTGCTCTCCCGTTTCCAATCCATGATGTAACTCCTGTTGAACAACTATCAACAGCGGAGTGCCAGTCCTACGTCATGAACGTGCCAACAAAAAGTATTGTGTTATAATTCGACATACTCACGCACTTGCTGTCATTATGACCATTCTAATAACAGGAACCGATAAATGAGGGAGGAACATTTCCAAAAACACACTTCAAAAGAATAATAATCACAATGTTTTCCCATAAATCCATTTATCCAATAATGGCTGCATCACACAGTCCCACGGTCCTCTTTGTTAACAAGGGGGATGATGGAGAGTCCAAATCTAATGACTTTCTACTGACCAAGTTACTGTGGTGGATTAACTGTTGTCAGAGAAATGGAGACTGACAGAAGGACGCGTGGACGTGGATGGAGAAGAAGAAGTGGTAGTCGACAGAATGCGAGACCGAGCCGGAGAAAGATGGACGCAGAAGGAGTTGGAGAAAGACAGAGGGAGAAAGAGACCGAGAGATAGAGGGAGTATAGGGTCTCACTCTCTCTGAATGAAACAAAGGAGTGAAGAGCGGAATGTTAATAAACAATACTAAATAAACAATAACTAAAAGGAGAATGATCACAAATTCACACAAGAAAGCTTTAGTATCCCACTGAATCCCCTGAAAAGTCTTCATCTGCTTCACCATCTGCTATGTTATACATATCCTATTAAATATTTCACATCGCAGCATGTCTTTGAAAACAAGTGGAAGTGGATCACGTAGATAAGGGGAAGAGCTCCAGTTCAGAAGACGTAGCAGCAGGCACAATGGGATGTGCTTCGTTCAGCCTGCCTTTACTCTGTCAGGGACACATGCTCACTGGGGACCTTCTTCACCTGCACACGCACACACACACACACACACACACACACACACGCACACACACACGCACACACGCACACACATCTGAGAGTGATCTCAGCAGTGGGAAATGCTCCATTTTGCACCACTCGTGTTGGGTAATGGCTTCCAGCATTATGGATCATCCTGAACACACTTGTGCACACGCAGAAACAATTACACTCTCCAAACCGTGAGCACATAATTAGACCTTTAACACTGGAGATTAGGATGGAAATTATCAAGAGTTTGACCGCACGGGGATCTAGAATATGGGCGAGTGAGACATCAATCCTCGGGTAGTCAGACTGTCTGGATGGCATTAACTGTCGGCTGTGTCTCGGTGTGGGTGGCGATGATTGAACGAAGACATCTCTGTATTGAATGAGTCTTCATTCATCTTCCTCCGTAGTCATGGTTATTCATCTCCCGGCCCTGGTACGGCACAGAATCTGCACCTTATTCCTTCTCATCTTTCACTTCTGAGCATATATCAATTTAAAAGTTTCCTTCAAAACACACACACGCACATACACACACAGTGGCTACACGCCTAAAAGTAATCACTGCTCCTACTGCAGTGGTTCAAAGGTAAGAGCCGGCTCCCATCTTCTACTGATACCGGCCCTGCACGGCGCTTTGTTATGGCCCAAGGCTGTTGGCCCCAGTTTCCCGACATGACAAAGAATGGAGCTCCGGCTTTTATCTCCCGGTGGGGAAAGCAGGCACTCGTCTCACACAATGAGGGCAGGCTCAGAGAACCCTCCCCGGGCTGGGCCATTAGACAGGGCTCCTAGAGCTGGAGAGCATGTGGGATTGTGAAACACCTTCAAGGTGGTCAGAAAGGTATCTTAACCGCTAGGGGGAATCTGGAGATGTTTGTGGGTGCCGATCATTCGCAGTTGGGAAGTGAACTCAAACGAATCTCATGTCAGGAATGTTAAATTGGCTTAAAATGATTGTACACAGGTACTATACAGCGATCAGTGTACATGGGTGTGCCAAAGTGGCCAATGTACTCCTGGGAGGACTCGTAGGATTGAAATGTTATTAATGGGTCTGATGAAACATGGAAAACTAGAATCTTAATACACTATACGCCTAATGCTGCTACAAAAAAGTGTGAATTTATGAAGAATAAGATAGCAGAAAAAGAGGCCATGAGGTGAGCCAAGTGACCGACGCGTGGCCTGCGAAACATGTACCTTTGTAGAGGTTTTTGGGCTGCTGGCAGGTGTGGCCACAGCCGTTGGAGCAGCACTTCTTCACTGTGGAGCACTCGGCGTCCTCCTCACAGCTCTCCACGCACGCGGCAGCAAAGCCACTGGCCTTCTCGGGGGCGGGGCAGTCGCCCTGCTTCACCCCCTCCACCGACTTCAGGAACTCACAGCTCGTCAGACACTCGTAGTGCTTCTTGGGAAAGAGGGGCTGGAGGGGGGCAGGGAGGAGGAGGAAGGGGGGGGCACAGAAGGGAAAAATATATGTCAGATCATTTTTAAGTTTAGGGCTGCCAGGCCTTGAACAGGCAGGTCAGTGAGCTAACAGGGATAGTCCTGTTTACGTTTCAGCTTATGACTCATTTGAGTGGTGAGTAAGTTAAACAGCTTTGATTCAATTTTAGACAAGAGTGCCATTACAGCACAGAAAAATACCCACTTCACACTCCTCTCAGAGTTTCCCCCTTCTTACAATTTTCCCTCTGGAGGGAAGTACTCAAACACTTGAGGTCTGAGGCGATGGTGACATACCTCGCATAAGTCCTGGCACTGGTTCTCCTTCAGGTCCCAGGATTCCTTGCAAGGCTCCAGGCACTGTGAAAGGGAGAAGGGTGTCAGCGCTTCAAAGACTCAGTCACATCAAAGAACCTAGCACACTGGAGGTGCTCTCGCTCAGACAGCCCGCCTAGCCCGCCCGCCTGTATGACAAGTACCTCTCCCAGCCACTTCCCTGGCAACTACACCGCAACAAGCCGTCACACCTCTTTGACACAGATGCCCCGCATACCTTCAAAGAACATAAACGATTTCCTACAAAAGGAGGCGTGGGCTAAAAGGGGGATCATTGTGAATGGAGTAAAGCACACCGGTGCTTTGACTTAGAAAAAGAAAAAGAAAAGGTGCATTCTGGGGTTTTGTCTGGCCCTGGCCTTGACAAATTCCTTCTCTGGTGCATCAGCATCAGCCCCCCCTCCCCCCCACCCATCCCACCAACACACACACACTCATGTCTGGACCTGATACAGTCTTCCACTGGCAGAACCTTCCCTCGGCACCGCCTTCAGTACAGAGCACAGAGGATGCTTAATAGATGATACACCCAGTTAAAATGTTTTTGGGATTCCCTTTTGCAACACATGGAACTGATTTACTGCATCAGTTTGGTGTTGGCAGAGGATGAAAGACGAATCTCATTGCGACTGCTGCCAGACTCATTTAGCCAAACCTATCAGATGGTCAAATTTAAATGAAAATATACCAATACAGTGAAATTCCTTTCAACGTAAATACAACAACTCACCCTCAACAAATCAAATTCAATGATGGTAAATGTTATAAAACATGAAACTTCATGCATGTCCAACAAAATCAAGGCAATGCCACCACAGTAAAGGGCAAGAATTCCGTCTGGATTGAGAGGATGGGGGTTGATGCGTTCCCTCTGCTGACTGCTGGCTGCTAGCGGAGACAGTGAGGGAGAAGAGGAGAGGAGTGCAGAATAGTCGAGAGGAGCAGGGAGGAAAGGAGAGGAGGGGAGAGCACAGGAGAGCAGAGGAGAGGTCTCCCAGAGAGAAACCACTGCTGTGCTGCTTCTGTTCACCCTCTGGGACAGGCCCAAACCACACCAACCAGAGACCTGCCAAAGCTAGTCATTCAATTTCGCCTCCTGCACCAGCTAACAGTGATGGAGTCACAGCAGCTAACTTCCAACAGTCTTCACCACATTCCTGCTTTGGGGAAAGTTCAACATGATTGGTCAGTGGGGGGGAAATCGTCTCTGATAAAGGAGAGACGGGTACAGCCTGGAGAAAAATAACGAGAAGAGGAGAAGAGAGGAGGAATGTTTCCTATGTGAACCCTGGGCTTAAGATGCTTTCTAGATGCCTTCAGAGAGAGCCAGACCAACCGAGAACGCCATATGGAAACCCGGGAGAAAACATTTCTCTGGCGGTTCCAGTCAGCGCCCGTGTCTTCATAGCACAGTCAGTGCATTCATCATAAGAATCAGTTAAACGCAAAGTTGATGCAACAAAATTACACATCTCAGTCAGGGAGCCGAACCCGTGTTTATGAGTCTTTAATTAGCTCATTAGCAGCCCTCTGTCGTTATTATGCCATTGCCAGTGAAAAGTTTATTTGCTTTTTATGGAGTGAGCGGGACGGGCACACGTTGAAGCTCAAATCTGGCTTCTGGTGAAACATGCAGCAATCAGGGCCCTGTGCTCGCCTGCCAGCTCTCAATTACATGCTGTGCTGTGCTTCTCCCCCAGCCTCGCCTCACCTCGTTATGCCTCTCTGTGTCTTGTCGCTGGGTCGCGTTTGGCTCGTCGGGCCAATAACGTGTTAAAACAGCCAGATAATAATAGTCACTCGGGGTAGCGCAGAATTGTCTTCACCGCGTGAGTCAGCCTTCACTGCTGGAGAATGTATCAGTGTCAGTTCATAACGACCCCGCAATAAGTTATGTTGGTCTAGGAATCCAAGACAAACCCACTCCAGGCTCCACCGAACACCACAACTACAACCTGAAACTGAAATAACTTTGAAGACGTACGAGAACGGGAAGGAGTCGAAAGGTTGCGAGGATGCCATATTGAACACCACCGGTGTCCTCAAATGAATTTCAGAATTCCTTCCAGGCTAGCCTGAGGCGGCGTCGAACGCTTCTATCTAGCTCCGGTGTCGAGAGCGGGTGGCAGGTGGCCAGGCAGGTGGCAGGCGTCCAGGCAGAGGGGGCAGTAGCAGCCCTGGCAGCAGCACCGTGCCCCGTCTTCAAGAAGCACCATCCTGAAACAATGAGGTGTCGAAGGAATGACTTCTGCTCCATCAGAGTCTCTACAGGAACCTCCGGCAGTAACCCACACGTTAAAGCCCACAAATCCCCTCTACAAATCACTGAACATACACTCGTAAGCCTCGGGATCAGGCCCGTTCTCCCATTCAAAGATCTTGTGTGCGAGGAATGAATGCATTCCATCGTTGGGAAGAGAAAAAAAGGGGGCTATTCTCATAGGATGGTGTCTCTGTGGAGTTGAGCACACAGCCAGGATCTTTAGAGAAAGTGAAAATGGATTAGGAACTTTATCTGGAGATGCCCGAGCTCGCGTGCCAAGCCACGGTCATTAAGATAGCAGTACTGTACCACGCGACGGGAGGTTATGACACAGATCAGAATGCATGCTCTGTGTTTCCAGACCCAGCCTCTTCCCATTCTTCAGCCTTACCTTTAATGATTAACCCTTGAAGCTAGTTTTGTTCACATAACAAACACACACACACACGTGTGCAGGAGGCTGATTTACCAGGTGATATCTTAGGAATGTGTTCCCTTGTTACAATTTTCTTAAGGGAATGGATATGTTGTAAAAAGGGGTCATAAAATGTAAGCGTTGGAGTGGTCTGTGTGATAGTTCTCCACAGGTGTGCTGATAACTGACAATCTGTCAGCATTTCTCACCAGCCACACCCACAACCTGACATTTTAGTGGGAGAGGAGGAGGGGTTTAACGACAGATGTCTTGCCAAAGCAAATAGAAGAGCCTGTATATAATTACAAAGGTGCTCTCATCAATCAAAAAAACCGGAGTGAATTTACACAGTTTCTTGACAATTCCAACAATATCAGGTGCTGTGACTCTTTAGCATGGGCAGAACCATTCGATTTTAACTGGGCAAAGAAAGCATGTAACAGGAGACACACTCTAATAGGGACGGACATGGTGCATCTGTTAGCATGGATGCCAGCCTGACATTCTCTTCAAGCAAATCTTTAAGTCTGGCAACCATGCTACCATCTGTTGGAATAACAACAGCAAACCATGCCATTCTCCTATGAGTACTTAACATATTTTCCTCACAATTTTCCACAAATTTATCTTGAATTGAATGTTTTCACTCTCAGATGTAAACAAGGACGTTTCGCCATTTCTATGGACTTGGAGCTGTTTGCTAACAGTCTCCCGACAAAAGCGATTGTGCTCCCAAACTCTCTCTTTTGTGCTCTTATCTTCCTCCCTAAAAGTGACACATTCTGCATGGCTAAGTAGGGCCGTCCATGGGGCCTTTTCACTCCCCATTTCACGCTGTAATAAAACTCAGCAGTTGTTGCACCGGGGGACCCTGAAAGGCTTTCTGTGGGGCCGATGTGAGAGTCAGCCTGAATGGCTGCCAACGCCAAGAGCTCGTCCTCAGTTTGTCACGGCCAGGACACAGCAGAGGGGTGGTGGCTGGGTGGCAGAGGCTGGGGCGATGCGGGGGAGGAGGGGTAAAGCAGGGGGAGGGTGGCAGAGGCTGGGGCGATGTGGGGGAGGAGGGGTAAACCAGGCGGAGGGGGAGGGTGGTTCTGCATCCTAGAACTCACTTCCCCTGCGGCCGAGGGGCTTGGTTATCTCTGTCCATCGTTAAAAAAATAAAAAAACACTACCCAAAGGAGACAGCTGGAACAACATAAAGGAGGGAAGAAATCCATGTACAAAATGTCACAGAAGTGTTTTGCTTCAGTTAATGAAGCATGAACTGCTACCAGGCAAGATTGCCCCAGGCCTTACAATAAGCACTGCAGACATAATAAAAGTGGGAACATAATTCATACTAATGTATCGCATAGGAGACATTTTCCCATACAGCCTGAGCCTATTTGTACAATCGTGCGGCTGGATCAGGGGAGATGTGTGTGGCTTTTACGTGACAGATATGATGGATGCTTTCGTTTCATAATTCCTCACATCTATCAAGTAAACACAGCATTTCTACACATGCATAACCGACAGGAGAGTTTTCTCCGTACCCATGGATTCTGCTCTAAAGTCACCTAAGCATAACTTTCCAAAGCTCCACTTGCCTTCGTTTTTTTCCACATCATCTCATGATGTAAGAGATGGCTCCGGAAAGCAGAGGCTATCGACCCAAGGCCTGAAGTTTGTTGTCAGCGCTGGGTGGGACTGGGGGATATTGATGGGGCGTGCCTGGACTCCCTGGGCGGCAGGCGACAGAGCGTAGGGACCAAACTCCTCTGGGAGAGGCAGATATGAGGGAATCTCTGTTGTTGATCACACGCTGTAAATCTCACCTCCTATCTCACTGAGTTATGGGCCTTTTCTGCTGCCCTGGCGCTTTTCACGCACACGGAGACCAGACTCAATTACTCCGGCAGCTTCGAGGCTGCTCATATTTATCGACCCATCCAGGAGCTGGTCACCAAACCTTACTTTAGTTCTGGGTTTATACTGCTCCACTCACACATTTTTTTTCTGGCATACTCACTTCCTTTCTTTCTCTCTCTGTCTGTCTCTCTTTTCCTTCTCTCCCTCTACTCTTTCTTTTTCTTTACTCGCACTTTCATGACCTCACCCACTCGATCTCTCCCTCTTGTCTTCGCCTCTCCCTGTCTCTTCTCACCCTCTCTCCCTCTCCAACATCCTTTCTCCGTGCCTCTTCTTAACCTTTTTCCCTCTCCTCTCCCTCTCTTCCTTCCTCTCTTCCTTCCTCTACCCTTCCTCTGTCCCTGCTTCTTCTCCCCCTCTCTCCGTCTCCTCTTCCCTTCTCTCTGCATCTTCTACCCCCTCTCCTCCTCCTCCTCCTCTCTCCCTACCTCCTCTCTGCCGCTCCCCCTCTCCTTCATCACCCCACCCCAGTTGCGTCTCAGAGGCATTACTAGGAGCCCCATTACTCTGGATGGTTCCCCTGTCATCCCCCTCTTTCTCTCATTCTTATTCGTGGCACAGGCCCCACTTCAAATTGCATTAGAGAGAATTCAGAAGTCAGCTTGGTTTCCATCCAAATCCATATTCAAGTTGAGTGTTTTATTTCAACCATGTCCTGAAAAAAGTTCTTTTTAAACGAGCTGCGTGACATTTTTCAAATGCCTCTCTCTTTTGATGCACTCTGGGAAGAATCATAACAAGAGGTCCCCACATCAAGGAAGTGGAAACATATTTCATCACGTGTCAGAGTTGTGATCTGAATAAGTATAAAATAATATGTTAATACGCCTTTCCAATATGTCTTTGACTTACCATTAATTTTCATAGGATTGTAAAACCGTTGCGAATAAATCTGGGTGGAGTGGCTGGGTGCTGAGCTCGTCGACTGCTACAGTAAACCTTTCACATAATTCTCAGTGTTCTGTTTGGTCTGCTTTCTGGGGTGTGGTCATGCGTGAGACTGCCAGACAACCTGTGCTCCTAGTAAACCAACACAGGTGTGTATGTGGAGGACAGTGAAGGCATGCTGCCATCCTGGACTGGATTATGTGCTTCAAGATGGACGAGACAGAGACAAATGAACAAGAGTGTTCTAACTTGAAATGTGATTTAGAACCACCTTTTTCTCTTTCCTTAAACACACACACACACTCACGCACAATCCCTCATCTTTCGCCACAGCTTGCTAAGGTTGATTCAAACTTCAAAAGCGTCTGTTGGTTTTGTGTTGGTTGAGTTTACCAAGGATACATGACTCACTGTGTCTCGTTCTACCCTGTCATGGGTTCACAACCCTGAAATGTAATCACGGGGGCACGGCTCTCTCTGTAATTCCATAGTTTACGTTAGGGGAGGAAAATATACGTTTCTTACATATTTCAAACACCCTTGATACTTTTAATTACAGATATTTGTTGGAAAAACCTTGTTATATATACAGTAGTAATTTAAAAAATAATTGGAAGCAAAAAGCAGCTAAATGTTCCTAATCAAAGTTTTTTTACTGCCTATTCATTATTAATCTTACAATTCAAGTTTTAGTTAAACAATTGAAGGCAAATGAAAATGATTTCCAGTCAAGTTAAACATCTCATGTCCAGTTTTGATAGACGTAATATCAAATTGGCCAAATACCTTTATACTTTATGGCCTGGAAACAGTAGTAGGTAAACCATTTCCTAACTTTCACACCAGGAAAAACAATGTTGATTTCCAGCTCTTTTGGGCTGGAATTGATAAGGCTAAGGAGCAGCAATTTTGTTCTTCAACATGATATGGTGAGCAGCATAGCAGGTGGTATCACAGACATTCTTTGAGTATCACTTTAATTATTAATTTAAATGCAGTTGAGGGAGCAGACAACAAAGAGCCTAGAAGGAATCTGTTGCCAGAAAGCGAGAAGGGAAGGAGTGGTGTGTGTGTGTGTGTGGGACTGGCCATGAATTATACATACACCCCACAATCAGAAATGCCTGCTTTATTTATGAGCTGAAAAAAAAAGAGCTCTGCCTGGATTGGGCTTTGTCTGCTGTGGAATGCAATAGCTGTTGCCTTAATACTTCATGACTCTGTTTCAGCAGTCCACCTAACCACACACAGACATCCTACTCTACTCACTTAAACCAGTCCATCACCTCAAGAGACACTGAGACGATCAAAGCAGCCCGGGGGGGGGGACACACACTCCACAGGTCTCCTTCATTTGATGTTGTTACACTAAGCGCGACAAGGGACAAAATTACAGTGGGTCGTAATCGGAGACCCCGGCGATCACTTTTCTCAGGGTTCGGTTTACATTTCATGACAATGAGAGCCAACAGGATGTTTCCGTCGTGCGTCGGGTCAGATTCACGATAAAGACGATGTTTGTCCTTTCACTGTGGAGCAGCCTGGGAAGCATAGGCCCTCACCGCTGTTCCCCTCTGTCCCACGCCACTCTACTCTCCATCACGTCCGATTTAGAGGACTAACTCCCACGCGTCTGCACTCCTCCGAGCGATGACACCAACCACCGCAACGTCACAAAATTGATGGACACATGAAAGCAGAGTTTAGAACGGGATCAAGCGCTAATGTGCTTTCCCAGCAGCCAGCTCTATTTAGACTTCTAAAACACTAATAGATTTATGGTTGTGATAACCGGGTCAAATTTTTCACAAAGAAGTTAAAAGAAGAAAAAAAAAGACTTGGCTCTTACGGCCCATTCTCCTTTGAGAATTGACGGGATAGCAAACAAATGAACTGTTGCTAACATTTTCCTGCTGTCCTCTGCTGCACGGGGCTGTGAAACCGTGTCGACTATGGTCTCTAGCTCCCTGCGATATTAAAAAAGACAGTGGGGATTATTTGTACCATCAAGTGGTCTGAAATCTAGGTCAACAACATGTCTAACATGACATGTTTTCGACGGGAGGCAGAAGGAGCTAATCACATACAGCGGTCACATTCCACCAGTATCTGCCTTTGTTTATTTGAGGTTGAGAAACACTCCACATCCACTAATCCCACTCCACCTGCCCCCACTGACTCCTGCTAGCGAGCTCTAATGGGAGCGGTCCTCCCTGCTAACCAGGGCTGAACTGCATCACCTTCTGCTAGAGGGAAGATAATGAGGAGCACTGTGGTAATCTAGAAGACATTCCTCATGGTGGATCAGGGTGTCAGGCTCCTCGTTTTCTCCATATGTCTCACTGTTCCACAGGGGTCCTTCTTTACCCAGAGGGCCACAGGGCAAGGCCAGGGCCTCAGGGCTCAGGATTTACACTGCTGTGTGTTTGCAAGGATCAAACCAGAGCTTAAGCCTGGACAAATTATTTTTTGATTACAGGCAAATTCGCCTCGGTAAATCCTAGATGTGTAAATTACTCTGCTGACACACTGACCACAAGGCCCTAGATTACATAGGAGCTAAGAGCCATTGAAGATTCGACACCATTCTCTCTAACCCTTCAGCCATACCACAGAGAATGCACGTGTTTTCACAAAAGCTAAACAGCTAAAATGGCAATCAGTGTTTTAGATGTGATTTGATTGAACCAATATCCCCCCATTAAAAAAACAATCATTTGAACAACACTGAGCCTAAGGCAAGTTCCCTTTTGTCAATCAATGGACCAAATAGAATAGATCCCATTTAATTACCAAACAGCAATGTCCTTAAACTCTTTCAGCTTGTGAGGTCTCTATGATGAGGGTTCACATAAGAGCAAGATAGGGAGGGATTTGAAGATGAGCTGAGCTTGTGCGTCTTGGTAAATTGACAGAGAAAGAGCCCAGAGTTGCACTGACTCAGTAGGAGCATAAGCACTTGGATGAGAACAGCTTGCCTTGCTGTGAGTGTTCCGAGCAGCTCTGATTACAATAATCCTTCCATGGACACCAAGCAAATTAAAAACCATCTGACATTTGATGAGGAGAGGGCGTGAAATCGGGGGTTGCTTTGAAAGATTATTTCGGAAAAGAGAAAGCTTTATTTTATTTTTTGCAAATTCGAAACAGCTAATACATGGATGGAACGCCCCTAAAAAATAATGGTGTAATGCCCTGTTTTTCTAACTGCTGCTTTAAAACAGCGAGAGTGAATAGCTACTACCTCACTAGAGGAAGTCTAGCTAACCTCACTTTTATCATCGTCATTACAGTTCCGTCCCGGGCTATCATCCCCGGTGGAGATGGAAGGCTGTTCAGTCTCCTCTCTGCAAGGGCTGCTGGTCTGGTCTGGTCTGGCAGAGGGGGTTCGCTCTCTGCCACCCACCATGTGAATAATGAGCTCCACAGATAGCAGTCAATGGAGCAACCCCCCTCAGCCAATGAAACTTAACAGCCATGTCCAGATCAGGTCTGTCCTGCTGGGACTGACCAGCCTGGCTTCATACTCCTCCGCCACCCACACACAAACACTCTCTCTCTCATACACAGACACCCACACACGCTCTCACATAAACTCACACACAAACACTCTCTCACACACTCTCACATACACACACACACAAACAGGCCTCAAACTCATACAAAAAAGAGCTTAGCCTGAGTTTCAACCCTGAGGTATGTGTTCCTCTTTCTTCTCTTCGACAAGATCGAGAGTCGCTGTGTGGAAATGTGAAATTAGTTTCAGATGGATCAATTGTCAGTTTGGGATCCAATGGTCGAACTAAGCACATCCCTTTAGCCTTTATCAAAATATATACCAACATATCTTGACAAAAGACAGTGGGGTAGTTCAGATTTGACCTGATGTGTCGAGGCTAGTGCTAGTAGTACTGCCCTACACACATCAGAGGTGTCCAGTCTGAGTGTTAGGCCTCAACGTGACCAAAAGGGGCTTTGAAGTCTGTCCAAGAACAAAAAATGTGCCATGCCCTGCCATAAACCCTCCACACAGAACCTACTTTATCAGGTCTTTTCACAGCACCACAAAATATACTGCCCCGCGGGCCAAAGAAAAGATGACCACACAAAGACCTTAGTAACTTGCCATGACACACTCTTCAAGTTTAAAGCCAACAAGGAATCTGATATTTCCCCCAAGTTCTTACTATTATTTGTCTTTTTAATGAAGATTAATGCAGATTCATGACTGAGCCAGTGCTACCAATTAAATTTTATTGGACTGATTGACCTAGAAAAACACTACTGTTGGGGAAGTTGAACGTTTTTGGGGGGCGTGAGAAAATGAGGGGGTTGGAAGGGGGGCTGAAGACAGGCTTTGAAAGACACTTTTGAATGAGAGACATAGCTTTTCAATGATTAGTAGTCAAGCAAACTGCTCCGAAACCTTAGTCCCAAACATAAAGGTTGTGGCACATGTGAACCAAGAGAATGAAACAACATTGTATGGTCTTATTTTGAATCATTGTACTGTGTGTATGATTGGTTGGAAGAAGCACTTCTAAAATCTCTCAATAGGAACACCTGGGGCATTTCAATTCCAAAAAGGACGCACTACCGTCAAACAGCTTCCGCTAAACAATACTGCTTTCAAGGCTTTTTCTTTCTGAAAGCTCTTGTGTGTTCATGTGGCAGGAAAAGTGAGAGAGGCAGCAGTAATCAGCCCACAGTTTAGAGATAGATGCTATCCCAGAGATTACCGCAGTAAATCTCTTCAGATTAGAAATCCATGCTTTCCAGTTCACTGAGAAATCTGTTTTGGTCAGAAACCGTGCACAGAGGCATAACAAATGTATCCTAAAGCAGAATTGTATGTTTCTCTTCAGAAAATAGAAAAATGTTCTTCAGACACAAAATAATTGAATTCTGGGTTGAGAGTCTGAGGAGGCCAACTCATCCAGGCATGAGACACGGCCCCTTTCTTCTCCTACCCTTCGAGGACTTTGAGTAATGAAGTGCATTGCTTATTTGCAGACTGGCGTTTAGCTGCCTCGAGTCAATCGTAGCATTTGATTTGGAGCCTGGATCACACCCTTGGGGAAAGCTACCCAGTTATGTCAGCCATGCTCCAAATGTGGAAAGCGTCTTGGCTTGCTCTCTTTTCTTGCATATCCACACACACACAGTCAAAGAAAGAGAGAACGCCCTGTAGTTTTCAAAACTTTCTCTCCTCAAACTTCCACATTTCTCAAGTGGGACGCTATCAAAGCAAAGACAGAATGACAATAGCTCATACAAATGCCAGCGTCCCATGTGAATAGGGCTGGGCTGCCGGGCCACTGTTATAGCATGCTAATGCCTCCCCCATGCCGCACCGCGCGAAACCTCTTTCTGGTCCGCCGAGAGGGCAAGAGGGTTAATTACCATGACAATGGGGACACTGGGAGCGGGGCCGACTCCGGACACTGCACAGGAGACGGCCAAGATGACTTTCCCGTCTCAAATGAAAACGGGGAGGCTTTGATTTCCTAAAGCCCAGACAGATGGACGGGGTCACCGCATCTTTGTCTAAATAATTAACCAGCCTTTCCACACATTATCTCCACAGGCAGGGAGCTCACTAAGGGGCCTTGGGCAAAGCCATGGGAGCCCAGGGTGGACAGGCCTGCACCAATCCCAGGGAGGAGGGGAGGGGGCTCCAGACACAGCCTTTGTCTGTCTGTTTGACTGTGCGCTGTTGATGAAGTGTAGAGGCTAATCAGGGGGCTGTAGAGTCATTCACCCTTGGTCACTGTACAACACGGCCCCATTTGGGGGGATTGTTGGAGCTCCCACAATAGTCCCATGTTTTGACATCCACAGAGAGCCTAGGCAAACACTTGAGTTCCTCATGGGGGTGTGAAGTGTGTGTATGTATGCTCCTCAAACACCAGGCCTGGGGAGAAGCTTGAAGTGAGAAGAAGGTCCGTGTTTAGATACCTTGGAAAACGTCAAAATGGAATCGGAACAGAATTTGAAAATCTTACTTCCGAAAAACCGAACTTAACTATTAGGGAGTTCAATATTTGTTATGGCTCAACAAGCCTTGTAAACTTTTCATCCAATTACTTTCAAGAATGCACTCAACTCATGCATATGAAAGTCAAGGGTTAACAAGTGCAAAACGGACATGCTTGTTAGAGTACAGGGAGAACAAGATGTCTATTAAAGAATCTCTGGCATTTTCAGAGATTCAGCAATGTTAGCGGCTTGATTATGAAAACAGTATGCTGTGCATGGACTTGCAGCCAGCAAAAAACCTTTTCAAACATAAAACTCCTGATGAATGACTGGGGAATGACTGGTGCCAAGAACCAATGTTGGCCATCACTATGGAAAGGAGAGAAACAAGTTTCACTGCATTATAGTGAAAACAAATGAGGCTCGTTTCTAACAGAAGGCAGGCCTATCTCTCCTTAATAGTACCCAAACTCTCTTGTTGCTCATTGGGAATTACATCAGAAGCATTATTACTAATGTCCATTTTTCTCATGAGAAGGAACAAGGAATGTAGAGTAGAAATGTTTACCTAGCAGATACCTACACAGGATAGTGTAGTAAAATGTAGATTATTCTGGACTAAATTAGCCGCATTTACCCATAATATGGACAGGGCAACCTCTGAAATCAATTAAAATGATCACAAGATTGATTTGAGTGTTGTGATTAATGTTTCCACCAAACGTGCCTGTAAAGTCAGCTACAGCAGACCCTCATTTTCCAGGTTCTGATTTTTCCCTGTTGTCATGAACGATTAAAATAGTCTGCCAGATCATTTTGAATACCCTAAATGGCCAACGATATTAAGCATCTGCCCGTGCAAATAAACGAGTGTCCTTGGACATTTCAAGGTATGCAATTCATAAAACAGGACTCAATAAAAGTGTGAGAAAGGCAAACATTTACACTAGGTGTATTTGTTTTCGTAGCCGCGCACCGTGCCAAATGAACAAGTCGTACAAGCAAGAGCACTAAACACAGGCGAGGATGAGGTCCAATTTGTCATCATCTCTGCATGAAAACACATCCCGTGAGCTGTTCCTTCAAGTTTTTGTTCCACAGAGGAAAAGCAAACAAAGACACGCTCTCCTGAAAGTGAAAACCATAAACATCTGCGTGAGTGTGAACGGTGAACATTCACTCAATTGATGTTTATATCCAGGTCTACATTCCCACCTCCACGTCTGACACAGTTGGAGCCGGCGCGTGGGGTCGCTTCATGCTCAGCGTGAGAGTGAGTGAGTGAGAAAGAGAGAGAGAGAGACAGAGAGACAGAGAGAGAAAGAGAGAGAGGGCAGAAGGAAAGGGGAGATGCTGACAGGTAGGAAGAGAGAGTGCATCTTTCCTGTCTCTCCCGTGCGTGGGAGCACGGCCGGGGTGTCATCATATACCTCCTGGTTCTTCTCTCAGAATACCCTTTCCGCCGTCTACTCAGCGCAACAGCAAGAGCCTTGTCAGCACCTCGGAGGGAAGCTGAGAGGACATGTCAGCACCGTCTTTTCAGGGAAGCTGTCAACACCAGCTTTACATCAACCATCCCCAGGACAGGGCATGAAAAACAAACAAGGCGTCCGGGAAGAGTTTCATAGACTAATCCTATTGCAGTGTAAACTTGGATTAGCATGCTTCACTTTAATATGTTGAATACTGTAGGTTGGTGCAGTAACCTGTTGATATGAATATGATCCCCAACGTAGATAGACATTGGTCAGAGTGTGTACATCAGGTTGGGAGTGTTGTCGATACCTCACCTTTGAGCACTGCTTGTGATTCTGACACCACACCAAGGATCCATTATTCTGAAAGACAGAAAAAGCAAACCATGAGATGAATGTCGTTAATGTGGGTGTGGCGCAAAGCAAACCCCAACCCAGCCTCGGGGGAGCGTTCAAAATCTCTCCCATCACAACTTCCCTGCATGAGACGCCAATTACCACAGGAAAAATACACAAACCCCAAAGGCTCCTAGAGGTCAGTGCAACCTTCTCAGTGTGTAACACAAGACGGCAAGGTCAGAGCTGTGGGGGCAGATCTCTGGTCAGCTTCAGAGTAGTGCAGCGCCGCATTCAGCTCTTATCAGAGTCTGTTTGATCTCCCCATCAGACATCCCGACAGGTCAGCCAGACAGGAACTGATGTCAGCACTCCTGAGCAGACTGCAGACACCTCCAATTCCCACTAATGGCTGAGTAAGTGCCACCTTCTAGGCACCACAGAGACCCAACATTTGGTCCTAATTGAGCCGGCTAAAGATGGAGTGCCCCTTAGTTGCTGTGAGAAAGACCATGGACGTAAATGACTTCTGTGAGTGGCTATTTCCTGAATGTCCAATAGCACATGGAACCACAAGGGCATTTGCACCAATTACACTTTCACTGGATAGCTTGCATGATGAATTATCTTTGGACTAAATGACCAGTTGATTAACTCACTGGAGGGTTTTAATATAGCTCTGTGTCCAGGTCGGAGGCTCAGGTGTATGTGCGTATTGAGCCGCAACTACTGCAACTGATATTCTTCTGTAACCACAAATAGCTGGGAAAATCCAGATGTGAGAAAAATCATTGAAAACCTTCTTCATAAAGCCAATTTCCATTGGCTAATACATACACGGTATGCTACAAATGAAAAGTCATTGCAGAGTCCTGAATATGCGCTTTGTTCCTTGCTATAAGACCCCGAGGCAGGACATAGCCTAACTTTAAGGGCCTGTAAGCCAAAAGTCTGTTCAAGTTCAATGTCAAGTTCAAAGCCTTCTCAAACAATGTAATCCGGTGGAAATTCCCAGAGAGACCTCGGCAGAGAACTTATCATTAAAGGGTTTAATTTGCCATCCAGTACCAGTGAGTGTTGTGCTTTTGGTGTCAAGGATAATGGTCAGTTAGCTTCAAAGCAATTCATAATTGTATGACAAGGTCGAGGACAGAGAATTTCCTCCTTAAAGGTGTGTTTCTAAAGTTTCCCTGTAGCTGATTGCAATTACAATGGCATTCCTGGCATAGCATGGATGACTCAAACAAATCTTGTTTTAGATTTAGAACTATTATTTATTGCACCTTTACGACTGGTCTGTAAACCCCAGTAGATATGAATGGTTAAAACACTGGGCCGGATCAAATCAATCAATTCCCTGACAAACAATTATCCGCATTATACAAAAAGCTATCCATCAGGTAAGTTCAAGTCATCAATCGGTAACTCTGCGAAAAGGCTAAACTCCTGACATTTCCACCGGTACACCATCCCTCAGGATAATTTATACACGTTGTCAGAACTCCAGACCTGCTCTTAAATCAGCAGACCTGTTTGTGACACCTCTTCTAAGCCATGCATCCCACAGGCAGACAGACAGAAAGACAGGCAGACAGTGGGGGATCCGGTGAGGGGCTAATTTCGCTGTGTGACAGCATCTCTGTTGCACCAGGGCTCAATGGGATGTTGGCCCAGCTGTCCAGACCTGACCCTGCCATGTCAGGGACCGCTGGGAATAATTATAGGTCAGAGCTTCATCACTTTGACTCACGGAACATTCTCCCCTGCCAGCTCAACATCAGCCAGGGTTGAAGACACACACTCATCCGGTGCTATCCAGGCATTGGCTAAAATGACTTGGGTTCAGCCCAAACAGTGCAGGGTGTGTGAGTGTGAGAGAGAGAGAGAGAGAGAGAGAGAGAGAGAGAGAGAGAGAGAGAGAGAGAGAGAGAGAGAGAGAGATAGAGAGAGAGAGAGAGAGAGAGAGAGATAGAGAGAGCGATAGAGAGAGAGAGAGAGAGACGAGAGAGATGAGAGAGAGCATGACAAGAGAGAGAAGGAGACAGGAGAAGTGACGAGTAAGAGAGGTAATACGACTTGTGTTGGCTGAGCAGTCTAAGCAGGTGGCTTGTGGCATGTTGTATCGTCTGGACCTCTGAGAGGAACGTGGATAAACTGTTGCTTCCTCCTTGAGGACAGAATTCCTGCTTTTTTTTTACTGACGCGGAATTCTTTTGTTTCCTATAGAGGTTTCTTTGATTTTGTGTAAGCCGATCTGTGCAGGTTTTGGAGTCGTTCCAGACTACATGGATGTAGATGTACCATTTATTAATACAGCGTTGATCCGACTTGTCTTTTGAGTGCTCCCGTTATAGAGTGCAAGTCTATAGTACATCAGTGACCAACCACGGAGACAGGGCAAGGAGCAGCCTTTCTGTGTCCTTCAACTGCCCAGGGGCTCTACAATCGGATCCAAAATAACTAACCCTGGAGCCTGCAGGTCAAGGCACTACCGACTGCAAAAATAAAAGGTCTCAAAGCTTATAGGAGAGTATGCGTGTGGTCATTTGATTCACTGTTTCTAAACGTGAACTCCAGAGATAGGACAATGATCTGAACACATTCGACTTCTTCAGGAGCTCCTTTATTTCGTTTGACTTGTTTCACATTATGTGATGGTTTTGTAGCTTTATTTATCCAGGTGAGAATGTCTGTTTATCAGAGAGGTAGAAGCCTTTGGAGGTCACATTTACAGCAGCACTATCCTGATATAAAAGCTCTTACAGTAAAGTGAAGTTACACGGAGCCTATTCATCCACCGTCTTCACCAATGAAAACCTCTAACCATGAGAAGGCCAGTGTCTGTGGTTTCATTCCATTTAAAGTCGTTACGTATCAAAGGTAAAATGAGGAGACATGGAAAAACTACTTTGCCATGTTTTTCTTTCCTTTACTAAATAAAGTGTCATACATAAACTTCAATACCAGGAATGAAAGGCTGAATTAATTTTTTTTGAAAGACTTAATGAAATAACAAGACCTGATGGACACACCTTGTTTTCTGGCTTTATAGGTCCTCACATAAATAATCCAGAGCATGGCTTATGCTTTCAGAATGCTTTAGGGAACAGAGACCCCAGTTCACTCTTAATATTTTAAAGTGTCTGGAGGCCATATTTATGACTGGGTGTTCCCCTCTGTCTATTGTACAAGGGTGACAAGTTCCCCCCACAAGTGAAGAAAAATGTCAATAAATACATATGTATTTGGAAATAGTACATCTATAAATCAGCAGTTACCATAAATTTTAAAAACTAAACACACTCTTTTTCCAACAGTGAATCTGCATGTTTCCACCTCTCAGTAATTCATTATCGGTGACAAATTCAAACAAAAAGCCTTTGATTCCAGATTAAGCCAGTTCCAGGGAAGGCAGTTAAATGCTGGAAGGATTTCACAAATGTAAATTCAATGTAACATGAAAAGCAGAGAAATGACATCAGAAAAACAAATTGCCTGTATAGTAACTATTACATAGTAACTATTACATTAAAAAGCATATATTAATACTTTCTCCGTCCTAATAAAAAACTTGATTATCAATAGTAAATTTCCTCCCACTTGACATACAGCTGAAGTTTAATTTCCGTGAAACTTGAAACATTGTATGTCTTGGTTTCCTCAACCAGTATTAAATGAGCATGAAGGCTTTCTGAGTTGAATTAGAAGGTCTGCAGTCTCAATCATTTAAGTGGAGCAGCTTGCTTTTTCGCCTGCCGCAGTAACAAGATCTGCCTGAGGACGCATATCCACCTGTAGGTCGTGCTGACTGAGCATGCTCCAGGGTTGTGGCAACAGTACATTAGAGATTATCACACTTAGTCCGAGTGGACCCCCTGCATTTAGCAGAAGGATGACCTCACAGGGACAGCATCAGTGTATTTTCTAGGGAGTCTGTGAGGTGTGATGCTGCATGGCAGTTGGTGGCAGGCCAGGGACAAGCGCAAGGGCCAGCAGGGCAGGGGGGAGGAGAGGCATGTGTTTTTGCAGCTGACCAGACCTCCCATTTCCACATGAAAGGCCCGTTGGGAACACAGTGCATTCAAGAGTCTTAAAAGAGTATCAACAACAATTGCCTTCTATTCTTAGACTGGCAAGCTTGCTCAATCAGCCCCCTTATCACAGGCTAAAAATGCGCCTCTCTTTACATAAACAACACTTCCTTCTCATTTCCTCCTCGTTGAATGCACCTGACTCTAACCACAGCGACTCAAGCTCTGCAGTCAATTATTTAGTCCATTATCTCTTCATTATAGGTGTAACTTCATCAATGACCTGTTTGCCCTTTTGTCTCCTGCTGTGGTGAGATGAGATGGTGAGGGAGATGGTCTCTGGAACACATTCCAACATGCCAAATGTCAATTCGTTACCTATCTGAAACCAAACACTTTTGGTAAAAGACCTTTATTTTAAACAGAGATGTATCCAGTGTAGAATAGAAAGTTGTTTAGAAGTGGTTGGTTTAAGAATACTATTTCTGGGGCCCAACTAGTGAACAGAAGTTTTGGGTTGCTTTGTAATGATTATTAAACACTAACAAAGCCCGATGAAACTGAAAAATACAACTTTTTTAATCCTTGTAAATGCAAATGTAGAGGGTTTGAAAGCTGACAGGAGGCAGATAGGAGGTGAAAGAGAGTTAAGGGAGGAAGGCTTCGAGGCCAGCTCTTTGAGTAAAGTCCTGAGAGAGAACAGTGTGTCCAGTGAAGGGTGAAAAACAACTTCTGACACCACATACCAAATCACCCAGAGGACAAGGATAAATCTTCAGCAAATAACTTCAATTCAATTTCAAACAAATCCACTACAAAGCATCACAATACGTTAAGTGGTCTTAGGGGGATATAATTCTGAATTTATTGTCTTGGTTTTGTGAGGCAATGTGGAGAGGCAAATTAACTTAATCTGTGGTGAGAAATACAACTGGCAACATCCTAGTGGAATCTCAGCTATGAAAATAACATCACATTTAAACCATTGGATCAGCGGTCCCACCACAACTTTCTCAGACTTGTTAATACAAATTTAAAAACCTAGATTTCTTTCAATGCACAATTACATATACATCAATGATTTAGAAGACATTTAACTATGATGAATTGGTTGAACTAATAAAAAATGAATATATTTGTATAATATACTGTATGATGTACTCATGTACATATGTCAGTCTACAAAAGAAGTACGGATGCCACATAGCTTGAAAGACTGCCGCCACAACAAATGGATATCAGTTGTCATCATTTAATATTTTAACAGACATTTCTCCGAGGCTTGTCCCATAACATCTCTGTCCAATTATCATAGTATATCAACCTCCCTCTTTAGTCACGCTAAAAACTTCAGCAGCCCTTAATTACTTGCCTACTCAGTGGACTACGACAAACAGGTATTTATTACATGAAGTGGTTAATTGCACATAATCGTCTAAAGAGATATTAAATGAAATGAAACTTATGGGAATCTTGTGTTTTTGGGATGGAAGGACTCAGTTAAGTAAAACTTTTAGATAGAGCAACATGCTCTTACCTGAGAGTGCTTGAAAAACGCAGAGATGCGAGTGATGTGCAGGCTGAGACATCTTGAGGCGCATCTTGCTCGATAAATGCTGCCGGTAAAGAAGGAGTCATCGTGCTTCTTCGCGGACACATTTCCCTGGGTAGACAACACTATAATCCATAGACAGAGGGTAGCGCCCACATGTAGGCTCCTGGGAAACATGGTCCTGAGCTTCTGCTTTTTTATCCCTCCACAGATCGGACTACACTGCGCGTATACTCCGTTGGAGAAACTAAAGAAACTTCAATTATACACAGGGGAGGAGTCAGACGCTCATGTGCTCTGCTATTGGAGGACTGCGGGGTGATTGGCGAATACAGCGAGTGTATAGGAGCAGGTACTGTGTGTGGAAGGTCATAGATGTTGAAACTGTAATCGTGACCGATCGATCAATTATCATCACAATGATTGAAAACGCATTTAATTGTGCAATACTCTTGTGTCCTGCAATGAGCATACTAGTCCTACATTTACACTGTTATTGCCTGAAATCTTATCTAGAGACTTAGTTTCAAATTAAGAGTAATCAGTGCAATTAATGCGAATGTATTATATTTAATCTCAAGGTCATAGATAAGAAATAAATATATTCAGCCAAAATAGTAGCTACTTGATGTACCCTAAACTGTATAACAGGCATGGATCTGACCAAACCATGTACTTTATGTAATACAGAAGATAAACCTACATCTATCTGATGACACAACAAATACAAACATGCAACACGCAGAGTACCCAGATTGTCTAAACCAAGCCCCCCACATATGGCCCAGGCTTGCTAGCCTCCCAGGGAACCCCTTTGCTCCAGCCTGGCCTCACCATTTAACAGTAGCTTGGAAAAACAATTCTACCTGGAAAACAATTACAACCATCCTTAAACACATTCCTCAACATGGACTCCCAGCATTTGGCATTGTTTCATAGCCCTAGGAATGGAGAAAATATGACATGTAGGAAAAGGCTGAAATCGCAGCCATTTATTGTAGAGAGAAAAAAAAGAGTCTGTATTTAATAAGAAAGTTCCCTAGAGGTTTTACAAGACACTCTCGCTTTGCTTTTCTTAGCTTACTGACTGCTTGCCTGTATACCATTACAGCACCAATGTAATGAGCTTTTATGTGTTGATCCTAAACTGTGCAGAATTAGACAGAAACTGAGACTTACTCCTTCATTACATTCATCTAAGGTATGCCCTCTTGCCTTGAGCCAGCACAGCTCTGAGCCAATTCTTCTGCCTTTCCCTTTGTAATAAAATAAATCTTTAAGATGCCCAAACAAGTATATCCTGGAAAGCATAAGCTGCCAGCACCAAAGGTGGGGATCGCATAAGCTGCCAGCACCAAAGGTGGGGATCGCCCTCACATAAAAACGTCATTAATGAACTGATGTGATGAGATGTTTACATTCCCATACTACTGTGGCTCCCATATTTCCTGTACTGTGTTATGGAATCATGAGCTTCTGATTGTGGTTATCAGTGAACCACAGTGACAGACCAGCTAGTCTTTAAAACCAATGTGTTTCGTGTAAACCCACTCCTGGTGGTATGATCCTGCTCTCTGACTCTGAATGGGTGTTCATATCCCTGGTGGTCTCAGACACAATGCAACTCCTGGTGAGATATCCCTTGCTACTCTTAAAATATTTAAACGCGGATGTCTGTGTACCTTAAAAACTGTGTAATGGCTTAATTTGTTGGCTTATTACAGCCATGTGTGGCAGGGGGGTTTATGGTGTGTGGTGGAGGAAACACGAAGCCTGTGTGCGGTCCTAATGTCTCCTGCAGCCTGTGGGACACGCATCTCTTCCACTCCACTGTTTCATTGACTGGGAAAAGCCTCTGCCAATAGTGAACTCAGGCCATAAAGCAGATGCCGTTTTTGGAGGTGTTTGTCTGGGCAGAGGTGGGACTTGATTTTCAACGAACCACGTCACTCCTTTAATTCGGACCATTAATTACTGGGGGTCTCCATGGTAACTTCTGTTTACACGTGTAAACAGAAGTGCATCCAAACTAATTGAGTATAGATTTTGCGTATCACAAAAGCATACGTTACCTAAGTGTGAAGAAACTTAATAGTTGTTTGCTCAAGAGTGATTTAAATGTGTGCCCCGTGGACTATCAAACCATGGTTATTGTGTTGATTTACATCCTTTTACTGCATTTTACTACCATCATCATCCCACCACTGGGACACATTTTAATAATAAGAAATGCATAGATTCTTTTGAAAGTAACATAAACCAAAACCAACCTCATTAGCCCAAAACTTCCTTTTCAGATCCCTTAATCCTTCAACCACCTTTGAATGGCCTAACCCCACCACCTCAACCCTTGCTGTGATCCTCTGACCTCTCTCTGACCCCGTCCTAACCCATACATGGTCCCTCAACACAAATAACATATCGGTTTTAACCCAAACATGTAAGATTGATCTGGATTTTTTCTACGTTGTGGATTTCCTTTCCCAGCATGTAACATTTTGCAGCTGCTACATTTGGTAGAAGCCAAATGACTGTTTCCACACTACACAATTTCAATGAAATTCTTCTGGATGTATACTGGTTCCCTGGACATACCAAAGTGGACCTTTTCTGTCACATGATACTGTATGTCATAAGTATTTCAACACACCAGCTGAACACACTGCCAACACACCAGATACATTCAAGCCATGTATTTACACCGAAGAGGAAAGAGGTATATAGTACTCTACTGCTTGGTGATCTTTGATCCCGAGGCTGCAGGTGTGCTCTTTGTCATAAACCCACACCTGCGTGGAGGGGCCACTCAGGTGAGAGGCAGCAATCAGCTAAGTTCTGGATATGTCGAGACAAAGTACATAAAGAAGTCTCTGCCAATCGTATTGAGGCATGACCAGTTGCAACATTTACTGCTTCTGTTTCCACCGCCTGGCAGTTTGCCTATTTCCCCTTGAAAACCAAGAAACCAAGAACAAATGTGTTCAGACTTTGGCTGGTCACTAGAAGAGTGGAGTTTTACAGATGCGTATCTCTGGCCCTTCTGTCACAACCATCGAGGAAAACAATGCGTAGAAAATGTGGAATGTTTATCGGTTAATCTTTCATAAATCCATCACTTCCTCTGTGTGTGTGTTTGTGTGTGTGTATATTTATCAAAAGAACATAAACAAACAAGCCCTGTACTTCAGCTTTAATAAAAGACCCTGTCTTTGTTTGAACACATCCTGATAGCACATTGATGAAGTATCTTGGATGATTTTCTGATACTCTCCACATTTTCTGTAAAGTCAAGAGTGGCAACAAACATTACACAACCCTGGGATGACATCATAACAAGAGATATCCATCTACTAATAATTAGACAAGCATGACTGAACCATCAAACACTGGCTCTGAATTACAATGTATGTTTGTTGCATTTAAGAGCCTTAGCTCATTAGGTTTTCTGACTTTAAGACTTTAATAACAAAAATATTTAAACACTTACTCACTGTCTTCTGAAAGCATGAAGGTCCTGGGCTATCTTCCGGACCTTTCTGTGTGGAGTTTGTATGGTCTTCCCTGTTCACACATGGGTCTCCGCAAGTAACCCCAATGTGTGTGTGTGTGTGTGTGTGTGTGTGTGGTGTGTTAGCGTGCGTCGCTCTCCCTACACGAATGTCACATTTAAAAAATATATTGCTTGGCAGTTCCGATGTCTGCCACCAGGTGGAATCATTTGCCTGGATAAAATTATGCAATAAACGTAATGTTTTATTTTAAATAAAAAACGATTATCTTTATGTTGTGCCAACTGTAACTTATATCCATGCCAAAACTGTTATTTAACTATAATTTACCATGGATCTTTGCTAAATTCATCATTAACACACATCATATATGTTTTAGTGTTGCTTAATATATATTCTAAGTATTACAAAGTTAGGGTTATGGTTAATGTTAAGGTTAGGGTGAGTGCGTATGATACAGGCCCATTCCTAATCTGTTCTTTTTGTTTTCCTTACTCAATCATACTAGCATATAAGGCATGTCACTCAACTTGAGTCGTAGACTTTCTGTATTCATTAGTGTAAAAAAAAGTGATATATACATGTTATAAATATTAAAATATTGATCCTGTATATGCTACAGATTAGTGTAGAGTAGTTCTATACATAGATGCCCTAGAAATCCTTGACTGAAGTTGAGCGGGATACAGTGATGTCTGTTGAGCTCTGTAATGACCACTAGATGGCAATGTGGCCACACACAACTTTAAGATCAGTTCTTGTCAAGGTTAGTTTTTTTCCCCTTTTTGGTTTTTGGACATAGTTGTTTCCATAAGATGTTCCAGACTCATTAACCCAACAATAGAGAATTCACAAGGGGGGTTTTGTTAAATCAAACTCCAAGCAATATTAGAATGAAGTATATGATGGAAAATACCCCCTCCCTCCCAGCTTGTTCTCCCCCCTCTCAAACACTTTTTCACACATGTTCACATAGGCATATTGAAAGAGAGAGAGAAAGAGAGAGACCCACACAAAATTACAGCATGATTTCCATGACCTAGTTTACTAATCAGGTGATATAATGCACATTATGTATTCATGTAATAGTCATCTCATCCATTTAAAAAAAGATCTATCATAATTTGATGACTGTAATCCCAACGTGATAAACACAGTTAGTTTTCTTTTACCTAAGATAACCTCTCTCTCATTTGGTCACATGCAAATACTTTGCACGTCCCTGTAGGTAGACAAGCCAGTTCTAAATAACCCCATGAGTTCGCAGAGTGATTGTGTATGGGTGACAGTTCAGTGTGCCCACATGGGCTGGCTGGATGGCCCCATTACACAGCAATATGCTGATATGACAAAGCAGCAGCGGGCTGGATCCACTGATCCTCTTCTCAGCAATAACTAAGGCAGCCCTGCCCTTCCCCGGTCCTTCTGATTAACAATATACTGTTGGTGTCAGACCACATTCTAAGGGGTGTTTCTCTCTATGAAATAAAAACACATGTTCCAAATGATTCGACGTTGTTGGTGAAAATAACAACTTTTTGACTCGACGCCACTCAAAACGAGGCAGAATAAATGCAACCATGTGACACAATAATTCAATGTTAATACTGCTGCCGGTAAAAGGTTACTGCCTAGTCATTTTATGGTCATTACGCAATACAGTCACAGCGTTTAGCAATATTTCTCAATACAGTTTCCTATATCAGAGAGACAGAGGCTGAACTGTAAATTATCATTTCATTTTAGCAGCCGAGTGTGAAGGATGTGCATAACACGCCCCCGTCCAGGGCTGCTAGGATCTCCATGGAAACCTAATTGCTGACATTTCAACCAGCAGAACTGTTAAAGTCATCTGCATTGTACATGGTGGTGCACACTTCA
Source organism: Mallotus villosus (assembly GCA_903064625.1). Taxonomy (NCBI): domain Eukaryota; kingdom Metazoa; phylum Chordata; class Actinopteri; order Osmeriformes; family Salangidae; genus Mallotus; species Mallotus villosus. Next base: position 148,833 of record CAEFZP010005811.1, on the reverse strand, counting down.
AGGCGCCGAAGCCTGTGGCGCCATTATGCTTTTAAGACATGTTCTGACTATGCAGTGACTGTTATGGTCCAAACGTTATGTAAATGAAGACAAGAAGGTTATCTGTAATCAGGGCGTAAACCTGTGTTTTAACAGTAATCAATGAACAATCTCATGATAAAACTATTCAGTGTTTGGGTTGTGTGCTTTTACACACTTGCGACAAGTGTAGGACTTGGATTTCTTCAGACTATAATAAGATGATGACACTGGACAAATTGACTGAGAGCACACAACAGTGTCACCAAAGACTCAAGGGGAACAGAAACAAGCTTTGATTTCAGAGCATATTGAATTCAGACTCCAAACAACAATGTATTATTTTACTGTACTGAACTGTCATGACAATCGATGGCACTTCACTACCAGAGCAGGAGGAGAAAAGAGGTGGGCAGAGTAGGAGGAGCTGGAGGATCCACGGGTCATCAACCCTTGACCTTTCACCTCAGCCCCGATTCTCTGACATCTGTCTACTTTTCCCGCCTTTCCTGATCCCCCTCCTCCGCTGCCTCCTCTTCCCCCTACAGATCATTAGGTAAAGAATGTACTGGATTTAAAAAAAAAGCTTATTCATGTTAAGTGTCAAATGTGAAACGGACATGTTTATGTGATTAAGTAGAAAGGTATATATTTGCATTGGGTGTACATAATACATACATATAAATATACCTGTGCAAACTACCATAGGTTATGTGGCTGCCATTGATTTGCTTCTGTTGTATCTGCCATTGCTTGGTCTGGAAAATGGGTCTGAATGACATAACAGCACCACAGAAACCCTCATGCGGCTCCTGCCTGTGCTGTTAGGTTGCAGTGGGGGAGGGGAGGAGGAGAGTGGGGGAGGGGAGGTACAGTGTTACAAAGTACACAAAGCTCTCTCTCTTTCTCTCTCCCTTTTTCTCACACACACACACTAAAAATGAACAAGCACGTATGCACACACAGGTACAACAGCATACACCCATTCCCTCCACTCCCTGCCTCTCTCTCTCTCTCACACACACACACACACTATCTGTGTTTGCCCTGCCACACTGACTCACACACCCCGTGCTCATATTTTCTTTGTGGTATAAATAAAACTGGAGGGGCTCAAGAAGCTAAATCCAAAATGTCGATGGGCACTGCAGCATAGAGAGACGCACACACACTCACACACGTACACACAGCTGGATATTCCCCTGCTACAGGCTGAGCTTTCCCCGCGCTTCCCAGGCCTGTACAGCCCAACGAGAGTCGTGTGACTGGCGGCACCCTTCCCCCACAGCTACATATTACCATCCGCGCTCTGTGCTGTCTAGAAAGGTCATGTGACCCTCATCAGTCTCCCCGGTTGGGGGAGGGGAAGCAGATTGAACCTGTTCTTTGTTAGGAGGTCAGCCCCAGCTCCATGGCAGGAAGAGTGCCTACCATACACATCCTAATAGCAGGGCATGACGATCCAAAATGTGGCATGTAGCTTGCTTCGTACTGTAACAAACGCATTCTCTTCTGTCGAATGGGGACAGAATGTGCAATTGTGGACAACGTGTATTTGTAGCCTGGTTATGGTCCGTCATACAACTGGATGATCGCGTTGTGTCTCTGGAATGGCTGATCCCTCTTATAATAATTCATGTGCATACATCCTATTTACTCTAAGAACATACAGTATACGAGATCAAATATATCTGAGAAAAGGGAGTATCTATTGGCTTGTCACTAGTATAAAGTAGGATCTTTCTTTATTGTTGTGTTCTTCATGTAGGCCTATGGGCTTTAAGGTGATACAAACATGTGTTTTTGAAAACGAAATTGCATTTATTTATATTCAGCTGCATAGTAGCCTAATGAATTGCATAATTCTGAGCCCTCAAATTTTAGGCGCGTCAATGTTTCATTTTTTACGGTAACCAAAGGAATGTGTCACACCAATGTAGAGCCGTAATGATGTCAACTTGTTATTTACTTTCCAAATCTGAATGACTGAGCAAGGCGAAAGGAGAATTAATCAACCACTCTGTGACCGGGCAGGCGAAAAATACGGAACTGTGGGGGAGGGGGAACCGGCTCAGAGGCCAAATACATGGTAGAGTTTCCTCATACGAAGAATTCCACTACTAGGCTACTGTAGCCCTTTCTTGCAGTAGATTCAGTTCAGTATTTCGGTTCGGTTCACAATGTAACGTCAAACACGTAGCCTATATTTTTTGAATATAACGTAGGGGAAATTGATGTTGGACATGGCATATGCAAAATAATGCAAATAAGAATCCGTTTTCCTTGATCCAGCTGACCTTTATCTTTAAAAGTAATACACATCTAAAATACACCCTTTCATCACTGATATTTTAAATGCAAATTTTATGTAGAATTCGGTCGTCCAGATATAGGCCTACGGTTTCAATAAATAACCTCTCTGTTGCAAATAAGAATGATAACGAATTAAAATGCTACCCCTGATTTTAAGTTGAATGCATTGAACAAAAAAAAAGTATGATTCCAATAATGCTTGACTTTTTCCTAAAACATGGACAGTGATAGTGTACAGTGTTTTTTTCTCCCCTTCTGGGTTTCTCTATCTTTCTCTTCCACCCCCCTCACCCCACCCCACCTCTCCCTCTGCCGATGAGTGCCTGCTGCTGCTGTCTCTTGCGTTCCATTCTCAGAAACGCTGAAAAGTGTTCCGAAGCAAACCTCCTCGGCTTCACAGCTGTGAGTGTAAATATACCTAAATATCACATAATTTATTGTCGAGGTGAAATAGATTAGTTACGCACTGAACGTAGTTGGAGACCATCGTTAAATCAGAACTCGAATTATGATAAGGAAAATGGGAGGAAAGTCGCCGCTCGCTCACTGAAGTTGGAGGTTCTCCTTGTGGAAGAGGAATAGGTGGCGCGGCAATACCACAAGCACCCTCTCTAAGAGAAAGGTAAGTTTGAACTCTCTCAAGTGTCATGAATAACCTTGTAGCTGCACAGTGTATTACAGGGAGTCTTTGCACCCATTTGTGGGATAATATTGTGGGTATTGTAATGCACCGGCTCACATTGTCATTTAACACGTGTGTTGAAATGCCTCTCACTGGATCAATTATTCTGATGTATACTAACAGTTCACCCATTATGTCATAGTAATGATTATACATTACATTTCTGGACATATTTCAAAGAGAACACCCATCACAGTTAAAAACACAGTAACTTTTGTTAGCACGTTGTCGCTCTTTTGTGATCATCAAGTACCTTAAACTTGCTTCATAAGCTTCTGTTTGAAGTGATAAAACCTTTTTTAGAACGAAGCATTAATGAATTGACATTATCTCTTACTTTCAATAAATATGCAACAATTTAAGGTTGTTTCCCGTGCAGATAGTTTGGAAGCTTCTGAGTGGGGGAGGGGAGGGTCACTCAACTGCACCACTTGCTTTCACCGGCTAAGGAAGGGACAGTCTTGTTACAGTATCAGTCAATATACTAATTTCATTATGCCTGTTTATCAAGTGCTATTGTCAGTCTAACGTAAATGTGTTTAAAGGCCAAATGCAACCTGATTAATTTTGTTACTTGTTTGAAGTAGGCCTACGTTTGAATTGAAAGTTGAGTGGGCAATAAAGTTACTTCTAATTGTGTACGCAAAACATGGACGGCAGACTTTTCAGGACTGGATGGGTTCCTAAGGCCTCTTAGGTCTTAGGCCCGTGCATTACCTGTTGATGAGGTCGTTCTGGATGATCAAACATGGGTTATCCTGCACTTACTTGAAGTATGTAGTAATTGTGTTGTAATATTCATGCTAGTTAAGCAAGTAGAGTTTCCAAACATGCTTTTCATAAAGGCATTTTATATGTTGCCATGCTTGCCATCAGCTTCTTCTCACCAAACACCAATTATATTATACGGGTAAGGAGGGACTCAGTGTTCCGATGCCAACAAGCGTGGTTGTTAGGTGTCTCTTCAGAAATTGGCACCTCAAACAATGTGAACCTGTCGGATTGCAAATTAAAAATAATTTAAAAAACATCTTGTCTATGTCTGGCCTGTTTGGGTAGTAGTGAAACCCAATTACGGTCATAAGGGAAAACTGGTTTACTGCCCTTTATTAAGAACAATGAGGTTTTATTACAACCTAATTGCTTTTCTTGACTCAGCTCTTTTCCAGTTGAGGAATTGTGAAACCTATTAGTGTTGTAATGTTCCCACCCATTAGTATGTTTTAAAATAGGAGCCTGGTAAGATGGCCCTGTGCCACTGCAGCAAGAGATAACTCTGTACGTTGACTGGAACAGCAACTACTGAATTGGTTTAAACCTCAGGGAACATTCTGTTCTGAGAGATTATATTATTGTTTTGTTTTCAGTAGGATGTTTCTAAAGAGGAAGATGGTTTAGTCTTGGCTTGCTTTGCTCCCTAAGGGCATACACGGATAACAGAGTTGGGCCGTGGGGTTCAAAATGTCTTCCCACAGCTTTCATGATCTTCTTTCAGAGGAGACCTCTTTGTCTTTGACTTTGCTGGTGACAGTGCGTCACTAGGTGAGCGGTTAGCTGCAGGGCACCGCATGTTTCAATGTGCCTTCAGAGACATGGTAGCCAGTTTCCCTTTGGTGGCTCTAAATAGATCATGATGCAATTGATTGAGAAGATACACATTGGAGGATATTCTATTGTGTACGTTGTGCTGAACAATCACCATGTGTTCAAGGCAGAGATTCCCATCTTCACCAGCAGGCAGTGAGGGTTGAGCCCCTGTCAAATCCATGCAACAACTGCTCTGCAAGTCTGTATCTGACTGTCCAAATATTTCCACAGCAATATTTATTTATGATAGAACATGGGAAAAGGAGAACCATTTTTTCCCCCCAAGAAGTGGCAGAAGAGGCTTGCTGTTCATGTGGGCCACGAGCCAACTTACTTACTGCAACATTGAATCAATTTCTATTCTTGGACCTAAACTGCAATAATTGTGGGTGCCCTTGTTAGAACACAGTTTAAAGAAGACCCACTGTTCCTCCCTCCTCCTGAAGAAGAACAAAAGCCATCCAGGCATATCTAATCAGTTGCTCTGTGAATTGTGTAACTCAGAAGATTGCAGAGCAATAGACATGCCATGTACGATATAAAGAAATGTAATCTAGTGTAAAGGGAATGCACTTTCATGGTATGTACAGAGGTAGTTAACCGTTGTTAAATGCATCCATTAGTTCCTTGTCTAGTTGATAGGGAGGATGTTCATGTGTTGATATAGACAGCCTCCTGCTTTAGGGATTGGCACAGTGATTTCCAGCACTATCAATCTCTAGTTAAGTATGAATCACCTCGTATTCATCTGCTTCAACCTGTTCCTTTACCAGAAAGAAGTGATGTGTGAATACCATTCAATGAATGTTCTATTTTATGGTAAGTAAATATGTCTTCCGCTGTCTGTTTGCTTATGTAGGTCATCTGTCTGCAACCTTGGCCATGGCCAGTCCTGGTTGAGGTTATCTTATTTTGAGGAAAACCCTGAACAGTGGCTCAGGGAACACTGCTCCGGATACCATGTAACTGTCTATAGGATGCCAGTGAAAGTTTCGTTTCTGCTTTGGTTAGCCATCCTCTTATCTCTGTCATTTCCTGCCGTGTGTAGTCTGATACACTCTCAGCACGCCACCCGCAGTACATTCACTCATATTCTCTGACAAAATGTGAAGAGACTTGAGATTCTCTGGCTCATGTATATCACAAGGACAAACTATGTCAATATGGCATGCCTATCTGATAAAACATTTGTTTAAAGAAAGCCTTTAGTTTTATTCTGTCATTGCATGTCTCCAGACAACTAGAGCTGTGAAGCAACAACCCTGACTTCAATAGTTCCTCGACCGAGACAGTTCACGATGTCCAAACCGTGTACCGTCATTGGAACACTGTATAAATAGTTCCAGAATGCATAGATAGTTGTAAATCATCACAGGAAGAGTAGGTTAATGATTAAGAAAGACAAAGGGAACAGAATAGTAGGCACATTCAGAGAAGGTATATCTATCCAAAGTCCTTGTAGTTTTTCTGCCACTAATCCTATTTGTGATGACTGCATGCCAAGTGAATTCTGCGAAAGCTTTTGTGTGAAAGGGTGAGTGCCCTTTTGTAATGAAGAACTCACACTTTATACTGCGAATGCACATAGCAGATGTACATTAGTCTAGTAGCTGTCAAGGTCCTGGTAACTGGTTTGATTCAGTGGACATTTGCAGGATAGGGCTCTCACAGTTGATTCCTTTGGTGAAACATAGTAGGGTAGAACTATCCACCACACAAATCCGAGAGATAATCTCATACCACAGCCTTTCTAGAGGTGCTTTAGTTGAAAGAGTGCCTCTCTCTCTCTCTCTCTCTCTCTCTCTCTCTCTCTCTCTCTCTCTCTCTCTCTCCCCCTCTCCTAATGTGACTATGTCCAACTATGACTCAGGGCATGTCTTTGAATGAAGATTAGTGTTTCAATAGATACGGCCTCCTAGCTTGCTTGACCCTGGTGTCAGAGGGAAGGAAGGCTGGAGGAGAAAGGAGGGGGGCGGAGAAGGTGGGGCGGGGGGGGAGGAGAAGCACTTTAGGATGGCATGAGCAGCTGTTGACAGAGAAGCAGGATCTTTTAGTCGCCATAGAAACACTTTTACTGCTCACAATGGTGTATCGCTGTGTTTACGGCTTATTATGAAATGGCCAGTGAGCCTATGAGGGTAAGGGCCTGGCGGTCACAGTGAGACGGATAAGGTCACAGGGACAGTATGCTGCCTGCTGCTGCAAGGTCTGTGCCCAGTGGGAAATGATTGACATGTTTAGAGCTAAATGAATAATATTTGAAGAAAAAAACCCAGCACATATGTACATCTGATACTTACTGAAGGATATCGGCTCCATGCAGTCTTGAAATGTGACCAATGTCAGAAGAGAATTCCACATAATTTCAGTGATGCGCAGGCAAGGAGACCTTTGCTTGTTTTGTGTCTGACCGCTGCATCTCCTGCTTCATTGAGTTTGCTGCTTATCTCACCGCTAAGTCAACAGCTAATCTAAGCTGGAGTTGTAGTCAGGAATTCTAAGTCTGTTATCAAATTATGCAACACAGTGACACATAATGTTGCAAACCTGTGGTGTAGGCTGTTTGTCTCATGATTGCTCTTGATGTAAAGCCCAGGCGTTGAATAATGTTTAAAAATCTCTGCTCGGGTTGTACAAACCATCTCGAGTTGGAGCTGTTAATAACTGCTGTTCATTCCTACATTGGCAAGAAACTGAGGTGCGGTCCAAAGTGAAATAAAAACCTTGATTGGCTCACCCGGAAAGGACTTTCATGACAAGGACACAAAAAAACGTTTTTCCATAAACCTACACTTATATCATATTTACATATGAATTAGTAGATGGCAGAGCACAACTGTCTAAACTACACAAGCCATTGTTTCTTATTTTCTATACAGTGTGAGGGATGCCTTGGAGCAGACAGGGGGAGGCGAGTTACTGTGCTGCAAAGACAATGACTGTTCTCAGACTGAGAAATAAGGCCCTCTGTCTTCTCCCCCGCCATACTGCTTCCCCAGTAGGGACCTGGTATTTAGGCATGGACTACCTCTCTGGGGAATGATGGATTAATTTTACAAGGCTGATTCCAGTAGCACTAATTATCCCGTTGCTGCTCTCGCCAGGACTAAAGAGCCTTCAGTCTTCGGTCTCCCACGTCTGCCGAACGCACGACGATTAGAAAGGCAGTCGCCGTCTCTGTGGGATGTGTCATTTTTATAAGATGCAAATCAGCGAATGCGGTGGGTATAAGTTCCTGACCGTAATGATCATGTCATGATGAACGCGCTCTGTTAGCCAGTGTATCTGTGGCTGTCCTCACATGTTCCCTTGGGAACAGGAGAACACAGGCCAGAGGCGGGCGTCTAATCAGGCAGTAAATGTGTCTACTACCCTGGTCTGTGTCTTTGTGAAGAATGTGGATTATAAAAGCGGTGGTTGGCGGCCTCTTTCGTTATTTGGGGATTTCTTTGTAGCAGTGGAACTGTGTGGAGAGAAGAGTGTCGATGGCGTGCATCCACACTGTATCAAGTTTAGATTGAGTTTCTTATCAAACACTAAGTCACGGATATCTGAGACAAAGTTGGTCACTGTGTTCGCGCTTGAAAAGTTCCTAGCTGCTATGATTGTGTCTGTATTCTCTTAGTCATTGCAATGCTGCTGATTTTGCTGCATAATGATGAGTCGAGGATCGGGGGGGGGGTGGGAGGGTGGGGAGGTTGGGGGAGCATGGGTTTTGTGACCCTGTAACCCTTCCAGCAATGTAACTCCTAACTTATGCCACCTCTAGACAGGCGTGGGAGAGGAGGATCCCCGAGAGAGTAGACTAACCTACCAACCCCCACTGGTTCTCCAACCTACATCCGCCGTCACTGAGTGACTCATTGAGAAGTCAAGGAATAATGCGTATAGTTGTTGTGACTACCTGTTTGTTGGGTCGTTATTTATCACCCCCCCCCCTGTCAGACACCAACCAGCTCCACCCCATCTCCCTTCCCATCCCCCATGACTGCAGCCCAAAGCTTCAAAGGCGGGTTTAACTCAGCAGGGCAGTTCAAGAGAAAATGGCTGCTGTTTCCAGGTCTTGTTTGCACATCTGTCAGGAGGTGACTGTTCAAGAGAAAATGGGGTCCTTGGCATGTGTAGCGTAGAATGTGCCTCTGCCTTCCTCTTTTTTTTTACTTCTTTTTTTAGTGGTGTCCTGTTTTTCTACATCAGTCACTTTTTAAACCGACAGTTTTCCTCTGCTCAGTCCGATTTGGTTGATTTCTTAGAAGTGATTTCTAACTGTATAATCAGAATTCATTCTTTTTAATTTAATTTTCACTTTGGACTGATTTGTATGACACATATTAGTTGTTTGATTGGATAGTATATCATGAGACATGAAGCAGTTTGAACAAGTTCAGGGCCAAATATAATTATGATTGTACAGAGACAGAATGAAAAAAGTCATTTGACTTGAGTCGTGCATTTGTCCTTCTACGTATCAAAATGCTCCTCCTGTCTGTCGCGGTTTACCAATAAGTGAATTCTAATGGAATGTTCTCATGGAATGTTCTCATCTGCGACATAATTTTTCTGTCCTTGAGTTCTACGCCACAAACCATCCAGAATTGACATCTATTTTTAGAGGAGATTAGCCAGAGAAAATGTCCCTTTGCAGTTATCCTATTCTGCTCTGTTGATATCCTACTCTGCTCTGTAGGTCTTCGTATCTGGACTAAGGTTCCAATTTAGGACTCTTTACACTAGAGTAGATGAACTGATCAACAACATAATTTCAATCCAGTGTATTTTATTTCTTTATTGTGTGTGCTTGGTCACAAAGCAGTCATGCTTTGGCCATGGTCTGCTCCATTCTGTGGTACTCCCTTCCTATCCTCAGGCTTTGAGATCAGTTGTGACCTGTAAGGTTGGGTCAAGGGCTGGTTGGTTAAAGTGGTATGACGTCGTAAAGTAATAACTGTTACTCTGGAGTAATGACCACCCTAATGAGCCAGAGGGCCACCACAGGGAAGCTCATCACTGCCCAGTGGGATATCCATTTGTTAGTTAAATCGAATGCGGATCCTTATTCACTGTGTTATGGTATGATGTGGCACTGCTTGCAATGAATGTAAATAGTGGAAACACACCTGAGGCAGAACAAACCAGCTGTTGATCAGTGTACAGGTTTTGTATGGATTTGTTAACAGTTTACATCTTTATTAATGGAGTCTTGCTGTCCAAATCTGTATTTTTTTCTTCCTACTGCTGGATTTATACAGTTCAGTGGAGTGAGTCATCGCCTGAGGGAGAAAGCTCTTGTAACTTCATTGCCAATATCTCCCTTCTAAAGAGCCAGATTTCAGTGACCTGGTCAGGATGACAAACACAATGTCTTGTATTACGATGGAATATGAAAGAATGTGATTGAAGAATGTGTTTTGCAAACGGATTTAGTGAATGAATGTAAAACGATTTTCATTCCTGATATCCACATTGGGTGAGTTGACACAGCACAGTCAGTTTACTGTACTGTGGTATAAGAAGTCCCAGCCCCTGTCTTCACCGGTGCTGTCTGGCACTGTCTGGCACTGTCTCTGCCGTATTCCTTTCACTTGAAACGGATCATGACTTCCTCGTGGGACTACCCTTACCTTACCAGCGAGTGGATACTCCCGCCACAGCACAAAGCAAGTGCCTAGGTAAGCGTTTCTGTCAGCATCTCTGGAAGAGGCCGTGTTTTGTCAAGGCAGAGCCTGGATGCCAAGGGAGCGTTGTAATGGATGGTGGTGGCGTCACGCGCCCAATCTGATACAGGGATTAGTGATGCTGACCCCCCTGGCGGACACGCACACACACACACACACCACACACACACACACACACACACACACACACGCACGCATGCCCCTCCTGGCTCCTCACTAATTATGGTTCCAGTTGTTTGTTGTGGAGTGGCAGCGGGCATGGGAGCACCGGCTCACAGCTTTGATACAGATAGCTTCCAGGCCCCTCCTGGTATGAAATGGGCTGAACCAGTGTGGCTCTGTGCTACTGTCTAGCCAAGGTTGTGGGGCTGAACTAACTGAAACTGAGGGGACCTTTGTGTCTGTTGAGGTTTTTGGTATGTAGCCATCTATAGGACATGCCCTTTTTCTCTTTCGACCACAATGTTCATGTACCCAGCTGGCTGGAACGAGGGTTTTCTTTTCATGTTAAAAGTGTTTCTTTCGAGGATTGGAAATGCATTCCAGCCACTGTGAGTCCAGGGAGGGAATGTCCCAGTGTGTGAGATTGATTCCCACTTGCTCCAAAATTAAAGCGGCCATCTCATCCTGTTTGGAAGAATTTGTGAGACACGCTCCCGCTCGGCCAATTCCTGGGCTTATTTCATTCATGGCCCGTGTCTGTGGTGGTGCAATAAAAGCTGGATTCCATCTGAAAGAATATCCCAAGGTGAACGGTGAATTATTCATGTTGAGTAACATGTTCAGCCCTGTTGGCAGTGTGCCCACTGGTAATTGGGACAACACTGTTCTCTGTCTATTTTGTGCTGGTTCCTGCTTGTTGCTATGCTACCAAAGAGAAACATGAGTGAGAGCCGAGGCTGTTTGGTATGGAGGTTTGAAAGACATGCATTCCTACTGCCTGACAGGCTGGGCTGGAGAGAGAGAGAGGTCCTCCATTTACTTTCCACAGGTAAGGCTGAAATAAAGCACATACAAACGGTGTTCTCAGTCCAGCCTAGAAGCAGGCTTAATAATGGCCTGGTTGAGATTTGCTGGGTGTGTGGCATTGAGGAACTGGAGATTTGAATCCTCCAGACCATTTTGAGCCATCATTAAATCGTTTTATGAATCGTGCTCATTTGAAAGTGATATTCGATTCCACCTGTGTCTATTCTTATGCTCTGCCAATTAGCTCATATATTGTTAGAAAATGATGAATCATTTATTTTGCTAAGTGCTCATTAGCCTTAGGACAAAGTCTTATTAGTGGGAGCAGAATCATTGTTGTTGTCAGTATTAGAAATCCCTTCATTTTAATGATGTTATTGTTCAGCGACTTGATTTTATTCATGAAGTCATTTCAATCCATGTGAATAGAAATAATCAAACATGACAATGACGGAAATGTCAAGCGTGGATTGTTTTAAAACTGTCTAGAGTAATATATTTGGCTGGTGTCTTTATGTACATATAAACAAGGGGATGTTTTCCATGTAGGTGGATGAATGGTAGCGAGTCAGTGTGACGGAGGCGTTTTCTTATTGCCTGTAACCAGTCTGGCATTTCATTTAGCTACTGCAAAACGAAAGGTACTGTGTAATACTGCAGTGTTGGTTTAACACCAGTCTGAGGGATCTAATAACTCCATGCCCTCCTTTGCCTTTCACTAAATCTCTCCAACCTAACATGTGATGGTCCCTTTTCTTTATCATTTACATATAGTTATTTAGCAGACGCTCTCCAGAGCGACTTGCAGTAAGTACAGAGACATTCCCTCTGAGGCAAGTAGGGTGAAATGCCTTGCCCAAGGACACAACGTAATTTTTCTCAGACGGGAATCGAACCGGCAACCTTCTGATTACTAGCCCGATTTCCTAACAGCTCACCCATCTGACGCTGCCGATACCCTTCTATCTAGATGACTGGCTAGGTCAGTAAGGGGAGACTCCAACCTCGATCCCCTGTTACCCAGATGGATATCGACTCGGACACACTGTTGTCAGGTCAGGGTGAAGAGCTGAGAAATACTTTGCTTCAGCCATGGAGATTGATTGGCTGGTCAAGTGACCCAGCAGCTGGGTCTGTCAGTGAAGCTTGGACTGTTGTATTGGGCACAGGGAGGGGGGCGGGTGGGGGTGGACATGCTAATGGGGACAGGAAGTCCGGAACATCCTGGGTGATTGTGTTGGGGAAGCACTGCGCTGTTCACCCTGGGCTCCGAGGGGCTTCTTTATCTCTTGGCGCTCAAACATGATGGATGTGTTGCCATCTGCTTCTGTCCACTTGAGGGGGGAGAGGCTTGGTGTCTTGCCAAATGTAAATAATAATCATATATCTTTCACTTTTTTCCCCCTCTCTCTCTCTTTTTATTTGTATATAGAGTGGGCGGAACCTTCCTAAATACCTCATCCATTGAGGTGGGCTAAAATGAGTATAACCAGTGACGAAGTGAACTTCTTGGTCTACAGATATCTCCAAGAATCAGGTATGACTGCCACCCCAAACCATGTTTACTTTCCGCTTAAGTCTCGACCAGACGAGAAAAAAAACTAAAGCCGCTCAGTAGACTTGTGAGACTGACGACCACAGTCGCTTGACTCATGTTTGTGGAAAATATAACCCCAGTATGTCCTCCAATATGCTTGTCTGGTGGATCGTTTTCCTTCATGTGTATGGTTGTCAACATGCCATTCACTCTAACCTATTTCTCAGGCCGTGAATGAATTATTGAGGTCGCAGCTTCTGTATTTCATTACTCCATTGTTGGAAACTCTCTTTGAAGCTAGTCATTCGAGAAAAGCATGCCAGCGCTGGCATTTCAACCGGCCCCTATCATAATTGTTGACATGAGTTTGGAAACATTTGTTTTTGTTGATACTGCCGTTCAGAAAACATGTTTTCACACACTGGACAATACTTTTGTCGTTGGTGCCTTCATTAAGGAAGTGTTCTTTGGTTTTGTTTTCATTTCAAGGTTTCTCCCACTCGGCTTTCACCTTTGGCATCGAGAGCCACATTAGCCAGTCCAACATCAATGGAACGCTAGTGCCCCCTGCTGCTCTGATCTCCATCCTGCAGAAGGGCCTCCAGTATGTGGAGGCAGAGATCAGCATCAATGAGGTGAGCAAACAGCCTGCAGCCTCCTGGCATGGTGGCCTGTGAACTGTATCCCCCCCCCCACTCGCTGTAGAAACGCAGCCACTGCCGTCTAAACTTTCAGCCCAGCGAACTGTATACCTTTTGCTGCATGGAAATCGATGGTGCTATTTACACACGGCTGCCCCTACTAATACACTGGCTCTGTTCAACCTAGTGCAGACTCATCCGAATGCAGTGCAGGTTTATTGACTTCTCTAATCACGCCACTGGACATTGTTGCACTATAGTGTCTGATAAACAAAGGAAATCAAATCCCACAGTCAGTGATTGTCAGTTAACGCTCCGTTGTTTTACTGAACATCGACGGGTCGGTAACCATGTGTGTGTTTTCTCCTGGCAGGACGGAACGGTGTTTGACGGGCGGCCCATCGAGTCGTTGTCGCTTATCGACGCGGTGATGCCAGACGTAGTGCAGACGCGGCAACAGGCCTTCCGCGATAAGCTGGCCCAGCAACAGGCCTGCGGTATGGCCCCCAGCGTCTCGGGTCACCACGGCAACACACCAAAGAACGGAGAGGCTATGCTGAATGGAGACGAGAACGGCACTCACAACATGAGTAAGAGCAGGCCTGACATTGGCGTCAACAACCCAAACTGTGTCTGTGTGCACCTCTATTAAGAGATGTACAACAGCGATGTGCCACCTCAAAACACTGGGTTTTACATTTTACACTGATTTGAACCAGGCACATCCACCATCTTTTTGTTCTGTTTAGTGAGTTCTAAAGTTCAGTCAGAGAAACTTGAGAGCAGGGGATTGGGTGCGCATCCAGACCAGGGGAGGCCGGTAGCGGATGTTTGTGTCAGCAGATCTCTCTGGGATACGGGTCAACAGTTTGGGTGGCTACAAGTAGAATTGTCCTTGTGTGACTAAAAGATGGAACACAACGCTCTCTAACAATGCAATGCAAGCACAGGTTCAAGCACAAGCTCCTCCCGCTAAACTCTAGCTCCTTCTTTTAGAGGCTGCTTAAAGTGGATCAAGAAGCAATACTTATGTTGTAATTGCTTGATAACTGGTTTTCCATGTTGAGGGAAATGTTGTGCGCCATTTAACTCTCATTTAGTTATCAAAATGTATTTAAGGGAAGATTGATCAAATACCAGGAAGACATCTATTTACTAGACATTTGTATTGAAATTACTAAACCTAACCAACAGAGCTTGTAGCCTAACTGTGTTTTTGATATCTGGGGTGGTACGATGTATGTAGCTAACCAAGGGTGGATGTTGTGTCATCAGATAACCACAGTGAGCAGATGGAGATGGATGTGGATGTGGAGATCCCAGCCAGCAAGGCCACGGTCCTGCGAGGCCACGAGTCCGAGGTGTTCATCTGTGCCTGGAACCCGGTCAGCGACCTGCTGGCCTCAGGGTGAGTGTGACTAAAGCTTCTGAATGTACAAGTGAACCAGCCTGGCCGGACCAAGAGATTTGGATGTGTCGAGTCTGAAGAAGACCCCCAATATTCAACAAGAGAAACATACTGTGCACACACACATACAAAGTGTGGATGTAGCTGCTGGTTGACTGGTCGTTCTGTTTCTTATGCATTCAGTTCTGGGGATTCGACAGCCAGGATCTGGAACTTGAATGAGAACAGTAACTCGAGCTCCACCCAACTGGTGCTGCGCCACTGCATCCGAGAGGGAGGCCAAGACGTCCCCAGCAACAAAGACGTCACCTCACTGGACTGGAATGTAGGTCTTCGCCCATCCTCCATGCTCTGCCTCAAAGCAGGGGGGAATTCACTTGACTGTCTCCGTGCAGCCAGAGTAGTTGAGTAACGTTTTGGTCCCGCCCTCCCCCCCTCCCTCCCTCCCAAACAGAGCGAAGGGACTCTTCTAGCAACAGGGTCCTACGATGGATTTGCAAGGATATGGACGAACGACGGTATGTGTACACCTGTCTTCAGTTCCTTGTAGTTCACAATGATGTCATGGTCTGTGTGTTACACATATCAAAGGCTGTTTTTTCTGAATACCGTTGATCTGTCTCCTCACAGGTAATCTGGCGAGCACTTTGGGGCAACACAAAGGGCCCATATTTGCACTGAAGTGGAATAAGAAGGGGAACTCTATCCTCAGTGCTGGTGTAGATAAGGTGGGCATCATTTAAAATGTACACTAGTATTGAAAAGTATGAAGTCATTATTTTCAGAAAGTACTCAGTGTTGGCCGAAAGCTTCCAAAGACAGTGTATTTGAAGTAGCATCCCGTCGCAAACAGAATAGATCAAATCAAATTACTATATGAAGAATCCAAATACGATACAAAATATATTTAATACGTGTGTCCATTTCCAGACGACAATCATTTGGGATGCACACACAGGAGAGGCCAAGCAGCAGTTTCCTTTCCACTCAGGTAAAGCTAAATCAAGATGATCTGTGCTTCTGTAGCTGCCGATTGAATCAGCAGTTGTTCATGTCAGTGAAGCAAGCCCAGAGTAGATAATGTAGCGTGTCGACCCGACTGACCTGTGTGGGTTTGGTCTCTCAGCCCCAGCTCTGGACGTGGACTGGCAGAACAACTCCACCTTCGCCTCCTGCAGCACGGACATGTGCATCCATGTGTGTCGGCTGGGCAGCGACCGCCCTCTCAAGACCTTCCAGGGACACACGGTAAGCACACCGCGCGCTCTTCCGAGTGCAGTTCGTCCAACAACAACAGGCTCTCTGCATAGAGGATGAGGAAACGCGTGTCATGGTGGATGTCCGGGCCAAAATAGCGGTTCCACTTTGTTCTACGAGTCCTGAAGAAGCCTTGACAGACCGTCTTTGTTGTTTGTCTCTCAGAATGAAGTTAACGCGATTAAGTGGGATCCGTCAGGAATGCTGCTGGCCTCCTGCTCTGATGACATGACTTTAAAGGTGAGACTACTAGATGATCAAACGACGAGTCGGACCCTTCGTGCAGTGGTTTCCAATAGTTTTCTCAGGCATTTTCTGGAACCAAATTGAATTTAGTATTTGGAAGATGACTGCTGCTAAATCTATTGATACTTTCCAATGCAATTGGTGTAAATACGTTCTTAAATGAAGCCCATTTGTAAAATCAAGTTTAAGTTAACCTAACCTAAATGTCAGTGTTAGGACACTAATTATTCCACTGCGCTTTTTAAAATGGTGCTTCCTGTTTCTCCCCTTGGCTCAGATCTGGAGTATGAAGCAGGACATGTGTGTCCACGACCTCCAGGCTCACAGCAAAGAAATATACACAATCAAGTGGAGCCCGACAGGCCCTGGAACCAGCAACCCCAACTCCAACATCATGCTCGCTAGGTGAGACCCGGCACTATCCTCATCTCCCCCTACACAGTACCCGGGCAAGCAAACTAAAACCAAAGGGCTCGAAATGAGAAAACGTTGTCTTGTAAGAGGAGAACAGACGTGCGTTTGTGTGCGTACCGGAGAAGGAGATTTTTCTAAAGCCCTGACATTCAGGATGAGATCCGTGCAGACCTGGGCTCAGCCTCTGCCAGCGGCCCAGAGCTATCCCTCCTGACCTTGACATGCGTGCAGCATGTGGAAATGTTCTAGTTCAACTAGCTCAGGCATTTACGGCTTCCACTGACATCCTAGAGTACAGGCACGCCTACAGTTTCACTGCGGATGTGAAACCGCCTCTATTGGCACGGCTTGTAAGGAACGGGATAATAATCTTAGGTAAATGTCACCGTTGTGGGCGAGATATAGCTTGCTTGTTGTCCCATAATGTATTCTTTTTTTTCAATTTTTTTCCCCCAACTCATTTTTTATTTAGTTTAATCTCACATTTCTTCACCCAAAGCTTTTCAGAGTTTGATTTCAAATGTAGCTGGAGGTGGCTCGGCTTACCAAATAATACCATTTTAATGAACAAGTGCTGCTGACTGTCAGACCATTTTTATACCATCACTTGCTTTCATCTGTCTCTTTTTTGGTGACAGATATTTACAGCATAATTTTTTTGCACCATGAGGAATCTGTTTATGATACTGTATGTTTTCACGCCAAAATTTCCTGCACCAAAAATAACCTTTAATTTGTTAAGCTGTTATGTTGTTTCATTTGGTGTCACAACACACACAAAAAAAATCTTAAACAATGTTGAGGGGTGGATAGTGTGACAGGTTCTTGTTTGGCTCTGTAGCATCCAGCAGAAGACATGACCATGTGCTCTTGTGTTCCCGCAGTGCCTCGTTTGACTCCACAGTGCGCCTGTGGGACGTGGAGCGCGGCGTGTGCATCCACACGCTGACCAAACACCAGGAGCCCGTCTACAGCGTGGCCTTCAGCCCCGACGGGCGCCACCTGGCCAGCGGCTCCTTCGACAAGTGTGTCCACATCTGGAACACCATGGTGAGGGTCTGATGTTGAATGCAGGGGTGTAGATTTGTTTTCAGATGCGTGTGGGGACGACGACAATGAAACCTACTCCCCTGGTTGAATGGAAAGGAAACTGGCCAATCCTTCTGGACTTGGTTGTGATATGGTTGTGGTTGGTCTTTCTCCAGACGGGGGCCTTGGTGCACAGCTACAGGGGGACTGGCGGCATATTCGAGGTCTGCTGGAACAGCACTGGAGACAAAGTGGGTGCCAGCGCCTCCGATGGATCGGTAAGATTTCCCCTTTTCACATCCGCCCTTATCGTGATTTCACATCGTCTGTATGTACACATGTCTAATTTCCTCTATTCTTCTGCATCTGTTTATCAGCTGTTAAACCTTCACTTCCATATTGCTGCTAACACACTGATAAGGGTGATGTGTAAGAAACCACCCATCACTCTGGTCTCGGCTTACAGGAAGGGAACCAAAAACACTCGCGTCTAATTAATCCTGTTATCTTTGCCCTCCAGGTATGCGTTCTTGATCTACGAAAATAGCATCCTAGCAGTGACTTTGAGGACGGACCATGGATTGTGCAGTGAAAAGGCCATCTGACATCAGCAAACACACTCTCCAGCAGGACTGGCAGTGTTGACAACGTCCTCAGTGGAACCACACTTCAGGAGCGTGAAAACCTTTTAGAAAACCAAAACCTCCTGAACTGCTGTTTGAACTCCCATGGACGTGTATTTTGACACGTTCTCCAGTGGGAGACCACAAAGGGATTCTGCTGGGAGAAACCGCTGGGCTGGGTTGATGCCGGCCCACCTGATTTGACCCTCCGCCTGACGAGATGATGTAACATGCTGTCGTTCTCCTGGCCTGTGGTCTAGCTGCTCACTGGCTGAGGTTCTGAAACCTCCGGAAAGAAGGTGTGCACAGGAGGAGGTGTGAAAACAGACAAATCAGTGTTGATGTGTGTTTGCCGATGAATCGTGAAAGAAAGGTTGTGTTTTAGAACTTCTCGGCGCAAATGTTGCTCCATGATTTGAGTCACAATAGGAAGGCTCAAGGAGGGTGACATCCTAAGCGATACTCTAGCATCATCAAATGAAAAAATGCTTCACTTCTCCTCAGTGGAGAGTGGTTTGTTTCAAGAGTACTTCTTGCAGAATTTGTCAGAAATTGACTTTTAGAAGTCTGAAAAATGTGTCGCCGAGAGAGTAGTTCTGAGCTCACATTTAATAACATCATGGTCAGCAACAACAAAAAAACTGCCAAGTTTAAACGAAGTTTGGTTTACTAGAGGATAAACATTTTGGTGGGCGTCTTTACAAGATGCCAAAGGTGTATATTCTCCCCTCTGGATGTAAATTTAATGAATGTAAAGATATGTAAATTAGATAAATACACAGACTTATATACTGTGTATATATGTTTATATACAGTACACTTTAACGTCATCTTGGGGCTCAACACTGGCTAGAGCTTCTTTCCTAATACTTTACAAGACCCTGGATAACTGGTGCATGACAGACATATTTCTTTTGTCACATTCTCTGTTCTTTTATTCTGCCAATTATGAATACAGTATATTATGGTGCTTTGTCAGTAATGTGTGACATTGGTTTGGATCTCAGTTGTACTGTTCCTCATCTCTAAGGCTTTTCTACTTTTAAGCCATGTGGGATCTGTGCCTCAGCGACGCCTGCTGCAGCAGACCACCCGGTGGACAGAATGGGACTGAACAAGAGCGCACGGTCACCTGCTTTGCTCCGTAGCCCCAAGGCGCTTGGATTTCCCATTTCTGGAACAGGATATTGCAACTCTCGTGACATCTCGTCTGTGATTAGCCTGGCGTCTGGGGAGCTGAACAGACAGACACCACATGGACTGACCTGAAATAAGAGCCAACTTTTATCTCAATTCTTCAACGCTGCTGCGGTAACAAAGTGTCATGGGTCATCTACTGAGCTGATCAGTCGGGTAGAAATCCAGTGTCTTATTTGTACTGGCTGAGCGTTCTCTGATTGGTCAAGTGAAAGTACTGCTGTTGCTTCTAAGCTGTGATTGGTTTAGTTGGGTTGAGGTCCCGATGTTGCCACCGCCTGATCTAATTGGTCAGATCTGACTTCTTATTTGAATGCCTGTATTGTGGGCTTAGCTTTAATTGTGTGCAGTATGTCTGTCTGCTTCAGCTTACTGGGGTTATATTGTGAGAGCAGTGTCTACAAACTAACAGGCCACAACTTTGATATGCCTTTTTCTGATCCCTTTACTCTTTCAGTAAAGCACATTTTTAGAGCAATGTTAAGTGCACTTTTTCAGGGTAGGGTCAGCTTATGTTTCGGATTTGCGTAAAGAGAGAAGGCCAGCATTTGATTTCCTATCGCATTTTCTTTCTTTTTTTACACATCATAATCCTTTCTTTTTTTCCGTTTCTTTCTTTTTTGCAGAGAGCCATTATTGTCTGTGTCAGACTGAGAATGGGGCTGTTATTTGGGGGCCATCTTGGCTTGGCTGAGGGGCCCAGTGTGAAACAAGTGCTGTGACAGCTATCTTTCTCTCCCACTCCCAACCAGGGTGTGTGCTCACCTGTTTCCAAGACGATAAAGTCAACACTCAAATGTCTCAAATAAATCACTCTATTTTGATACTAGAAATTACTGTGTCTGTGTTCTGTATTGTCATTATTTTGGTATCTTTTGGACTTTTATTGAGCATGAGTTATATCTGTTGTGCTACTGGTGGTCCTAATCTTGCTGAAGAAAGTAGTAAAATTAAAGTAAAAGGGGATTACAGTGCAGTGACTGTCACCTTTACACAGTTCTAGCACAAAACTTAAACATGTCTGTGTTTAATTTTATATGAAAAAGAACCAGAATGCAAAAACATGACAGAAAAACAACATTTAAACGACTAAGAACAACACAGACTTCTCAACAACCCATATGAATACTCCTAATCATCTGATGCACCGGGAGCGAAGGAGCATTTGTGTAGATTTGATGCACAGGGCCTGCCATCTGGTGACGTGTTGAATTTAGTACACGCATGTTTATCAAGTAACTCAAACACCATTTAAAGGTCAGCCTTTGTGTTATTTATCAATGGGGAATGACAGGTCTTTACTGTTGACTGACTTCAATATGAAACGGTGAGTTGTCCATGGGACTATTCCAGTACAGTTGATGATTCAATAATATAACACCACATCATCTATAGCAGAATAATTAGTAGGATTGTGTACTGTGGAAACAAACAGGCCAGGCCCATTAGGGTCTCACAGATAGACAGAGAATACTCTAGACATAGTGCAATATTTGTCTGATAAAATATAAATTGATGGAGGGACAACGGACACAGTACAGCTCACAAAAGATTGCTTTAAATACTTGTAAAGTATCTATTGAAACGTTCTAACCCTGCGTTGGAAAAGAGAGTGGTCCTTCTAGACGAGGACTTGGGGAGACTTCAAATGAACACAGTCTTCTGTGTGTGGAGAGAGAAGAGGCTGGTGGTTGTTGCAGCACTTGGCCCCAGCTAGTGCTTCACAGAGTTCTCCAGCGATTCCTCATCTGCGTCTCTATCCTCATACTCGCGAAGCTCACTGGAAATGTGGATTTCAATTGTACTAGACTCAGAACCTAGCAAGACAAAATGGGGGGGGGGAGATGGCTTTGTTAAAGCGTGTGTTGCCTGTTTTTGGACTTCACAATTCCCAACTGTCTCGATGAACATTCTCTTTGTCTACACTCTAAATGAGAGACATGAGCTTCAATCATTTACATTTCATTGCTTCTCCTCTCAACCAGCTGTTTAAACCTGTACATTTTATGACTGGAAAATGTATTTTGGGAATCTGAATTGTCTGGAAAGTAATGTGTCTTATTTTTAATTGTAATAAAAAATGGCAGTAGAAAGTGATGTAGGAAAAACAAATGGTGATATGGTTTAAGAGCTACTTACAAAACCTTCTGTCTGTCAGATTCAGGGCTATATTCATAAACATGAAACATTAAAACCTTTGGAATTGTTTTTTATTTCTTGAGAGTTGTTCAATACTGTACACATTCAGGGTCCTTGTCAGGAATCCTGAATATAGACCAAAACATTTAATTATTGTGTACATTATGCGAAAATTACAGGAACACTGTAATAAATAATTCTGCATAAATAGTTTAAAAAAAAACATTTCTCCCAAAATACATTTCATATGTCTGTCCTCACATCTTTATACAAGAGATGTGAGAGCATGGATATTTTACATTTTGATAAAACATTAAATTGCATTTCTTTCTGCAAAAACAAATCCTTCCATGAGATTGACAGCACTCCTGGTACAATAATGAAGTCCCTGGTAATTTCTGGTTATCTTAACCGTCATCTTCAAAAACAAAACAAAAACATTCACAATGTTCTAAGACATCATTTTGGAACACTAAAACACCCGTAGCTTTTGAAAACGATCAAAGCTTGTGCTACCCAGGTGTGTGGAGGAGACGGACGAGCAGCATTTGGAAACACCATGTGTGGAGGGACAGAAAAGTCATCTTCACCACCCCTCATACACAGGAGAGTTTCCATTCTGAGTGCCCCACCCATTACCTTCTGAGAGGACGCTGATCGCGTCGGACGGCTGATGCCCATTGGCCGTCATGTTCTTCTTGCCTTCCTGGACGTGACTCTGGTAGAGGAGGGTGGAGCCTACAGTTGGGTTGTAGCCCCCTGTGGCAGCCGCCGAGGTGGAGGCAGAGTCCCAGGCCAGCTCCCTCCTGCGCTGCAGGCTCAGGTCCACATCCATGCCCGTCCATCCATGGAAGGCCAGGGTATTGAGAAACCCCTGCATCGGATTGAGGATCCCCTAGAAATAGAAACACACACATATACCCCAACCTGAGCCCTCAGTACATATATCCTCGAGTCTGAGGTATATGCAATGCCAACTATCCTGTGATTTTTGTATTATAGTTATTTAATGGATGAATAGCCTTTCATGGCTCTCACTTTGGTATCCTGTTATGACCTTGATTCAAATATTTTGTTGAATTCCATATAAAATCTATTGAGGATGAGACCTACCATGATGAACCATGTGATGAGGGCTGCGTTCCTCACGTTCTTTAAAGCGGCAGCCTTGATGTCTATCTGCATCTCCAGGTAGAAGAGTAAGCTCTCATTGATGATGTTGGGTAACCAGCTGTGAACAAGTACAACAATGAAGGTACACCATTTTTTTTATTTTATGACGTTTTTATATAAAGAATGCGTCTATCAAATCCACAGAGAATGGATTTGTGCCTGTGGAAAGTAATTTAGCAGAAACAGTTACATTTGCAAAGTTTAATCTCTGAGGAAGGATTTGGACCGTGTTATAGTCCCACACCCAGGCACTGCTGTTTCCAGATAGAAGCTGTTTTCTCTCTCTCTACAAGCTGTGTGCTGAAGACAGATTGAGAGCTGCTGTGCTGTATCTTAAAACGAGAACATGGCATAGAATACGGCCGACGGTATTGCTCATAAATCACAATGAGAAATCCCATTTTCTCAGCAAAGAGTAAGTAATACGCACCAAATAAAGAACACCAGCATGATTTTGAAGAAGCGTATCTTTATCTCTGTGCCTAGACGTCTTTCATTTTCCGTGTAGATTCCTTGTCGTCCCTTAAGTAAGGATGTAACTTTAAAAGTCAAAAGTCAAAAGTTCAGTCAACCTCAAATTCCACAACAATCCAACATCATGACATGAAACAACCATGGAGGCTGAACGTGTCTGACCATCACGCAGCCGTCGTATTTGCATTTTGTTATACTTATTTCAACTTCTTCCTCTCGTTGTGTCTCAGCTAGCGGCTGAGATGCAGAGTGCACTGACCTGCAGTCACGGTGCGGGCGAACAGCACAGGGTTGACCAGCAGCACAAGCAGCATGGGAGCGTAGGTGGTGATGTAGTGAGGGATGGCATGCTGAAGACCATTCTCACAACTGCAATCAAAAGGTCGACATGTCACAGAGTGTCAAATGACAGGACTCTCTGGTTATGTATATAAATGTAAGTAATGTATTTTCTGAACGTCAGGCAACATTTGAGACAGGGTGTTTAGCCTCTCGAATCGATTGAAGACAACTTCAGGAATGTGATGACCCTACTGAGAAGTTTTACTTACTTGGAGATTGATGGGTAGTATAGCATGGCTACACCCTCAACACACAGCAACACAGCCAAGCCCCATGTGATCATGTGATAGAGGATGATCGTGCTGATGGGATGAGAAAGACAGAGAGAGTGAGAGTGAGAGAGATAGAGAGAGAGAGAGGAATGAGAGGGAGAGAAAGAGCGAACAAGAGAACAAGAGAGAATGATAGAGTGTGCATGAGACAGAAAGGTCACGTATCATGAGACTCTCTGAACATCAAGTATCTCACTGATTACACAGAAAACGGAGTTGGAGGCTAAAGCAGAAGGGCCTGAAAAAATATTCAATTTTCTCTGTTTGCCAAATGTAAGTGGAATTTCATTAACAATGCCTGAATAATTTAGTGGGAATGTTTGTTTTTAACAACATCGCCAGATCGCCGGACTTTTCAGAGGAATGAGCAGAGATATGTTTGTGGTGTTTAAGGGGGGAGGGTCAGATGGCCGGTTCGATTCCCGGCCGTGCGAAATGACTTTGTGTCCTTGGGCAGGGCACTTCACCCTACTTGCCTCGGGGGGAATGTCCCTGTACTTACTGTAAGTCGCTCTGGATAAGACTGTCTGCTAAATGACTAAATGTAATGTAAATGTAAGGTGTACCTTATTCCTGCAGATCTCTTGACTACCAGGAATACGTCCACAGCGTAACAGAAGGTCCACCAGAAGGAAGCGCTGAAGAACAGCTGGATCCACATCTGTAGGACAAAACAAGACTCAACCATCACGTCATTATAAGGCTGCACAACCGATTCAACTAGATACACATGAATACTCTGAGGAGAAACTGTGTTTGTGCTACTTCGGTTCCTGTTTAGTTGTAATAGTATTAATGGTCTTGGCATTTCAGCAGCCACACAAAACTCATGACTTAAGAATGTTATTGTTCAGTATAACCTTGTGCTTTATAGTGCACTTGATAAATAGAGAACTTAGACATCTAAGCTACAGAAATCTGGACATGGCGGTTTAGAATGTATCTGGCCAATAGTGCACCCAGCATTTTCTTTGAAATACTAAAACTGATTGGATTTATATCTTATCGCTCATGTGTGCTTTCACAGTCTGAAACATGACCTTTTCTGAACGTGTGGGATTCAGTAGTTTGTTCTAAGACCCTAACCTGAATATGGGTCAGGTTCCCTGCAGATTCACTGTTTTATACACACTGCTGATTCTCTTCAGACACAGGTTTGTGTGAGAAGAAATATTTTTAAGTTGAAGATTATTCAGAACATGCATCTCATTAAACCGACCTTTCTATGCAAGTAACTATGTCCAACGGAGTATACTATGGACTTGTTTTCCCCAGTGCTTTACATTTGAGTAGCTTGTGATTATGTTATTTTAATGCTTTGCTGAGAGAGAAAGTTAAGGAGCTGTACGTACTGCGCTGCCCACACAAAACACCTCTGGCCAGACATCGCTGCTGTTGGCCACAGAGATGCCGCTGACGAGGTTTGGCAAGCCCAGCCAGATGGACGATCTCACTATGATTCCTGAGATACACAAGAGGAACACAAGGGCTTTAGCAGTGACTGTCTCACCCCACACTTCACTGAGAACGATGTGTCTGTGAGTTTCACTGATGACACTGTATGCATTAACAACAATCAAGTAAAAGCAAACAATATTAGTGCTAACAGTGCTGTCTTGTAGGGACACGTAACAATTATCAAAGCTTCTCCTCTTGTTCTGCAAATTTACAGCTGGTTCATTCGATTCTGTCATGGAATCCTTTTGGTTATAGTTGCATATGTTAGTAATGGAAATACAATCGGCCCCGGGTTATGTTTTATAAGGGTCTTTCCACTTCCTCTATCAAATGGACTGGCCCAGCTGCAGAGCACTAAGATTTGGAAAACTGAGAATACCTTCAGGAAGTTCCAGTGACGTACATTGTGCTGGGTGTTTGCATCTAAATTGTGGCCAAGGAATGCTGTACTTGATTTTAAGTGCTTTCACTTGCAGTGGAAAATGAACCGTGCTGAGAAACAAACAGGAACCACATATGGCTAAAACAATGCGTTGGTAAAAGACTGTACAACACGCAAGATAATAACTCTTATTCTTGAAAAACTGATGATTCACGAGTACCGTTATTACCATCTCCATTGCCAATTACCTTGTCTTTTATAGAGGCATTGAATTAAATGGATTAGAGATCCCAACAAATGGAGAGGAGGGTATTATTTCCATCACAAAAATAACTGTATTCTTTTCACAGAAAGCATGACAACATTATGTCTCTAGAAGACATGAATCACTCAGAGGAACTTTATTTCAGAATTAAATAGTAAATTCTGGTTTGAATGATCTTGAAGTCACTTGGCAGTGCCTAAAAAGCATCAAACATGCATATCCTGCAACTTATTTCTTATGTAAATGTGTGTATGTCAAAGGCCTATACTTGGTCTTCAAATTCAGTTCAGTGTGAAGCTTTATATTCCAAGTGCAGGTTCTGGCCAAACTTTTAAAACGTTGATGTTTTACATCCGTTTGTCAGACGTGTGACTGCCCATAGGCCTAAAGGGCCCGTTGAATTCCTTGGGTTTTTATTAGAGAACCTTACTTGAGCATCAGAAATATTAGGCCTTACCTGCACATCCCAAAATATCACAAATGCTGATTATGAACAATATTCTCGAGGAAGACGCAGGTTTCGGCAAAGGGTACTGTCCAAGACGTCTGTAGCCCTTGCGTTTGGGCAAAATCTGTAGTATTGAAAAAATTAGACTCAAACTTGCGCTGCCAATGCATATGGCACCGAAGAAAAGCGGCTGAAAAGTAATGACAAATTCGGTGGATGCGTCTCGGTTTGGGCAGCAGAAAGTCTCCAGCCTTGGGGATGCCATCATGGACTGTGTGGAGAAGTGTGCTACGGTGTCAGGGGAAGAAAAGAAAGAGAAATTCATTCATTTAGTCGATGGCATGCGCTCAGTAAAATCACGGGTTGAATCATCATGTGCTTCCATTTAATCCCTCTAGTCAGGGTTTAACGGCCTCACATTGGTCGTAGACGACAAAAAGAATGTTCATGTGAAGAATGCGTGGAGTAGGCCTAAATGTAGCGTTATTCTTTCATCTACAATCCAAATTATAGTAGTATTTGTAGTAGGCCTAGTAAAATAATTAACCTAATGGTTTACGTGAAGAGGCCTAGGCTGAATTCAAGATAAATCCAGAGTAGCCTAATAGGCCTGTTAATAAAAAATGCTATCAATTTGTCAAATAATCTACTAAATCGGGTGTTTGGGGTTTGTTTTGTACCTCCATTTGAACTTTATTTCTACGGGCTTAAAATATGTGGAATGAAATAGGCCAACAGAGAGACATATTGGCCTATCCTATGTTAATTATTCTGTTAATGGCTAAACATCAACGTATGCAAACATGCACGTGATAGCCTAAAGTAACCAATGTACGATCACAAGTCACAAAGTCAATAGTACGACTAGTTTATTGAGTTTATAGAATCTTACTAAATATTGTTATCATCTTGCCTTGAGGAGTGACAGTTAGCTATGGGATCATCAACACCTTACGTAACATTAACGCACGTAAACGCAATTGCAGTTAGATAGTCCCTTCTCTGAGACTGCCATCTGGTGGTGGATAATAACTTTCCAACAACATCACTTTTTTGACTATGGACTTCGAGCAGTACAAAAACAATCGTATCATGCTAAAAGTGATATGGAATTAATCGGACGTACTATTTAAGCTGTGTATGGACGCACTTCTCCAGTTCGCTTTTCTTTTTATGACGATGTGTTTCGAGTTGCAGTCCTCGGAATCCCAATGGCACAAAGGAATTTCAACTCTCACCCACTCGTCACTTCCCTTTGATTTGATTATAATATTATTTCCAGAAGGTGATCGACGGTATATAACACATTCTTGAACCGGAGATAGGAGAGATGCTCACTTCCCATTTCCTCAATCTCGCTAGTCCAAACCCAAATTGGACTCAGTGACATCGTAACTTAATGTGATGTGCGCTCAAATGCTGCCATTGGAAATGTATTTTCAAAAAAGTTTTTTATGTATTTTGTTATATAGTTTGCGTTGAATTAATATGAAGTCCTACTCAGTATTTCTTGTGCAGTGGGCTGTCCAGATTTTAACATCTTGCTAAAACAATGACAAATGGGCCTGGGGCTAATGTCAGCACTTGCAGCATCAAATAATTCTTACGGTATATTGAGGGGACTACAACTATGAGTAACCAAAGTAGGTTTCAGGCATCTGTCACTTTCCTAGTCAAAGTTAGCAGACGGTGCATTAAAATACATTTGAGAAAACATATTTTCGAAAGGTTAATAAAACAGTTTCAAAGGGTTTAAAATATGTATAAAATATATATTGTGTTGGACCCCACACCTTTATTCAGGAGGCCATCACCAAAATATGCAATGCCAACATTTGAATAAAGAATACTAAATGTTTCCTGCATGTCTGAGTCTGTATTGTGTCTATATCAGGTAGATACAACTCCACCTCTTTCTAACTCTCACCCCATCACTCTCAACCTCAAACCCAATCCTCTCCTCGCTCTCAAATTCAGGATCCTCCTCCTTTCTCGCTCAAGCTGAAGGTGATAGGCGTGAACACTTTCCTTCCTCTGTCCCTCTCTGGCTCAAGGTGATAGGTGTGTCCAGTCTGGAATGACCATGATCAAGTTGCAGACCTGCTCAACCAGCACAACCTCTTCTTCCTGCATGACAGGCACTGTCACTGGAAAAAAGACATTTGTAAGCTGAAACAACAAACACACGAACTCCGTCGACGTTAGCTCAGTGTTATGAGACTTCAGTCGATCGCAGTGTCATCGTCTTGCGTTTCAAAGTTTGTGCTACAACATCTGTGCAACTGATGTGCTCTGTGAGTTTACAAACAATGGCACAGCCCACTGGACAAAGACAGAAGTTAGGAGACAGTCATGCAGGTCAAACTGGATCTGTCGTTTTCTTTTCAAACCCATTGATGAGTGGTGAGTAGCAGAGGAGTTGGGTAAAACATGAAGAAAGCTTCAGTCAGTCTAAGTACCTTTGAATTAACCATGATATTTTACCCCGAAAGATATCGAGTCTGATTGGTCTCCAATTCATGATGCAGCCTACAACGGCCATGTTCTCAGTCTGCAAAAGCTTATCGCTCAGGTACAGTTGCACACAGGACTGCTCTGGACCTGTTATCATACCAGCGCATGCCTTTACTTGTCTATGTTATTCGATGTTCAACATTGCATTGTGTAATCAACTTCCAAGCAAGGTACTGCACGAGGGGAATATACCATTAAACCATTATGTACAGTAATTCAAGATTATGAGAGACTGGTTGTTTTGATGTTTTGGTGCTGTATCTTGTGTGTTTTTTTTCTTGCCATAATTCTTTGGTCCTTACAGGGAGTATGTGTGAACTTGGCCACCCTGGACAGAGTCTCTCCCCTCCATGTAGCATGTCTACAGGGCCACACTGCATGTGCCAAGATGCTGATAGACAATGGGGCTAATGTCAGTAAGATGATGCATCATATACATTTACATTTACATTACATTTATTCATTTAGCAGACGCTTTTATCCAAAGAGACTTCCAAGAGAGAGCTTTACAAAAGTGCATAGGTCACTGATCATAACAACGAAGTCACCAAAGTGCCAAAGGCAAAAACTATAAGAGCATGTAGTTAAACAAGTTACAATTACATTACATACTTTGTTCACAAAAGAGGCCACCTCTTGAAAGTAGAAACATTTCGAAATAGCATGAGAGAAGATCACGCTTTATTAATCAGACGGGACAATTTGGGTGCATGGTCGAGCATGTCATTTAAAAATTAACTTTGAGGACATAAATGTTTGACAAGGAAATGAAACCCGAACAAAGCAAGCACAAATCATTGTGTTAAAACTGGCAATTATTGCCGATTTTTTATTCTTGTGTGTGTGAAATTAGTTGGTGATTAACCACAAATACAGACACGTGGCTTTTTGCTTTTTTCAATCAAAATCCTTGGAGAACAATACTCATACTGAGAAAGTCATATGATTTGGCCAAAAATGTGAGGATAAAACTTTCTGAAAAGCTGACAAATTTATCAGCTCTGTCAAAAGACAGATCGGTGAGATGTGAGGAAACTCACAACTGGAAACTGCAAAGCTCTGTGTAATGCCCACGTACACAGTGCACCACCCATTGTCAACATCGACATACATAATGCAGGTGAGACGGCAATTATTTGTCATTTCCAAAACTAATGTTGTCAGTGCTTGACTGAACGGTTCAGAGGTTTTCCTTTTTCCTCAATAATCTTTGACCCAAAAGAAGTAGATGGAGCGTACAGAGTAAAGAGAACCTTCTCATTAGAGCTGAAGTGCCGTGTTGTTTTCCAGCTGAACTCACCCACTGTGGAGCAGACCACTGCCCTGTCTCAGGCCTGTGACCTGGGCCATGTGGCCTGTGTGACCCTGCTCCTGCAGCATGGGGCTGGGCCCCATGGCTCTTGCCTCTCAGACTCCCCCATCCACAGAGCTGCAGCCAAAGGTCAGCCAAAGGCTACATTTTCCAAGACAGACTCTCTCAATGTGTCCTGCTACAGGCTTGTCAGGGGCTTGTGAGGAAGGTTTATATTTACCATGTGTTTGCACCAGGTACAAAGCATTGTTGCACCTTTTAAACATTTGGGAGAGAAAATGTAACATTGAATCAAAAGTTAAATCAAGTAATTTTTTTAGATGTTGTTTCTTCAGTCTCTGTCTTCTGTTTTCTTCTGGAACGTCTTTATTGTTGAAAAATATGTACATTTACACAGCTAATATTTAACAAATGTAAGCCTTAATCTTTCCAAGCAGAGTAAGGTTTCAAGCAACTGTATGATGTAAATTACCTCTAAAACAGTACCTTGTTTTTCTTATAATACACAGATGCCTAACCTCAGGCTCATGTTTGTAATCTGGTTTTAAAAGCTGATTCCATGCATTTTTGCCCCACAGTCTGATGATATATAGTATGTTTGCCCAGGTCACCTGGAGTGCATAGAGACACTGGTTCATCATGGTGCAGATGTGAATCACAATGTCAACCAATCAGTGTCCCCCCTTTACACTGCCAGCACCAATCAGCATCTCAGCACTGTGAGGAGATTGCTTCAGCTGGGTATGAAACTGAATTTTCTTCAGTTGACTGAGATCATGCCAGAGAATAAGTGTGACTGTCTAAGGGCCTTATTTACTGCATTGTGAGCAATTTTACACAGAACTACAAGGAATAATTTGTGAAAGGAATAGCAACATTAAAATAGTTCTCATGCCATTGTACCAAAACACATCTACCAAACATAAACAAGGCAATTTCCCGAAAATTCTAGATATTCTCAATTTGTTTAGCAATGTGGTGTGGCTTTTGAACTGAGAAAGAACATATCATTTTCAGTATAATTGAGGTGTTTGTGTTTTTGGCCTTCGCCAGGTGCAAGTGTGAACAGCAGTGAGAATGGGGAGTCTCCTCTGCATGCTGCGGCTCGTAGCTCCAGTCCTGAGCTGGTCTCGATCCTCCTGGATCACGGAGCAGACTGCTCCAGCAGGAACGCCCAGGGCAAGCTCCCTGTGGATCTGGCCCCTCCCAACAGTCTGGTGGAGAAACTCCTCAGCCAGAGAGGAGGAAGCACATCACTCCCTCATGCCTCATAGTCTGGGATTATCTCTGGGGTCTGTTCAGGAATAATCCTTCATTTTGTAGTTTGATACCGTTACGATAAAGATATAGCTTTATCATGTCAGTTGAGTTGGTGCTATATCCGTTATTCAAATGCATGTTTCGGACTGTGTTGCCTGACTAGGAGTGCCCTGTTGTGCCGTTTAAGATCAGTAAACAAACATGACAAAGGTCATGGCAAAGAAGAAACTTCTGAAAGACATGGTGTTCACTTACCTTTAGAGTTGACACTATTTTGTCTGTACCAATCTTACCCATGGTTTACATCTGCAGTGTAGAATTATTTTCCATTCTGTTGCAATCCATTACAGAGTCATGTCAATAGGTGGTGCACTGGCACCATGTAAGAACAGATCTGAACTTTCAACACAATATTGAGTTAATTCTTAACTGCTGTGTTGTCTTTTAACTTTTAAATGAACAAATTATTCATTTTATTACTGTACATTTTCAGGAAAGATGAATCAATGGATGGTCTCAAAATAAATCAATGAATAAAATAATAAATAAATAAACAGGAATATTACAAACCACACAATAAATGATCTATCATCAGAATGAATCAATCAAATACTGTAGTACACATCAACACACATTCACAAACCAACACACCGACATTCATTGTCAGATAACAATACCATTAGCTGTGTTATTGAAAAGAGAAAAATATATTTCTCCCTCAAATAAATAGGTTACAGCATGATTACAATCCAGCTATTCGATAGTATTTCAAATCAGAGTTCAATCTGACTCTGACGGGCCTCAGGGTTCCCCATGAATCAGAGTAATCAAGACAAACGAAGCCAAAGGCTGCCAGAGAAATGGATACCTGGAGATACTGAAGTGTGGCCCTTGTGAGGGCCGATACATTTAGCTAAAGTGATGTATTGATTGCCTTCTCCTTGAGTTTGTGTTGGCCACAAAGTAATAATCCAAAAAAAGTTACTGAGGAAATTCACATTTTGAAACATTAAAGTTACGAGTTTTGAGAATTATTTCAGATGTTCTTTTGTTGGTATTTAAATCGTGTATTTACAATTTAAATAAGACAACTATGGAGGAATCACAATCCACACCATGACCAACTAAATAACAGCGTCTACAGTAAAAGTCATTCCTTCAGTTAAAGTTCTGCTTGTTTTCACCACACTTCTTCCAATTATGTCTGTGGTAATGAAAGGCGACTGTTAGTGAGGTGTCTTCCTGAATGTGTCTATGGCTCATGGCAGCCTGTCACCACTGCCCGTCTCTTCTGAATGTCTATTAGTGTGGCTGCTGCAGGGCTCACTGTCCCCAGACCTCGTCGGGTCTGCCTGGACAGGCCACACCACAAGGGAGAGGAGCGGAGCACGACTGAATGGGCAGTGTTTGTGCGAGACCTAGACCTTATAGGGTGGTTGTGTCAATGGAAAATAAACTGTGGTTCTGTCAAGAAAAGTAGATATAAAAGCCTGGTATTTCTTTTGGAATAAAACAGCGAGCTTTTGTCGAGAGAGGCAGCGATGTGCTGCGCAGTGAACGTGAAGATTCTCTCTGCTGTGATAAAGCAACAGTTGCTCAGACACATCCAAGGGCTCTCCTCTCCGGCAATACTCATTAGCTCGCTATCGATCCGCTCTCCCAATTTGCTGCTGGAGGTAAATCATTGTCCCCTCGAACGTAGCGTGAGCACCCGGGGCCAGCCACACATTGAGCTCAGCTTCGATTTACTTCCATTTAATGTTAAATCAATGGTGTGGAGGAGTTCCTGACTTCTGAGACTCCCTGAGTAGAACCAGAATCAGACCCCTGTAATTAGTGACATCTGGGAAATCAGGAATGAAGACTCTCGTCAGTGGGGGAGAACCGTCATGTTAACCGTTGTTCGGCCACACTTTCTATTGAACAACTTCCTCTGGGCTGTGGTCTTGCATCATTAATGAGAACATGCCTTTTGGGTTTTTTGATCTTGCATAATTAACAGGATTGGTCTTCCTATAAGTGAGTCTTTGGACTTGTTCAGGTACTGAGGTATGGCAGCACTTAGGGTCTTGCCTACCTGAATGTGATGCCCAAGCTTTTATATACGTTGTCTGGAGTCAGGTACTGCTTTTAGTCTTGCCCTCCTCTTAATGCACCTGCACTTACTTCCCGAACAGCAGCAAAAGCATTTTTCCGGCAACGGTAAAAATACTACAAATGAAGCAAGTTTTACACTCAGTGCACACATTCTCTTAGAACGATCCAATGACTTATAACAACTGCCCATTGATGTGGGGAGAGAGGTTTCTCAATTGCGTGTCAGAGTAAAGGGAACCTTTAAAAGGAAAAGGAGACAGGACATGTGAATGAGAGGAATACAAATAGAAGTTAGGAAAAAACGGGTAGCGGAACCTGCTCCGAGTTTTTACAAAGACCAACGCAGTAAACTCCCTTAGGTGAGCAGTGAGACATTTGATCTTTATCCTATCACCGTCTAAATGCCACCATCCACCATCAGCTGAAATATGTTGACAACAGTCATTGGTACATGTGTCATGAGACCATGCTTTTCTAATATTCTAAATATGCCCCCCTCTGTGCAGTGGCCCAAAGGCTGATTGCTCTGAGCTGGATCTTGTTATAGATACCCAGCTTTCCCACTGAGCTGTGTGAGTTGCTCCTGCCTTCTCCTCGTACTCAGCAGTAATTGCCTTGGTATTTTTAGTTTGCCGGCATCGGGTAATTAAAACAAATAGAGGCGATATCGGAGACACAGATCTCTCAGTAGCTTCTCTGGAGTACATAGGGAGAGGTTTAGTGAGGTCACACACTCTGCTGTGTTTTCAATTAGACACCTCTGCACCGATGAGGCTGTTACCGGAGAGGAGGACACAGCAGGACTGGAGCATGAGGCAGGGCTGGCATCAGGAGGAGGAAACAGCAGGACTGGAGCATCTCAAAAGCACAGCGAGACTGTTTATGCCAAACCAGGAGGAGCGATGTTTCTTCAGTGTTGTAGAGAATGTGTCTGAGATTGTTATCTGGCAGGATTCTGGGTGGTGCTTCCAGCTTCAACTGATGTATTTTGGGAAACATTTCTAGGTGCTCCTCCATGTCAGATCATTGCTGGAGACGGCGGTCCTTGTTCAGACTGAGGGTTCTCTAGTTGAGATAGGACACTCCATGACAATAGACATAACTTGATAAAAACAATGGGACAAGTTTATTCTTGTTCATATATAGTTATATAATGTATCCAAAAGAAATATTATACATTAGAATCAGAAAATAATTATGTCTTTTTCTACAGTACATGATGCAAGCTTTGTAATAAATATTCTTTCATTTAAAGATCCATGATCAGTCATAAAAAATACATTATCGATTTCACTTCACAGGATTAAGAGTCTCTGCTACTGG
Source organism: Mallotus villosus (assembly GCA_903064625.1). Classification (NCBI taxonomy): domain Eukaryota; kingdom Metazoa; phylum Chordata; class Actinopteri; order Osmeriformes; family Salangidae; genus Mallotus; species Mallotus villosus. The sequence continues at coordinate 113,778 of CAEFZP010005811.1, read as the reverse complement.
AACTCTCAAATGCCCGAAGGAGCTGAGAGCGAATCTCCCTGGGCAACCGAAAACGTGGCATTATCGCACGTCCCTATTACACTGCTACCGGAGAAAGTCTTTCTCTGCGTGACAACAGACAGCCCTTGAGGTAGGACCTACCTGCTCTTGTTTTATCAGTGAGTCCAGAAGCAGTCACCTGCTGGCTAGCCTCTGACCTGCCTCTGGCTCTGCCTAAGAAGGACAGGCTAGTCTCTGTCTAAGCCGCTGGGGCAGGTCAGGAGGGCTGCCCTCCGGTGCCTAGCAGGTAGAGGCAGAGGAGGTTGAACACACACAGGATCAGCACCAGACCCACGAGGACCTTCTGCACCCAGAGACACTCGTTCACGTTCTGCTCCAACCGGGAGTTACTGGCCATCAGACGCATCAGCTGAGGAGGGGGAGAGATGAGGAGGGGGGCGATTGGTCGGGGGGGAGAGATGAGGAGGGGGGCGATTGGTCCTTTATTCATGTTAAACACCATGCCAGCTTAAGCCGACGCACTTATCACAAAGCAGTTCGCATAAAATTGAGAGCTGTGTAAAAACAGAGCACGGATAATAGAGAGAAGAAAAAAAAAGAAAGAAGTATTCAAATACATGAGACTTTTTCTCCAATCAGAGCTTACCATTGTTTGAAGGTCCTGATTCCCATTGGTTCCTGCTTCCATAGGGTTGTCCCCCTGATAGCTGAAGGAGGACCTTCTGCTCTCCAGGACGTGACAGCGCAATCTACAGGAAGGAAACCCACGCATGAGGGGGAGGGGCCAGTCTTCGAGGGAGGAAGTGATAATCAGCCTGCTACAGTGACAGGCGCGGGCTGAGGGGAATGGTTAGAAGGGGTTGAGAAACCCATCTGGAGCAACTGTATCTGAGTGCTTAAGAAGACACTTATCTTATCCAATGACCTTTGCTCGTGACTTAGTTATATGACGATATTGACATGCCCATCTCAAGAGTGACCACGCACAAATACATACAAGCTACCTGTGCTCCATGACCCTGGTTTTAGGGAACGTCCTTCCAGAACTGGGTGAGATCTGGTGAGCCGGTGTTCGGCTCCATCTCAGCAGCCATCACCAGGAAACGATCCTGCAGAGATGCCAGATATCCTGCAACGCAAAGACGACATTAACCACGCTCATGTTTTAGTATAAAGGAACGTTTGCTTTTAATCCTCTATACTCGCTTTAGCATAAATACATACATATTCTGAAAACTTAGATCAGTTTTTTTTCTCAGTTCATTTCAATTTCCCCTTTTGTTTTAAGGCGGGGTGGGGCGGGAATCTGTGAAAAAGCCAGTACCAGGGCAATGTTCCAGGGCAATGTTCCAGGACGATAGATTTTGAATGGAACTAAAACAAACGAGTCCCTTGTAACGAAAATGTTATGAAACTAAAAAGAGCCTAAAGAGATGACTCCGTTCCCCTCGCTCTGATTAGGAACCAGACATGCCTTATCCACAAAGCTGGGGATTCAAGATATCAGGCCATAGACGTCCCTTCCAAAAAATAAAAATAAAGAATTAATGAAGTTGAAAGCCAGAAAGAGTCTGGAATGGTGCCATGATTTGATTGATCTGAACCATGTCGATCACATCATAAGCCAAGGCTGACATTTCCATGCTTGAAAGCCCGCTCAGCTTCTTATCAGCCAACTTCCTGTATCCAAACTCCATGTTAGTCTCACTAGACTGAGAGCAGGTTTGACCTTTGGTGTTCCAGCCTTCCAGGGGAACGTACGGAGGCTCTGGAGCTTCTGTATTTACACTCCATTAGATTTCGGAAGGCTCAGTTTGGGGGAGATAAAAGATTATAAAGATTTTATTCCTATTAAAATATGTATGTGAATAAAAGAGAGAGCTGCACTTTGTCAGCTCTTTTGGAAACTTAACAGTCTGGGACTTTTGATTATTCTGAAGCTCTCTCTGTGTGTGAAAGTATTTCCAAACATCTGCCAAGCAGAGGAGGTTTGAGAGTGCAGAGGAGAAGTGCAGTGTTCTACCTCCATGTAAGGACACCACTATGTCCAGCGAAGCACCTGGTTCACAGGTGGCGTTGCTGGGCTTCACTCTGTATTTCTCAGGTGCCGTGGTTCGTACCTGTGGTGAGACACAGCCAAGACAACTATGAAAGAGGAAAACAGACACAGCAATGGATTGCATGGAAGAAAAGGTTTGTCTCCACCAATGATGTACGCAGTTAGGGCCTAACACGCAGACACACAGTAACAAGACACCCACACTCCAGCACATTCTTCTCACTAACCTTGAAGGCCACTTGATCCTTGGTGACGTTGGTCAGGACAATGAGGCATTTCTTTTCAGTGTCTTTGGAGCCGAAGCAGAGTTCCTCTGCTGGGCTGAGGGAGGGGTGGGAGTGGGGGAAGTAGAGGAGAGAAAAAGTATTTATCTGTGAGAGTCTGTGATGAAGGACATCGCTGAATTTAATCAAAAATAATTCTCAGATGCCAATACGTCTGCGTGGTGTCGACATGATCTTCCAATTACTTTACAACCTGTTTGTTGTTGTTCTCTGTGATGTCTTGTCCGTATCGATCTGGTTGGTTAAGCATCCTACGCTTCAGATTAAGATGTAGCTGCCTCAGAGTAATTGTGGTATGGTTACCGCTCTAGTATCCTGGGACTTGGGAGTCTCTATTTATACACGTTTCTTAAACCAGCTGTTTCCATCGCTTCCAATCACTAGCTTTCTCTTCATCCCTGCTGTGGGCTCAGCTGGGAAGACACGCTCCATCTGTACCAGACTGAGCCATGTTTGGCACTATTCTTACCTCAAGTAAGCATATTCACATACATGCCGAGAGCACAGTAAGTGTCATCTATCTATCGAATTCTAGGGCTATTTTTAATAAAGGAGAGCGTCTCCTTGAAGTAAACATAAAAAAGAAGGGATTATTTCCAGTAAAATAGCAGCTGACTACCGGTTCCTGCAGGGCTTTCTCCCCCTGCTACCTCCTGACCCATATGGATCTGTCATGCCCCTGGGTGCCAGCCCTATCTGAACCCACTTACAGGCAAGATGGGGAATTACACCACATTATTCCCAAATTTAGGCTGAAAAACATCTGTGGTCTGGCATCAAAGCTGTGAAATGTGGAGCACAGAAAAACGGAGAAACTAGCCACCAGGCACTTTGGTCCCCACTGCTAACTCCCTGCCCAAGCCACCCCAACCTTCACTCAGCGCTGGCTGTGTTACCTTCCACTAATTCGCAAATCACCAACAGGATTAAAATGCCTGTTGCCTGTGATTACAAAATCTCTCATTCTGCACCCAGTGCAGGCTGCAGCTATTAGAACAGGGATTGTTCCAACTTCCTTCCTTCTTATTCCCCCTCATGTTCTTTGCCCCAGAAAGGAGTCTGGGGAGAGTGTTGGTCCACTGAGACCAGAGTGACCCACTAGAATCCTAGGAAACCTTTGACAAACATACTTGGAACATCAAAGTCTCACATCCCCACTTGTGACCAAACCCTTCTGGACCCAAATCACGGGCCAACACGGCTTAGTAACCTAATTGCATTTAAAGCTCATATATAGTACAATCTGTTTATTACTCTAATTCATAGCCTAGAGCTGTGAAAGAAAGTGACAAGTCAAAGACTAGACTCTAAAAGACAAACTCGGGGGAAATGACAAAATGACAAAAGAGGAACAACCTCATTTGACATCTCAATAAACATTGAAAGCCTGGAAATTCAACAATGAGTCCAATCCCAAAACAGGCAACATGTAAGATTAGGAAAGACAATGTGTCTTGAGGAGTGTGTAGTTACAGTAGCTGGAAGGTTTGCCAGTTGGCCAGCATAAAAAGTGACATCATTAGAAGCGTAGCCTCTCTATTGACACAGGGACCTGTTGACAAAATAATATTGTCTTTACTGAGCCCTTCATTGTAAAGTAATTGCATGATGGCTGCACTACACTGATGATAGGCCGTAATGATGGTCAATCAAGGAGTCCGATTGATCATTGCACCACAGTAATTAAGCCTGCCAAAGGATTTTCACTCAATAAGCTATTCTTGATTTATGCTCAAATCCGAGAGAATCAATTGATCCGCAAGGTGCAAATACACGGATACCTGGCTGTGGTGTAAGTCAAGGCATTGATCCTCTAACCATTATAGGATGACTCCTGAGCCACCGGATGCCCTGGGGCCACTGGACTGGTGAATCTATTCAACTTGAGTATAGCTGATGGATGGATGGCTGGATGGCTGGAGGGAGGTGTGGGTGGGGGTGTATACCTAACATGCAGGAGGGGGCCCTTGAAGGTGGTTAGTGGCTTCCTGGCTCCTTTGGTCCGGCTGTCCCCTTTGTCACCGTCGTCCAACTTCAGACCGTCTTCCTGGAAGTTGACCTGAAATAACATTAGCCTTGTCAAACTAGGTTCATGAACACACAAGACAATCTGTTTTAAAGACTTGGTAAAGGGCCTGTTTGTCGGCATAGAGTTGAAGACATGGTTAGCTCGTGTGTAAGTTGTTTCATTGCGACACAGAAGGCAACCACTGACTCTTGCGCACAGTCTAGTGGGGCCATGGGATCACTTGACCACAATTTCCCCCCCAAAAATTAGAACACTCAGAACCACAACAACCCTTTTGTGAAGTTCACAGTGTTCCCATGACGACAACCAGCCACAAAAACCCACAGTGGAACTGTATCTCTACAGGTCAGCACTCTCACTTCAACAACATCCATACACTTTACCCTACATTCTCCTCACATCCACCCTAATGCATGACAAGTCACAAGACTATAGGACTGATAACACATGCATTGTGCAATGTTGGCAGAAAGTTAGGAAATGAAAAGTGAAGGTCAGTGGGCGGAGCTTGCATCCTTTCTAGTGTACCATATTGCTCAGGATCACCCGTGCTGTTTGGACCCAGCTTGTAGGAGACAGATGGGAGAGTGAACACAGCAGGAGAGACTGAGAGCTGGCGGAGAGGTGAGGGGAGATCTGCTTGTGATCCCTGTATAACCACTAATTACTCAGATGGGGAAGTGTGTCTTCCGCTGTGCTAAGCAACACACACTTCCTCCCCCAATCAGCAGACGGCTGTGACACACAGCTGACACAGTGAGAACATCAAGAGACGGTTTCTTGTCAAACAGCATTTTTTATTTATTAGGATTTTAAAAATCAAGTGTAGTACAGGTAAAAGGCACTAATACTTAAGGCAAACACAAGGGATGATCAAAATACATCCGTTCATTAAAATTAATACAACTGTCATTAATCAAATCATAACAAAATACTTTGTTAATTAAATTAAGTACAAAACAAAGAATCTTCAAACCATTATTTTGATTAATGAAAGCAGGTGCATACATGAGATCAAATAAAATGTTAAGATTTGATAATTAAACCATTTTCAAAAGGTTACAGTGCATGAATGCAATCAATACTAATAAAAGCTAACTTGGCTGTGTTCTAAAGACTACAACACAATAACACTTAAACATCCAGTAACTGGCAACTCTGTGAGCAGAGATCTTGAAGTGGCCGTGGAGTGGTCTGGGTACAGATTCAGAATGGCCTGCAGTGTGATTGTGACAATAAGGCACAGTGCATGGCCATTATACCATACCATGGTATATTATACCGAGGTAGCTTTGCATAACGTGATCAAGCTGTTGGTATAGTGCACAATATATAGCAAAATCTATGACACAGTTGAGTGCAAATATGCCATCAAGAGTATAAGAAAAAAGAATGACACATTTTGTGCTGGTAGTGATTGTTAAAAAACAATTTCCCTTCTCGTATGAAACTGTATATCATATTCAAGGGTTAAGTGCAATTATAGGCTATGCCTTTGAAATAAAATAGGAATTGTTTGTTATACGTTTGGCATTAATAACATTGCCTAAGTCTCTGGGAGTATATCAAATATATATAATATTAACACAGTTAGGTGTCTAAAGAGGCACAATATGAACAGTATGAAAATATCAAAATAGTACTGGCTAAGCTATGTTTCTCTCTTCAAACATAAAGGCCAAATCAATAAAAAGGGATTAAAAAGTCACAAAAGTACATCTCGTCTTTCGTTTTGAAACGTGATGTGAAAAGGTTGAACTTGTCCATGACGGCAGATGGCTGATGCGTCAAGGATGAAGTGCCCAGAGCCACACAGGTGAGCAGAAATGTCACACTGCAGATCTCCACTGTGAGGCTCGTGTGTGGGCCAGATCCTACAAAGCCTTACCACCAGCCCTTGTTTCAAAACAGAAAGAAAGGCAATTAGCTTCCCTGAGCGATCAGCAAACCCAACACACTGTTGAACCCCAAAAAGTATCGGTGGGATGGTTTCCTCATTTACGCAGAGCAAAGGAATCAAAACTAAATAAGTGACAGTGAGGAATGTATGGCCTTCTGTACAGACAAGGTTTAAAGTGAAGGCCAGACACTCTCACTGGGGTTAGCACCAGACACTCTCACTGGGGTTAGCACCAGGCCCTAGCCTTAGTCAGCTAGCTCATTACAGGCTGATTAGAAGCACCCCACACACACACAAGCATGAAGACACACTCGCTAACATACAGACACTGTCTGGCTAATTCCGTATGGGGCTTTACATTCCAGAGGCTCAGCCTCCAGTCTTACCACACATCCCACCAGAGGCTTGCCTGAAACAGCTCCACAGGTTCCTTGAGCCACTCAGCACAAACAACGACGTGTGTTAATCAAACATAAGAGGTCAGAGCATTAGGTTAGGCCTATTAGTCTGACTGGTGAGGCTCAAAACAAACCCCATGCTATTCCCACCCTGAAGTTTTACAAGGTGGACCAACAGTCCATGAATGCAAATAATACCTGTGTGCTTTGACACCATCCGCATGCCTCTCGAATGAGGAGCCCGTGAATTATTTACCAACTAAACTTGCATATCGCCGTTGTGTAAATCTAAATCTGTCGAGCGTGACTAACGTGCTATTCTCCAACAATGGGATCTTTTCCGTTTGTGTTTTGTGGGCGCGTAAGAGGCTCACAGAAGGAGCTTTGTGTGACGCAGGCCTGCCGGGCCGCTTGAGTCTGTGTGCACCAACAAGTCTCCGGCAACAGCGCAGGTTCCTCAACGGCTTAAAGGCTCAACAGGAGTCTACTACCCCCCCCACCCCCCCTCACCCGGTTGGCTCTGAATAAACTTGGGCTACACGAGGACTGGATAGTACACCCCTAACAAGGGTAAACAAGCAGACTGTCAGAGGCGAGCAACGCCCACGGCACTTGGATCCGTTTATAAATACTCGGAAGAAAGTGTCCTTAAACGAGGGGGTACTTGGGACAGGATATCTCCTAGTCTTCGTGTGCACAAGAATCTCGCCAATCCCTAAGTATCTCCTGAAATGACTCCCTAATACCCACTCTCTATTCCCATGCACGTTCGTTTGGCGAGTCGCATGCCCCCCCCCAAAAAAACAAGGCTAAATAGATTACAGTGCTCTGGATTGAGACCCTGTAGGGGAGAGGAATGTGTGCAGCATATGCCAGTGTCGTGACAATTTCATAATGTCAGATATATAGAGAGAGAGACCTCCTTAAGACAGAAAGAGAACGAGAGTGGAAGATGTTGAGCAAGGGCGTATGGACCAAGCCAAGCTCTGTGGACATTTCTGTGATAGGGTCCTCAGTTGCGGTCCCCCCCGTCCCGTCCCCCCGGTCACCAACCCCTCCCCTAGAAAACCAGATGAGACCATCACTGAGCCCAAGCCACAGCCACTGACAGCCCCTGCAGCCCAGCCTCCGACAAGGTCAAAAACAAAGCCACTAGTCTGGAACACAGAGAGACAACCAGAGAGTCTGAGAACTCTGAGTGAAGTCAGGTAGATGAAGGTGTGAGAAGATGACAAATACAAAAAAACACCCTGCAAAACTGTTTCTGTGACTGACTTGACACCATCTCTCTCTGTATCCTGAAAAAGACCTCAGAAGATTAGAGGCGCGCCATGCGCTCAGCGAGACTGGCTGTGATGTGTGGGTAGTGTTGGGCAGGATTAAGCTGCAGCGGAAGACATTAGGAGTCACCTTGACAGAGACAATGAGCAGGAGCTTAACAGCTGCCAAATCAGGGCATTACTGCCTCTTAATTCACAGCGTCTCGGCGGAGTACCCGATTACATGCTGTAATCTCACACTGAATTCCAGAAATGAAAAAAAGCCCATGAGTGAAGCACCACATCAAAGTGAAAGGGAACTCGACTGAACTTTGCATAACATGGCCGACGTCTCGTTTGACGATTGGCCTGGGTGTGTTTGTAAGTTGTAAATGTTGTTGAAGATAACTAATGTGTTTATAACTGTAACTGGAAAAGAGCATACCTAGACCAACTGCTATTTAAATATACTACGTATAAAAACCCCAAAAGTGCAAACTTTGTTAAATGAAACGCACCACAGTTTCAAGTACATTCAGGTTAATGTTCTCTGTAGTTGACCAGTCTCTCAGCTTACAACATACATTTACACTGTGGTTAATGAGTTACGGAGTCTATTATCATATTCAACGGTCAACAACTTTCGGAGACCAGTTTTTCTGCAATTACCCCCCCCCTCCCCCCCCGCCAATCCACTCCTTCAGGAAGAAGAAGATGACAGTTGGTTAAGACAAGGAGGTGTTGTACCTTTTTGGGCTTTACAGCCACTTCAGAGTTGTAACTGGACTCCAGGACATCCTTGCACTCTGATTCACCGTCTTTACTCTCGTTGTCGTCCTCACTGACGAGGATTGGTCCATTCTCACAAATGGGTGTCTGGAAGTCGTCGTCAGGAAGAGGGGGATAGCTGTACTTGAAGGGGTCCTGGAACCAAAAGAAAACAACAGTCAGTGTGTTGGATCAGTTAACTTCAATCGCTGTCAAGCAATGCTGGTGTATAACAAATGCAAGGCTACTCACATTTTCATCAAAAGTGGGTAAAAACATACACAGAATCTATCAGCTCTTTGATATTTTGAAATTACTTTTTGAGGCATATGAAACTAATGAAAGTGAAGACATTGTAAAAGATAAGAGAAAGAAAGAAGAATGGCAGCACTGTTTCTCTCTCCTCTGAGCTGAGGACAAACCTACCGTTCCTCCCATGTGGGATGGCAAATACTCCGGCCCGATAAAGGTCTGCACATCAGTTTTGGATGCAAACTTGAGCTTGCTAATGGCTTCTGGACCAAGCCACGTCTTCACAATCTTCCATGCAGCTATCGAGGAAAACACAAGCATCACAGGGTGTGAAAATACTAATGATGAGAGGTTACAAGACAATGACAATAACTGCTTTTGAGCTTGTCATCTTACCACTCATGATCCAAGGCATATCCACTATGATCATTTTGGCTGAAATGATAAGACAAGACAGAGAGACAACACAATCAGAGTATGACCAGCATGAGTGCAAGAAGTGACCTCAAAAGATATAATATAAATGTGACCAATAAAGTTAGATAATGTGCTATAAAAACACACTTACATAGGAACTTTGGGTAATACACTTTGAAGCAATTAATGATGTACTTTACAAAATCCATGTCCTGAAAAGAGAAAGCGAAAGAGTCAGAAAGAACAGTATAGCCTGTGAAACCTCAAAGCAGAGCATGACTATAAAAGATGTCTTATGGACTTTCAATAGGGAAATTGTTTACAGTCTGAGATGCCTCAAGCTGTGAAATGACCCAGTTCACAATGACTGAAACTCCCATCTTCTGAAAGTATGAAATGAATTGGGCCTTTCAATCACCCATCCATCCTATCATGTGAAATAACATTATTCAGGGCCAATGGGTATCATGACAAATAAATAACTAAAATAAACTAAAAGGCAGTATTACTTTCGCAATACTCTGGATAGTAAAATGTAATCGCAGAATTCTCTGAGCACTCTCTGTCACTACCAGATGAAGCAATCTTGTTCCTTTTTGGGAGATGTGTCTAACCAATCTGAAAGTGTCTGTCCTTGTGTGTAAATGAGAAAAAAGAGCACATCTAAAAGCTAGAGCTATCTGTCTCTCCCCCTAAACAGCTGGTGTAACAACAGAGGATCAATCCCACAACAGACTTATCTGGCACATTTATCAAAATAAACATAATCAGGTGTGTGAACCCCACCTTCTTGACGATCCTTTCATGTGGCAAATACATGGGTAAGATTAGCGTAATTGGCTCATCATGAAACTCGAGAGCCATCAATGGAGGCACACCCCTAGGAGTAGCTACTGACTGGCTGGGTTCCTGGGCTGGCTGACAGCACCACTGCTAAAAAGTACACACCCAGAGTTTTAATGAGACAACACTAGACAGGTCTGCTCCTGCTCAATAGACTACTGCAGGTTTCATTCAACAAACTTCCATTAGGGTCAGATTTCCAAGATGATTTTCGAATCCACTCATTTCATATTTGGGTTTCAGGGAGTTATTTATTCTTTGCGCCTTGTGTGTGTTTAATTGGGGCATTTCTCCAGGAGAGTTCGGCCTCCGAAATGAGCACGCCATCAGCGAGCTCCTGCTGGGAGCCCACTTCTGAAACAAAGTCAGTCTTTTGGATTAGGGAGTCTACTCGGATTGACCAACCGGATTTAAAGGTCACTTTAATCTCCAAAGTGTTAAACCATTGAAGAGCAACAATCCCTCCAAGTCCACAGCTCAAATAGCAAAAGCCATATTAAGATTCTCACCATGACCGCAATAATACTCACAGCAGATCACCAGGGGGTTTCAAATGGGACATATCATATACTGTATGCCAAAAGTAACCCAACTAAAACAACCTTTTCTCAAGTCTTTCATCAAAAAGACTTGATGTAGAACCTAACTGGGTGGCTTCGGCGTCAGATCCACTAGGGAAACTAGGTTAACACTATGCGGAAGGCCTTTTCTGGCTAAACCCTGCTCGTCAACAATCCCTTATATGTCCTTACAATGTTGCTGAGACCAGACTCCGACATGTCAAACACCACGGTGAGGGGCATCCCTGGTTCTCTCTTGGCGTAACGCTCCAGCCAGAATGCCACGTACTTCTTCTTGTCCATGATCGTCTTTGCATCCTTGGTATGCAACTTGACTTTGAACCAGACTAGTAACAGATGAGACAGCAGTCAGTACACAATTAACCAATAATCGATAGGCTTTGAGATCACATTTACCATACACTGATTTAGCAAATCGATGCATCACATAACTTCACCCTCAGAACTAATATATTTGTAAAGTCATGACAACATACAGAGCTTGTTGCCCTCCTTGTCGTAACCATGGAGGAAGACGGCCCCAGTCTCAAACATCCACTTTGGAATAGTATTCTCACAGATATCTGAAACAAATAAACAATTGTATTAGTGAACATAAATGATATTCATGATTCATTTTACAAATGTTATTTGACAACATCCTAACCTCTCTTTCGCCGAAGTCAAAGCACATTCACATTGTGAATTTCACAAATGGTCTTTTTTATTTAAACATCACAGGTCTGACTATTTGGCAAGGAATAATGTTTGCATACCCAATTTCTGTAGAACAGAGATTTGACTAACAGGCAGTTTACAGCCATCAAAATTATGTAATTGCTTGATTCTTAAATAAAAAAAAGCTGAGACAGAAGACTGCCTCAGGCCTGAATGAAGGAGAGACTGGAGCACAAGAAACAATAAGGCCGTGTCTGGCAGAAGGCCAAGAATCCATCTCTGAGGAACACAAGGACAACACATTCATACGAATCATGCCACTGGGCTAGGCAGTGGTAGGCTCACAGTGCAGTTTGGACTGCCAATGAATCCAGTTTAGTTTTGTATATAAATGAAACAATAGACTCCTGTTTTGACCAAAGCACACAAGAGACCCGGGGTGGCCTCTGAACCACATGTTAATTCACCACCACATCAAAGATCTGTGAATTGAAAAGTGCTGAATCAGACCTACCGTTCACACCATATTCCTTTCTCCACTGAAAGCTTTCATCGATCATTTTCAAGGCGTCATCGATGGAAAACTGTCTCCATGACAGATATCCTTCCACCAGTGCATCATCCTTTTGTAATCTGTCCACATCTCTGGAATCATACTTTTCTGAAATTTCTGACAGGAATGAAACATCATACAATCTTTATCATATCAAACATGAGTTTCTAAGGTGACCGACTGACATAGTTGAACTATTTAGGCCTTGGCTTACATTTGTACAGAATGGTGACCAGTAAAGCAGAACTTATTTCCGCTATAGCTTTATACGGCCATGCCCTATTTGCTGAGAACAAGGTGTCAGATTGCTAGAAAGTTGCTTAGGTTCCCATAGACATTCGACAGTAGGGCCTTAAAATCTGTAGTAAACATGGAATGGGTCTGATCAAAAGGTGGCTGTGTCATCTGACATTCAGTTATTAGCTGGGCACCATTGACATCACATGTCATTAGAGCAGGCTCATAGCGAGGTCGTATAACGGAACTACAAGATTATTTAGTAGATAGTCTATAGCTATGTAACAACTAGCTACACAAACCAAAAGATTAGAGCTAGCTAGCTCGCCAAATAACATAAACACTCAGCATGTTCGACTCCAATAAAATAAAGCTGTGCACTGCTAGTTAGCTAGCTAGCTGCTAACGTACCTTGGATGTACTCATTCTTGAACCTAAATCTTATCTCCTCAATCTTCTCCGTGTCCTGTATGAAAAATAATGATGTCAGAAGCTGGCTTTTATCAGAGCTAAACAATGTTTTGTTATTTGCGGCAGCTGTCGCTAGACAAGCTCGAACAAGAAACACGTTTGCTAACCTGATGAAAAAGCAACTAGCTACAGTACCTGCTCGGTTTCAAGTTGTCCACTCTCCGCCATGTTCAAGGGACTCTGTTGATACTGTATGCTATCGGTGTGGCTAGCTAGAGGGAAGAAGTTCAGTTGTGATGAATCAGAGTTGACTGTGAAACTGTATGCCAGTCCGAGGCCATTTTGGCTCTTTCTTTTGCCCCTCCTCTTGGGATCAGACGTTGTTTTGATCAAATGTTTACTACAAATGTCGTTGATTACACAATCATGTATTTTTAATGTGATGTAATGTGTGATGAATTAGTTTAGCCAATAACGGACAAACAAAAACATATAGCTGATACAGTTCATTATAATCCAGCTAAACAAGTGTCTTGAACTGTAACTCTTCGCTGACTCCAGTCAGGCGCGCCCAGTGAGTTATATTGAAGTTCCTTGGCGTTCATGTGCGTAGTGGCGAGTTGTTTTGATTTCCGTAGAGTCGGGACTGCAAACTGCTGGCAAAAGTTGACATAAACTAGAAACAAACTCAAGCTTTTGAGATCAGAAATGGTCAAGTAGGCTTGTAGGTTTAACCAAGTTGGAGATGATACAATGGGGGCATCATCGCTCTGGGACTCTAGCAAACTGTCTAACCAAGTTCAGGCACTAGCTAGCTAATTTAACAAACTGGCTAGATAGCTACAAAGAAACTTAGAAAACGGTTCTGTAGCAAGCCGGCTTTCTAGCCAACTATATCGTGTGGACTGGCTTTGATTGATAAAGCAGCTTGGTGTTAGCGAGAAGTCAACTGCAAGCCCCAACAAGACTCCACACACTAGCGTCAGAATGACTCAAGAAGACAGGGAAAGTCAGAAGCTTCTGTCATTCCTGGGAGAAATTCTTACGTTCCAGTGCACCACCCCAACTGAAAATCAAATGGAATCAGAGCTCAAATTCAGCAGACTGTCATTTCATCGAAATACCAGCAGTTTCTTAAAGACACAAGATGGAGTGGCTGTTATCATCAGAAAGAGTTCTCCAGCTGTTGAGATAGTGATGTGTTCTTCTGCTCTAGACGTGCAAAAGCGAGTCACAAGACCCTTCGTTTTATTGACTCAGTGTATGAAGAAAGCCGGCTTTAAGTATAGCCTTTTCAGTCTGAGTAACTCAAATGCATTGGAGTCATATATGGGGTTTAATCTGGCATATCGAATGAGGGATAATGTTGCAATCTTGCCGGGCCCAACTGTTCTGTGGAGTTATGGTGATGATGTATTCTATACCCGAGCGGGTGAAGTTAGACAAATGCCCATCAAACACACTCTAAATGTAATCAGTGCGTTTCCTTTTAATTCAGGAAAAACGTTCATCTTAGGCTCCCAAACACATTCAAAAGATCAGTCTGACGATGTGGGCAAAAGTATTGGGTACTTGGTAGAGGATGAAAAACTACTTGATGGAGCGTCAATTTTACCTCATGCATACAGTCCAATTACACAGTGCATCTTGGTGGTGTCAGCTGAAGAGGTGAATGATGCATTGAAATCAGTCGTTGTTGCTGCAACCAGTAGAAAACAATTGGTTTACTTTGAGAATGGAATTCCCAGAGATGTATGTGAGCTCCCCTTTGAGGAACCGGTGGACATTAAGATGGTCAACTTAGGAAGAAATGGCAGTCTCTTTGCCATATCATTCAACCAGGGACATGCCTGCGCAATATGGAAAGACACATTTCAGGTTATGGAGTGTACCTTTATATTTGTGTGTGTGTTTATGTATTATGCTGTATATCCATATGAATTATATTTACTTTGAATATTGGATCTCAAATGACACAGTCCTACCTCTATTAAATGTAGAACCATAAACTATTAGTTATACTGATACTAGTCACACATAAAGGCACTAACCTAAAACACTGTGTCCCCAGGTAGCGTCATGTTGGTCAGGTGTCCGTTCCCTTCATGTGGATGACTTCCTGGGCTGTGGAACAGACCAGATATTGCTGGTATATGAGAACCTTACCGAGAACCCGTTGGACAATTTCCTTGTCACGGACCTCTGCGGATCCACATACACAGTGAGACGTGTATTTATTTATTCCATATTTAGTTTTAGAAGATTATTTTTATTTTGCTCCTATAACGGCTGGCAACGAATATGAAGAATATGGCTCATATTGGACCTGACAGCCTGAACTACCGATGTGTGCATTCTGTTCTGTATAGTGTTGCCAGGAGAGCAGAGAGGCCACACCATCTGATACTGGGAGGGAAAACATCCTTCTTACTGTAAAAGCTCTGGAGTCAAGACTACAGGTGACTACAACAACACACATTCATCCCCATAGAACTATTAGTATAATAAAGAATCATCTCACTTTATAGAATTGGATTATAGTACCAGTTGAGACTGGTGTGTGTGTACTTGATGTGGTGTGTCCCTGTAGAGCGGCTCCACCCTGCTGCAGGACCTCCAGAGAGACGTGAGGGTGAAGGAGAAGGTCCTGATGCAGTCGCTTCAAGCTCTCGCAGATGCCGTCTCGGGGAGAGATCATGTTTTGACAGAACCTGAACAAGTAGGATCGAGTCTCAAAACGTCATTACGATGTCATTGTTAGTTAGCAGTTAATCTCACATTCATTATTACTTTGTAGTATCTGTATTGTGTGTGTACGTGTGCTTGTGTAGGATTCGATGTTGATGTGATTGGTATAACACCCGTACACAGGAAGGCCTTGTATCCCTGTGGGATGAGGAAGAGGAGACAGAGGGTGAGACCTTGGATGAGCCGATGCAGGTCATTCCAGTGACGTCACCATCACCACTGGTGGATAAGCTCTGGCATCGCATCATCGGCGACCACTTGGTTGTGGGTGTCACACTCTCCCCAGGCGGCATAATGTAAGTTTAATGTTTCTTTCAATGGATTGTCTATTTATTTACCCCTTAAGTGGGGCTATTTTGTAAGATTCATGAATCCTTTCTTTTAAATATCTTCGCAAATTCCCTTAGTTATGAGTCATTGAACAACACAATGTAGAAGTTGTTAGTAATGGATTTAGAAACTTGATTTTGCAAGTATAATGACTTGCAACACTCCTATTCATTATGAACCTGGAGGCGTGACTGTATGGTAATGCTGCAAGCTGTGCTTATTTCATGATACTTTGTGATAATGGCGTCCATTCAAGTGTTGGTTTCAGGCTAGAGAACCCTACCTGCTGTCAGATCCTTAGGAATTTCACCAAAAACCCTTCAGTGAGAAGTTTAGAACATGACTGCTATTTCCCTCTAAACCAGTGGTCCTCAACCCTGGTCCTCAGGGCCCACTGTCCTGCATGTTTTGAGATGTTTTCTGCTCAAACACACCTGATTTAAAAACATGTTCGTTATCAGGCTTCTGCAGAGCGTGTTAAACACGAATACATTCATTTGAATCAGGTGTGTTGTAGCAGGGAAACATCTAAAACATTCCAGACAGTGTTCCCTGAGGACCAAGGGGTGGAAAACCACTGCTCTAAACCACATTTCCAAGAAGAAAACAGCCCCTTTGGCCGACTTGAGTCACACGAGAAACTGCCGAAAGTTTGATTGTTGTGATTCTCATCACTCAAGTTGTGTTGTGAAACAAAACCACCAACATCCAATATCTCAGACGCTCTGAAAGCAGGATGCTGAGGGGGGACATCAATAATGCCTCCCCATCCAGCCGTCTGTCTGTAGCCCCGAGTGTGTGGAGCGCCAGTCGCTCTCAGGCGATATCTGCAGACTCGCTGAGAAATTGCTCCACGGCAGCCACATCCTTCCCTGGTAGCCATAGCAACACCGTCTCAAATAGCTCTCCCAGCTCTTTTTTGTTGGAGCGAGGAGCAATCAGTTACTCCACTTGTTCTAGTTAAACTCGGGCGCTTATCTGGAGGATGGAGAGCATCAGGATCCGTACGGTGGAATTGCTTCTGGGCTCTCAGTACTGCTGTGGGATAACATTGTGGGCGGCTCTGGCAGAGAGAGTAATACTGTGCTTCTCTGAGCTGTTTTGGATGTCAGTGGTTCACCTGTCCTTTTGTTCGCTGACTGACTGGCTTAAACCGCTTGCTCACTCACTCACTCTCTGATTCACTCTCATTTTCTCGCCCTCTCTCTCACACCCGACCACATGCCCACCACAACTCATCCAATGATTCTGCAAAACGTGACCTGCTTCGCTGTTGTGATAGCCGTTCCTGTGACGGGTGATTGTTAGTGATGTGCTATCCCTTTGTGTTCCAGACCAGTGGACAGTGTGAGTTTATCCATCCTGACAGAGACAGGCCAAAGCCCAGCGCCGGCGGTCCTCCAGACCCAGAGCCAAGCGTCCTGGTTTCCTGTCCCCAGTCCCCCGCCTCCCCCCTCTCACCCACAACCCACAGCCAAGAGGAGCAGGCAGGAGCCAGGAGTCAGTCACGAGGCCCAATCACACAGACTGGCAGTGACCGCAGTGACCTCACTAACCCCTCTACTGACCTCCAGCTGTGTTAAATGCCCCGTCATGCTCCATTATATCCAGAGTCAGGGCTCCTCTGCTCATGTCAACACGACCCTAACACCAGTGACCGTCCAGTGTGGTGAAGTCCCCGTAGACATCCGTGCAGAACGGACCCTCCAGCTGCTGGACAACTGTAAACTCACGGCAGGTAGAGTACCGTGACTCTTCAGATCAGTGCTTAGAGACGAGGCCAGGTCTCCGTGGCTGTAGCGCCAAACCTCGAAGTAGTTCACAAGGGCTCTTCTGTGTTTGATGTGTTTTTTTATAGCTTTTTGTGTACGTGAAAGTCCTGCTACTCCTTTATCTCTCGTTGCAGACAATGCCATGGAGGACCTGCTGAGCCTGTTGGCAGTCCTGGATCGGTGGGTGTTCCACATAGACTCTCCTGACCGCAGTCTGGGTGATGTGTCCGGCTGGGTCCAGAGGAGCATGCGCTGCGAGAAGCTGGACATCAACCCACACTACCTCTTGTCCAGCCCAGCAGGCCCTTCAGCTGCCATGCTGTTTCTCTGGCAGCAGAAAACTCCTTTTAGTGGAGAGCTGTCTGTCCACTGCAGGTGACGAGGGTTTGCTTTTTACAGAGATATATAATAGTGACTAGTCATTTTTTCATACAGGGATATATACTCATACATATATGAGTATTGATATATATATATATATTGTCTGCAACGAGAGCTACCATACACACACACACATTTGATGTATGCAAATCAATTAATGAGTCATGACATTAAGATCCCCAGCCTGACATTATCGTTTACCTGTAGCCAGTTCCAGTTGTTCCAGTTCCTGGAGTCTCTACGTGCTTTCCTGCCTGCCTCCTGTTCCATCCTGCCTCTCAGACACGGGGGATCTGAGGCAGCATCACAGCCTCCAGCCCTCTCCCTGTCCCTGGAGAGAGAGTTGCTGTCACTCAAAGATGGAGTCTCGTCTCTGCTCCGTGGCAAGGAGGAGGAGGAAGGGGAGGCAGCTAGCAGAGGTAGACAGCTGCAGGTCCCAGACCCAGGCTCCGCAGAGGGTCTTCACACGTGCAGGGACACGTGGGACCGGGACAAGGAGAGGAGCAGCAGGAGGTTGCGCCCCCTGGTGGATGGGGACAGCTACCGCAGGCTGATCAACAGCCTAGCCCAGAGGCAGCTTGAGGCAGATGTGGCTGCTCTCTTGGACACACAGAGGACTGGGATCTGATCTGGCCTGCGCTGACTTGTATATCTCCTATCTCTGGCCAGATGAGAGAGAACCAATTATGTCAGGATAATGATTCACTATAGAGTACTTAGTATCACATTTCCATATTCCTGTTTTACACATCTGTCATATAATCTAAGAAGAGTGATCTAATGGTTTTCCAGTTAATTAATATGTTCTATAATGAATCTATGACCCGTGTCTCTCATCTAGGCTCTGTTGTTACTACAGGAAAGTAAGTGCAAATTTATGCAGTGATAATGAGGAGTGCCAGTATGGCGAAGTAATGGTGCTGTTCATTATTTAAACACCACATTTCACATCACTTTGATTTGATTCACACACTGGCATACATGATATTTTCTTTGTGTATGTGTGTGTATGTGTCAGTCAGTTTCTTTTCCCACCTGGGATGTATCTCCACCTGGGATTTAACACCTCTAAACTGTGTTTGCTACTGCTCTCCCACTCTGCTCACCCTTAGACCTTTAGTCTTGTCTGCCGGAACACTCTAGAAGGCCTTGGAGCTTCAGCATGCAGCCCAGTGGGAGATGGAATCCTCCTCCTATTACTGAGGGAGCGATGCTATTCACGTGTTCAGAAAGATCTGGGGAAGAGCTACGCATTTATGGTGTGCTCCACGCTTGGCACACTGCGAAAGCTTTTAGTGCCACTCTCCCCCTTAAGGTTCAGTTTATTTTCGGTTTGGAAAAAAGGATGTAAGAAATAAATAAAGTGAAAACGAACCAGCCTCAGATGTTGTCGTTCTTGTGACGTGCCGCTACGTGTTTGCTATTTAAAGTGTTTCTCGATCTGGCGAACAGCAGTGGTGGTGTGTTCTTTAAAGTGTGCTCAAACAGCAGCCTTGTCATATGCTAGCCCAGTCTGTGTTGGACCCTTTAGTCCTGTGACAGCTTGGCTCAAGGTGTCTGCTAAGACTTGACAGTGTGACTCATCCAGATTTTCAGCCCCCTGTTTGGTTGAAGCTGGTCCTTTGGGGCCAGGGGATAGGAGTATAACGTTGCTGCTATCAGAGCCAGTCGCTGCTGAGTCTCCATCTGTTTGCGTCACTCGATCTGATGAGAGATAAATTCTCCCTCTCCTTCACACCTTTGGTGTCTGTGCTCTGCTGCTTCAGACAGCCATATAATGGGCTCCTATGGACTCTCATTATTACGAGACTAAAATAGAGTTCCACAAGGAGGTTGTGGATATTATTTGTGGGTTGTGTTGTCTTGACTCTTGTCTCGTCTGTACAACACTATATATATATATATATATATATATATATGTTTTTGACGCCCCCAAGAAAACCTTCAGTCTCATTCAGTGGCAGTGAATGTGCTTTCTCATGAAGAATAGATACAGGCTCACAAACAAGCTTTGTTTCAGGATCACATGTGACACTTGCTATTGGAGGGGGGGTCTCGCCTACCCCTCCATGTCGCTTTCACACCAATCTCACACGATTTTCCCTCTCACCTCCACTCTTGCTTAAACACCTTAACACTCTTTACCCTCTGCCTTCCTCCCTGTCGCGCCAGAGGCAGGCCTAAGGTTCTCCTAGGGGTCAGAGGTGCGGAGGTGCCCGCTCGTCTTGACAGGAGAGCAGCTGGGGAGGATTTCTATCCCCAAGGACTCTGAAAATCTCTCATTGCCACGCTGAGGAACATCGCAAGGGGGATCTGTTTTGTCATTCCATTACCGCATGCTAAGTTCCATTAAGTTTGAGCTGGGTGGCCTCAGGACTTCTGACCGTCGATGAACTGCTTTCTTCTGGATGAAGAGAGCCGTCCTGACATGAATGAGGCCATCATCTGTAATTGCTGGACAGAACCAAGACTTGGAGCTTTCAAGGTTGTTTTGTCATTTCAGGTTTAGAGTCCGACATAGTAGCTGTGGTTATAATAAGATTGGCAGTTTTACAAACACGAGTAATACGGCTGGAGATAATGTTTGTATTGTTTCTCATTGACTTGGGCTATTCCATGCATGCTGACCTTGAGACCTCTGATTTATTTTAATATGTTTGCTATTGACCAGGGTCAGAGATTTACATTTTTAGGCCCCATAAGTGTCAAATATGGAAGTCAATATGTAGAGGAGAAACAAATAAATTCATCAATTCAATATTATTCCAAAACATGTTTTCAAACATGTATCATTAATATGGTTTCTATCCAAGGATTACTGACCAGTAATATATTATACACATTGTATTTGAGTATAAACATGCAGTATAATGTACAGCATCTGCTGTTAGAGTTACAGGTAGATACACATCTTTTTTGAAGCCAGTCGCCTTTTGAAAGAGACCCTTCTAAATCATAAAACAAGTAATCTCAGCCGACCTCAGAGAGAACCGAGGCATGCCCAGACGGTTCATTCTCATTGATTATGGACTACCTTGAGCCATGACAAAGGATTGGGGATCAATACCGCCAGCCCACACACCACTGAACACTGACATCTGTAATACCCACTCTGGATCTCCACGCGGCCCCCTCAACACAGGCCTACTTGCTCTCGGTATGAAGACTGGTAATCCCACTAAACTGATCCCCCATACTTTTTGTTGAGTGTTTACTTATTTGTCTTGGACTTGTGTCTGAGGCTTTATGTTTCAGTCAAGGTTATGTTTAATGGTTAAGGTTTTGTGCACTGATTTGACACTGAGTTATGGCCACTTGGTTCTAGTTCAATAACATGTTTTAACAGACAGCCACATTCATTTGTTGAGACATTCCTCTTGACGGGACAGACATAAACCATTTGGTAAATGATCTCACAATTTTCATAACTCAATCAATCCCTACTTTCCTCATATGCAGGCCTTTTCAATTCCTGCTCAGTTGCTATGGAAACCTTCTAATTTCTTACTTCTCCCAGACCGTCTTGAGGCTTAATGAATGATGGGAGATGTATTTTCTCGCAGACAATTAAGACACAGTCTATTTTTACACATAAGTCTGAAAATAATTGTATTTTTTATAAGCTGTCATTACTAAGCTTCATTGGATGTTTCCAAATAAGATTGCATCAGCATTTATTCATCCAGAGAAATAATGTGCAGTAATGTAAAGCTACGCCTAAAGCCAAATGTGTGGTAAATCGAAGTGGATTAGAATTATTTACTATTTTATAATCCTGGTGTTTTTGCAAGGCCCTTTTGAAGAGCAGTTAGGAATTATGCTTCTGTTTGGATAAGCCGCTAAAATAATTTCCTGGTTGTCCCTTATGTTTTAAAGAATAAAACCCAATATTAGTCGCTAAACAATGTACAGCAAGACGTTCCAACCATATATACATGTGCACTCTCTCCTGTTTGATCAAAATAAATCTTGTTCATTGTTGAACATGAGAGGACGTCATACAGAGTTTCTATATCGTAGAAGAACAGAAGAAAGGAATTTCTATATACTTTCTATAAACAACTTAGAGGTAATTACAGGGACTTGAGACAGCACAGAAGCTACCTGCTGTGTTTAACGGAACTGCTTTCACGTGACCGAAACACTGCCTTTCCATTTTCATTCAGTTGGTGTCCAGATGAGTAAATGCCACCTGCAGTGATCTCTGGACCAGGTCCATTATGTTGCATTAATGGAAGCTCGCTGTCGCTTCGCGTCTGTTTCACTCGGTGACCCAGGAAGATCTAAGGCATCTGCCATCACCTGAGTTATTGGCCAGGTAAAAGGAAAGGACATTGTTGTTGTTTCTGTTACTGTAGCTACATCCTCAGCTCCTGTTGGAAACCATAGGGTTGAGCTTTTGTCCATTAGTGAGTGAAATCCTTTTCTCTGACCAAATACTCTCGTAATCAACATTAACATTAGAAAGTGTAAGCAGCTGCTGACGAAAGTAGAAAGACCTGAAATCTGAACCAAATGAATTCAGGTGATTTCCCTACAATATACAGAATATATTCAGACACATTGTGAATGTGGTGCACACTCAACTTTATTGATGTACAGTAAAGTAAATAACCTATTACCAGTATCAACTTTCAAGAAAAAAGTTCACCACATTTTATCAGGAGTGCAAGGACCAGTAGCTGCTCTACACCATGAGTGTCATGAGGATCTCTTTACTAGTTGCATGACCGTATATAATGCCAAGTGTGGCAACCCAATGAGGGCTTGTCAAAACTGTGGCAGAGAAGTGAAGGGGATGCGTTCAACAGTCCTCATAGGAATTTTAAATATACATAGTTTTTATAAACAATTGCCCTCATGACAATAAACAGCTCATTACAGTAAATCTACAAAAGACGTACACTTCATCTCTAAAACCATACCTAGAATACCTGCAATATTGACCTGTGATACATATTAATTGGCATATGGCATACAATTTTGAAAAATGTAGTTATGTGTCAGTAATTTGCCATTCGTAATAATAGTATTTCATGATTGTTCATTTTTAGAATGGACCTACCTAATGGAACATAAGCCGGGTTAAGATACATCACCTATGTTAATGTGAGACTGAAAAAATTACCAATTGAACAGATGGAATTTGAAACTGCCAAAGATTCACTGAATCAACAATAAAAAATAAACATTCGGGTGACATCAATAATGCAACAATATGACTTACTATACATAGACCAAAACTGAACGAGAACAGACATCCATCCAGCCCTAGATAGAAGAGCTTCAGATAAGCAGTGCTTCTGACAGACAGCTGAGCAGCAAGAAATGCTGCTTTGTGAAAAATAGGGAAGCATCGTTTCATCTCATCAAATCCATGATATCAAAGGCCATGGGTTGTTCGTAGAATTGCAGTATCCAACTGCCAATTCAGAATGTTATCATTTCACAGCCTCACACACATGAAAAGGATGTGTGTCTGGTGCTTTCTAAATATGTGTGTGTGCGCGTATTGTGCTCCCTAAATATTGAACAGAAGAGCTATATTTTCCGTTTATAGAAATGGTGACGAACTGCAGTACGATTGTATAAAACAGCTCTGAACATTCTCAATACGAAACATCTTTTCCTTCCAACACAGAGGTCTTACTTTACCTGAAATCCTGACTACCATAAATATACAAATCCATGAAATGTTGCTCCACTGCAAGATGGAACCAATGCAAAGGCAGTGTTGTTTTGTTTGGTAATATTTGGTCCACTTCTCCATTACTATACTGTGCTTTGAGTAAAAACCATTGAAAACCATCTCCAGGAGACGATATGCAGCAATAGAACAAACACATTATTTTCTGTTTCACCAATTCTTCCACTCGTAAGTCAACACGTGCCTTTCTCTAGGGTTTTGTACAAACATCTACTTGTATCCCTGAAAGAACATCACCCGCAACATCACTGTGCATTTTTCTCAGTGTACAGTCTCCTAACTAACTGTTCTCTGTGGAATCCAAGAATTTCTCACCCAGAGAAACAAGGAAGAGAAATAGGTTAAACCTACAGGACAGATCAACTACTCTTTGTGGATGTCCTCATGCCTGATGATCTTGTACGTGATCCAGTAGAAGATGTTGAAGATAAGGAAGGCCAACGGAAAGGCGGCTCTGGAGATTGTGTCAATCCTTTTGGCCCTGTCCACAAACTTCTTCTTCATTGCGTCAATGTCTTTCTGTACGGGTGGTGGCGGGGCAGGGACCGGGCCGGTATTTTTCACAGCATTCCCATCCTTCAGACACTGAGTCACGCCATAGCCAGAGAAGTTGAAACGTCCCTCTCTCATGTCATCATCCTGGTGAAATAAAACAAGCAAGGGATTGTTCTTCTGCTTAGTGGAGAAAGCAGCTTTATGCTCACACATACATTATGCACACAGGACCGTGGGCCTTTTGTCAGGCTGTGACTCGGGTGTTTGCCTGTAAATACGCGTAGCCCAAATGTTCAGGGACTTCATAAACACTGGATAAACAGCTGAATGATCCCAGTTATTCTGATCCTAGACACCCTGACACACGTTCCCAGTAACATGACAAACTAGCACATCATTTCTTAGTCAGACAAGGACAATCCCATTCGGTTTCTCAGAGGTCAACATCAGAGAACAACATATTTTTAAGAGACAGTGCAGTGTCCCAGCAGTGTTTACCTTGTGATTACGCCTCTGTCTTCGCCTCAAGCGAAGGAATTCCTTCTGTTGCCTAGAGACAAAGTTAACTCCAGCATATTCCAGTAGTGCAGCAAAGACAAAGAGAAGACAAACTGCCATCCATATATCAATAGCCTTCACGTAAGATACCTGCAAGAAAGACAAACCAATAATATTTGTGAAATATTCCTATGTGACAATGTGTATATTTGACTGCATATGCTTTATTGCAGCAAAAAGTTAACTTTTCAAATGTATCATGCATTCCCAGATCTTCTGGTTTAAAGATCAAATTCCTTTCACAGACACACAAAATAAATTAATTAGAAGTGCTAGGAACTCAATTGAGTAAATAATTGCTTATTTAGGTACAGAGGTAACACAAAGGATATTGCAGCAATATTCATGAGCCTAAAGTCTTTCATCTTCCTCTGCGCTGATCTGTTGAGATGAACACTTGCCTACCTGAGACTGAAGTTGCTTCCTTATTCATCACAGAATGACCTCTCCCCTGTCTCTAACGATGGCAGATAATTTGCATGGTGTGAGACAAAAAAACAGCTCCAGTTTTTGAGAGCACTCGAGGCATATTGAGCTTGTGTTTTCGTATGCTGGACCTCTCTGAAGGCCTCCATCTAAATATTTATCAGTGTACGTCTCTTTCATGTGGGCCTGTCTGACGTGGCCAAGCCCTCAACGGTCATACGCAGGCCAGCGAGTGGGAGTGATTGATCATCAAGAGATGACTCATACTGCTTGTGCTCCTTTTGCTAGCGTAAATGAAAAAGCCAATTTAGAGACAGAGAGAGAGAGAGTTGGAAAATAAAGCCCTTTGTATCCACTGCTGTAGTTGGAACATTATTTACACTCACACCATCTGTCTGGTGTGTTAAGACTTTTTGTTGCAATGGAATGTTTTGAGAGGCTCTGATTTAAAAGTTATTGATTTAAATGGAAAAACTCCTCGGATTAAATGGTTGCTTAGGCATACCTATTTGTTTTTATGATTTCTATTGGAATCCAATATTTGAAATTCAGCCAAGCATGAACATCTTATTAGCCTTTACAGTTTGTTTCGTGAGGATGACTTTAGCTAATTATACGTGAGTGCTTGAGCTAAATACAGCCCATTAAGGACCATCGTCACGACTGTCCACTTATCCTGAGAATATGAAGACAAGAGCTTCACCTTTGGTAAGGAGGCCCGGGAGCCAGAGCTCTGTGTTGTCATGGTGAGCACTGTGGTGATGCCCAGTGCCACTCTGGCTGGCGCGGCGTCCATGTTGATCCAGAAGGAGACCCAGGAGAGGATGACGATGAGGAGGGAGGGGATGTACATCTGGATCAGGTAGTAGCCCATCTGACGCTCCAGGTGGAACTTGACCTCGATGCAGGTGAACTTACCTGGGGAACCCCCCACACACAGAGACAAGTCAGCTACAACACTGAGACAGATGTGTTGTGCAAAGGACAACAGGACGTTGATCCAGCGGCGTAGGTTTGCTATCAAATTTGAGTGTGACAGCTTTCAGATTTTTTTACCGAGGTTGCAGCCATTGTGGGTGGGACAGATTGTCCAAAAGCGAGTGGGACATGACCCAGGTCTAATGAAACCTACTTCCCTGCACTATCCACTGTGACTATTGACCTGTGTTGTAGTGCTTGGTACAGTATCCCAGCTCCTTCTCATCCCTCATGATGAACTGAGGCAGGGTGAGCCCGTCTGCCACCTGCACAGGTGCGTCTCCCAGCCACTCAAAGATCAAGTCGTTCATGGTGTACCCAACTGGAGGGAGTGGCAAAGTGAATGCAGACAAAAACGATGTCATTTTAGAGTACATTTTCAACACAAAAGTCGTAAGTCATAAGTGAATGGGTCATGTAAAAGGGTTTGAATGGTTTGATGATAGAGTTTAAATCAATACGTACAGCTCTCCAACTGCATCGTGCATGTCTGGACATCCATGGGGAAGTTTTTCAGATCCATTGGACATGACAGAATGAGAGTCAACCTACAAGGGAGTTAGTCAATTAAACATTGATGAGCATGCTTGTATTCAGTAATAAAACAGCACACACATTTTGTATTGCACCATAGATAATGGTACATATTCCAATATAGATTTTACTAAATTAAATATAAAAAATATTAACATGAGCAAGTGAACTCCACTGAGATTTCGATTGTTATTTTAATACCCAAGCATACTGTATCTATGCTAATTGTATTCTCTTCTCCTGCAGCAAATACTCATTCTGCTCCTGTACTTCTCCTCTGAGACTCAGTGCCTCGCTCCCACACAGCAGGTGGGATTCCCTTCAGCAGGTTCCTATCACACTTTCATTACTGGGGTTATTGTCTCTGAGATGTATTGTCGTCTCCAGCCGTCATCTCTTTGGTGAATGGAGCGAACGTCTAACCACCTTTCATCTCCTCACAAGCCCCCGTGCACCCCTCCACACCTGGGCACCTCTCAGCCCAGAATCTGCTCTTCAAATGGATACCAAATTGATCTGTATTACATCTGTGCCAGCATTGCCGTGAAGATGCACTATTCTACTGAAGTGATATTGAAATCAAATGAAATGCTTTTTCTTTTTGGTTCTCAAGAGCACATTGGATTTTCAAAGAGGAGGCCATTGAGAAATAGTCAGCTATGCCTTGTCTACTGGAATCTGTTAGGAGTTAATATTTTTGATCCACTGAAACGTTTAACAAACGTATTGGTATAAAGGAACCCAAGAGAATGATTCCATTAGACTAAAGCTTTCCAACAAAATACCATATCATGTCTTTGAGTATGGGAATGCTCTGATGGTTGTTTTTCTTATGCAAAGCTCTGGTAAGGAAATTGCACATTGTTTTACAGAGCAGGGCAGACAAGCCCCCCCCTGCAGAGCGCATAGTTTATTGAGACAAATCCCATGATGTCCACATACTCAGACAGAGAGTCTTTGATGTAGGAACCATTCTCTTACAAGGATAATTACATGTACGGGGCCCGGAGGTAGACTACAGCTGAAGTGAAGCCCTTGAATGTCTGCTGAGATCACAGTGGGTTTGAATTTCTGCTAGTTTGTTTGTAAGTCTCCACCAGGAAAGTAGTCATTCTCAAGGCAGAGAACACAAACATTTGCCCCAATATTGAAAGAATGTATTTGAAACATACCATCTCATAGTAAAATGCCACAAACTTTACCTGATACTGTAGAGAACAGTCCCGTCTTTGAAGATCCTCAGAAGCTTGTTGTCTGTGGTGACATCATGGAAGTTGGCCCCTTTCTCATTGGCAAAGAAGAGATCAGGTTTCCAGATGGAATCCAACATGGAGGGATCCAGGTCCAGAGACGAATCAGGGTATTTACTATACGCCAGTCGAGGATCATTCCACTTCTGACGCAAAAAGATGTTCACTCTGTAATCCTGAGGAAATAGAGATCTGTTTATTCACTTTATCGTGAACTTATTTTACATGCACAGTAACACCTGAATGCTCACTAATGAGAACAACTTGAATGTTGTCAGGATCAGTATTTCTGTTCACATTCATACTCTAAAGCCTCTTCTATGATGCAGCAATGTAGGCCAAATATCTGCCTCAGGTTTGGTTTTAAATCATAGGGGCATTCAGTTTTATTGTAGACACCGTGTAGCAGATCATTAGTGATACCAAAGGTTTTTACTGATCCTCGTTACACTTATTGCAGTATTGATGTCCATTCTAAAGTGTACGTTGACAAAGTTACAACAATTTAGTAACTGCTCTGTATATCTGTTTGGCAGAAATGACCTGGGATACATTTTTGATGATATAGTATACACCAATAAGTCATTTCTAAATCACCACACACTATCATCATCTAAACACAAAATATATTTTTTTGACTCATTAAAAGGTATTGTCTCTAAATATTTTTTGAATCATCATTAGAGAAACAGTTACAGGAAATAGATGATGATACAGTGAATGGTTGACTAAGTTCTGGTCTGTCAGAATGTGTGTTTCCCTGCTGATGTGTATGCATTTGATAACGTTTTTGTTAACAAAAATCCACATTACTTTCAGTAAGTTTGAAATATAATTAAAGAGGCCTTGATAGCAACGATGGAAAGAGATGCAATGCAGGATTCGAGGATTTATATTGTTTACCCCTTTAGCAGTTAGGCATCTTCAGACGTTACACTAATTAATCTGTTTGGATCACTAGCCTTAAGTCCCCCACTTCAGGTATTGGCTGCAATTAAAGTGAATTATTAGCTGGAATTTTCAACGTGAATTATTAAAACAGCAGAATCAAACTCACACATAGAGATGTCATGGGAATAGCAATCTGATACTACCCTATAGGGATTATGGGAAAATGTTTGATTTAGCTGTGTGTCTGATGGCCCCTATCATTTGCCTGCTGGACCCGCCAATAGACTAAAGAGATGGCACAAACTGGATCATGTCTTGTGAATAAATACAAATGAGAAAGAAAATCCAAAACATCCATGTTGAGTTAAGAAATGGAATGGTTCAGTCTTAACTCCAGAGCATGGCCAAGCAATGCAATGCTCAACTCACCATCGTAGTTTCTGCTATTGAACCAAAGCTGTTGATAAATATGTTGCAGGTAACATTAACTGGTGGACCTGCAGGTTGGACGATAAATAACATTGACATGTTTGACAGGGCAGAAATCCATCAATATTCTTGGTGACTTACCATGGTTGTCTCTGTGACAGAGCCGAAACTGTTGATAAAAATATTACATGTAACGTTTACAGGTGTACCTGTGAAATGGAATGAGAATGAGGTGACAATAAAAATTCAAGCAATCGTTGTCCCAAAAATACTGTTAAACTGAAAGGAGGAGTTTAGAATACTGTAGATAACGAAAAATTGACAGTGAGAAATAAGGTTCTGTTTGTAGTAAGATAGGCATAATTAGTTGTGACTGCAAACTGTCTTTGATTTAATTTCCGTAACAAAATACTCTTTCCGTATTTGTGTATTAATACAAACAAGGGATAATGTTCAGCAAAGCATCCTGTGTGTTTCATGCTTTGCCAGTGACTGACTCTTCAAACAAATGTTTCTTCAAAAGCATGCCAGGTATGAACAGTAGCTACGCAGTGATAAGATTAAATATTCAACAGTCCCTGATAACGCTAATTTGAAATAGACAGTCATATCATACTGTTTGTGTTGCTTGATAGGGTGTCTGAATATTGAATTAATGAGATGTTAAGGTATGGAATGTTGTATATTGAAGCATTTTTGAACATACATAATATACACAATAATCACAAATAATATTTCCACTGAAATCTTATGCACATATTGGAAAATGACTGGTAAATTAGTAATGTCACATGAAATCTGTGTATAATTGAAAATATAGAGAGAAACAAATAGTAAAGCGAAAAACATAATCTATAAACACTGTCATGAATTTTGTATACTCTGTAAACTCTGTGTCATCTTGACTTCCCGAGATCCTTCTGAGATCTCCCAGTGAGCACAAACAGTTTTACCCTCCAAAAGCAGTTGAAAGATCTTAGTCTCTCTGTGCTAAGTGAAGTTGTGAGCGCTGTGCCCTTCCTCTGTGTTTTCCTCATCAATATTTCATGGGACTTGGTATTAATATTTGCCTCAGTTTGTAGTCGAGAAACTGCATTTAACTGTAGTGGCAGAAAATTGAAACAGAATAAGTTCTGGACAGACATATGTAGGTCAGCCTTCAGCCTTGTGGTTTCAATCCGTATTCTCAGTAGCAGTGTAGATGACGAACATGTTTTTCTAGGTGACAACAACAAAGGCAGTGAATACCTCTGTTTTGAGAATGAGAAATAAAAGTGATAACGACAGGAAAAAAACAGAGCTTGTGAAAAACAGAGAGAAAGAGACAGAGCGATAGAGACAGAGAAAGCGACAGAGAGAAATAGACAGAAAGAGACAGAGAGATAGAGAGAAATAGAGACAGGGTAAGACAGGACAGCTTGCTTAGGTCCATGAGTTTCATCTCCATCTTCTTGTCTGCTCCTTACAAATCCAGAATGTTCTCACACAGATGAAAACAGTTCCTGCTGTTCCTCCATCTCTCAAAACACCAGCAGGCGTAAAACAGACACTCCTTTGTCTCGTCCTCATTCTCTTTCTGAGATCTTGTCTACATTTGTTGTCCTGTTCCTTCAGATCAAATACATAGATCTGGGCCAGCGGTTCTGTCTTTCTGACCAAACGGTTTGTCTGTCGGTGTCTGTTTACTCAGTCTGTGGTGGCGCTCCCAAACTACCAGCAGCCTTAAACCCAGACCCCACCCAAACCCGGGTGGAGGGGTGGGTTGTGCCCCTCCGTATGCCTAAACCCCAGTGTACCCTATACCCCAGTTCTTTTCTCCCTCCCCCGCATCCTATTGTCAGTCAGCTCTATCACAGGGACAGATGCTGAGTCTCTCCCCGGCATCACGGCAGCACAGCGGAAGACCTGAGCGGCCGACAGCCTGGCTAGGGGGATCCCATCCATCATCTGGCCTGTCACGGTGGCATCTCAGTCTGTTTGCAGAGCTCATGATCGGCAACCTCACAGTTATTGTTGTCTGGCTCTGTTTCCAATACCCATTTCCACTAGTTCTACGGGGGGATATAAACCTGTCAGATGTGAGTAACTGACATAATGCCACGTTCAAAGGTTCAACCCCCAAATCATATCATTCCTGCTGGGATGATTATGTTCCTGTCTACAAAAGTGATATATAACCTGTCATCATTTAGATGCTGTTTCAATAGTCAAACTGAGGATCCATTCTTTATAATCTAGTCTAATGGTAGAGCTCTCCTCTGCCTGATTATTTATGGTTTGCTTTTGATGATGTATTTGAGCTTTGTGACAAAGATACAAACATAATCACGGGAAAATAACAAAAACCAACCTTTGAAGTTTGGTCTTATTCGCGCATCATAACCAGATGTTCGACCCATAAGAGAGTCCAGGAAGTCCGAGGGAGACAAGTTTGTTGAGGACCTGGAGTCATGCTCTTTGGCATCCACAACCCTGTGACAGACACAAGAAACACGACCAGTCCTGCTCAATCACATGGAACTTGTGTAGGAGAGAAAGGAAATTGGAAACCGTGTCTGAATCAGTCGCTAATTATACGATTAAACGTTATTTCTTTTCTTTCTCGTATTGCTATTAGAATGTGTCACCTATTCATCGACACAGCTTGAAATAATTGACTGTAGCAGTAGCAAATTATTTCATGACAACGCCCACAGACGGTGATTAACTTGGCAAAACACCAACAATTATCTTTGCTTGCAATGTCGGGGACGTCCATACATGACTTGATTGGAACAACTTCACTTAATCCATAATGGTAGGGCAGCTGTAGGCCTATACAGACCAACAAACTATGGACCTAAAATGCACGTTGTCATAGGAATTTCGTGTAAGCCATAACTCAGGTATTTAGGTGTAATACAGGCAGCAGGAGGGAAACCATTGACAACCCCCATTCCACTCCAACCCCCATGCTATCCACACTGAGTATAGCCTATCAACATTTTACATCTGTCCCGTTATCAAATACGATCCAATACATATCTGCGTCAACGCTCATTTCCTCAAACTTTCTTGTGCGAGGGAAAGTTTCTTTGAAGATCATTAAGGATTTTTGCTTTGAAAAGATCTTTCAACATTATAAAACATTAACCATCTGTTTCCTATAAGTTTCCAGGAGGTTCTTAGTTTATAAGATTATACACATACCTTAAGTTGCTGATCTCCATTAAACATGCAAGTAAAGCTGTCAAGACTATGATAAAGGCGCGATTCATTCCTCTTGATTTTCCTTAATCTTTACTTTTTTATTTCTTCCATGTGTATAAATAGGCTATTGGTCAAGCACATAATCCAAACAGAAAAATCGCTTTCTTTCTGTCCAAAGCGCAGTTGAATTTTCTCGTGGCACTCAGAAACGCAGGAGGCATTCCAGTCCGTAGGATCATAGTTTAGTTTGATGAAACACGGATTCCTTGATGTAGTTGGCTATTCTTGAGGAGAACGTATAAAGAAACATGAATTCAGAGTCATTGACGCCGCAAAAAAGAACCTGTGGATACAAACGTAAGAAGGTGTGAAATATCCCCAATACGCAACACAGAACGATTAGCAGGGCGTTTCCTTACATTCAAAAACAAAATGTAGAGCCAAAATGGTTGTTAGTTAAGTATTGTTTGAAAAGTGTAATATTTTTTCTGATTAGTGGACCCTCCAATGTTGAGGAATCAGAGAGCAGTGGACGTCTTCTCCGATTCAGCGCTTGGACAGCTCCCGGTGTCTTTGCGCGCAAGCGCAACGTTTAAACTGCAGGACGTGAGGTGATTTTCAATAAGTCAAATAAACGACGAAGTCAACAATTACAAAACAATGTAACCTCTTTTGAATCAATCAATCTCGGTTTATGATCCACCTAAAATTACAAAAGGCTGCATGGATGTGCATGTGCATGCTTTAAGGCAGCATCTCACAAATGCGCGCCAACAGAGCTTGTGTTGTGTGGGTCCATATAGCTGTCATATTATTGGCTGTGCAAGTGCGCCTCGATACATTGAATGACAATGTACAGTATAGATATTTTGTAGATTAGACATGCATTTCGGATGAAACAATCAGATATCAGGACCTCAATAAAGTAATCCAAAACCAATTTAGCAGAGCCCAGACACTATGTCCAAGTAGACAAACGTTCATATAGAAAAGTATAGCGTTTGTCTCATAGCAACATATAGAAACCCTATTTGATATATACATAAATAAACACTTATTAATTAAACACAAAATAAACTGAAACTAACAGTAAATTTCATAATCAAAAGCATATCCTGAAAAGGGGATCAAGGGCTCTATCATATACTTTTTTCCCAAGCCTGTTTGTGTACCCCAGTTATTGTTTCAGTCTCTTTACAGTTAACAAATCAAGAAACTCGGAAAAGAAGGCAACCTGCTAAATGAAAACAATGGTACTTTCAACAGAATAATGGATTTATAATAATTAAATCGGGAAAGTGTTTCCATGATAATGAGAATTTTATTGTATTCATGATTATTGATATGCAGACCCTCAGATATGGTGTAAACAAAAGATCCACCTGCAAAAAGCCACTGGGAATGTATTTGGTACCCTGGTTGCCCTGGAAACAGATTTCATCATCGAAAATGCTGAAAGGTTGGCTACCCCGAGTGAGACAGGGAGGGACATCTGGCAGATAGATATGAGTTTGGACAGAAAGGCAGAAATGGCCAATTCCATAACACATGACCAAATCACACATTACTGTATATACTATACCGTTGTCCTGGTAAGGAAAACACTGTCTGAAGTGTGTCAACTGTAAGCAAGCCCCTGAGTTGCCTGCAGGTGTCTCACGGTCCATACACATGAATGACATTCTATTTGGGCAAGGAAGCAAGTGTGTGAGACAGAAAAAGCCTGTTGTTCATTCATGCCAAGCCATCCAGAGGCATTTTACGATTACTCCTCGACACAGCACGTGGTTGACTGTTATGACATGTTTGGAGCAAAGTAACACTTCAGCGTGGTGGGCTGTTACTGCCCTGCTTCCTGGCGGTTTGCTGTGGGAGGCTGACTGTCTAAGCCCCAGAAGGACATACTAAACTCCCCCTATCCCCACTTAATGCTATGGCCTAAACAGCAAGTGTCACATTTGATGTCATGGTACAAGATAAGTATGGTTTTCTCTGGCTTAAGGCTCCCCATGCTCTGTCATTTGAGCTGCTGCAAATTGACTGACAATAACAGACTAATGATAGATAGGGCTAGATGGACATCAATATGGTAAGTCTTAGCAATGAAATGTGCATATTTACCATTTCAGTGCGCTTTGGAGTTGACACCAAAAGATTTGGAATCATCTAGGGCATGAGAAAAAATATAGGAGAGAGAGAGAGAGAGAGAGAGATAGAGATGTGTAAATACTTCAAACCCTTGAAGATGCAGGAAAACCTAAATTGAGCATCTTGCAAAAGAATCCAGCCCCAATTGAACGGAAAATGAAAGATTAGATTGGGTTAGAGGGTCAGAACAAATTTGACCCTCTTGTCATTTAGTCACCATCACAAAGACAGACTCAATTGGCTTCACTGTGTTACAACCGACAACCCAGACCTCAATTGGCCATTAGTCTCATGAGAAAGGACCCGGGGCCAGACGGGTCACATAATTAAGGGCCTAAAACTGTATTCAGAGTGTCACCAAAATATGTCTCTCTTTGTTGAAAGAGCTAGACTGACGAAACCCCTGACACGAGCTAACCCTTTTATTCCTGTAGGTCTTGCCATTAAAATAAAGACTCTGTGTGGGCCGAGCCTCTTTAAAGCCGTCGAGTTATGAGACAGACTGGTTCCTGTTGCCTGCTTTTCTGCAGGGGATTTTACTGTACATCCCAGGTTTATAGTGCAGTCCATTTAAATGCGACACAACTTTCACACGTAAACAAAAAGTTTGAAGTGCAGCTGTTACTGAGTGGGGTTTTTTTTAATACCATTTTGTGAAAGCATGCTTTTGTAAGAATATCACTTTGACAAGGATATCACTCTGATCTAGACAATGCTCTCCAGTGTTGTGGAAGGTGAAAAGTGATTATGAGAGAACCGGTTGTCACACTGGGCATGTCCACTTGATTGGTGTGGGTTTAAGGCGACATGACATTATCTTCAGGAGAACACACTTGAGGCAGTCACCTGCAGAAAGCCTCTATTCGTTTCCCAGTCAGGGGTATAAGGCTGCTGTCATCGATCCCCTTGACTGAGCAGAGAGGAGAAGATAAGCCGGACTGGCTGAAGAGAAGCCCACCTGAAAACAACCAGCCGAATGAAGCCACCCTGATGCTCATGTGCACTGGAGCGACTCCACTCATGCATGGGGAAGTATCCATTGCAACATCGATCCCATGTATTATTATTTTTTTTATCTCACTCTAGGATTTTTTTCCACTTTCATCATTCATACCATGGATCTGAACGTAACTATGCTGGCGAGCTGGGCTGTCACTGGTGGTTAGAGATGTTGAGGTGAGATTTTCGAAGCTGACAGATACAGCAGAGGAAACATGGGATGGATTTAATGAGAGGATGTCTGTGGACTATGAGGAGGATGTATGAATTCAGACACAACCCCTACAATTATCATAATCTTCCTCTGCTAATCAAATGGGGTTATTTTTAGTACCTTGACAAACACACAGAGGATAACAAACACAATGCAGACATTGGGCCCAGGTTTTTACTAAAGGGATTTATGTATTCTAGACATGGGTGAGGTTCCTTCTCAGAGGGTTCTTGAGAAGCTAGTGGCTTGTGGATCCTGGTGGTGTAACCTGTTTCACGACCCAGGGGAATGTGGCTCTGAGGGGTCATTTCTCCCCCCGGGGCAGGAGGGGAGAGGTGGCCCTCAGTGGAGCCCACATGCCAATCACAACCCTCCCCCATTAATGTAGGAACAACCTGGCAGTCACTGAGCCTTTCTCCATCGCTGAGCAGTGAAACCCCTGCTGATCCTCAGTCTAGACCTTTACTTTATGCTCCACGGCCACTGGTTAAAACAAGATACCCTGTCGCCCTGCCTGATTACAGGATGTGAATTTATTGAACTGTTCCATTCCTCTCTAAGGGGAGGGAGGGTGGTCCGATGGACCCGAGGTTCATTTAGTCTGGTAACCATAATATACAGTTATGGTTACAGTGTAGACTCAGAGGGTAACTGTTAATGTCTAATCCTCTGGGGCATGTGGTAGTTCACCTGCATGCCTTCCTCTCCATTCAAACACATGGGTTCCAAATGTTCATTTATTCACCCAAAACCCAAACGAGCACACTTCCTTTCCCTGCCCAACATCTGCTTGATGTTGACACTGGCTCAGTCTCTTATCTGTTTCTGCCTGGCAGGCTTGTCTCACTGAGCGATGTCACTGGAACTGGGCAACTGTCAAAAGGATGAAAGAGGAGATCAAACCAAACTCGCTTGCTGAACTTGCTTACGTCTTTTCCCCCTCAGTGGAACTTAGAACATGTCACAGGATCACTCACCATTACTGTGAACGCAAACAGAGAAACATAAGTTATCATCCTGCTCTTGCAGATGCTTCTGTGTAAACTATTGTCTCAATATGTGCCAGCTTGTGTTGGAATTCTAATGTTTGTTGAAATTGCTACCCAGTTTCAGTCATATTTCGCACCTCGGTTAAACATTCCCTGTGGTGACGACTGTTGGCTGATGCAACTGATTGTTACATCCGCCTGGGTCTTTGAGCGGAAACGGGGAAATTCTTCCCTTGATAGTTGCTGTCATTCCATTTCATGGAGGAGCCAGGGGCTATGAAATGAATAGTATAGATGTGCAATATCCACAACAAGGCCTTATTACATGCAGAAAATAAAGAACATAATGTTGTTACAGAAAACAAGGCTACGTAAAAGTGATTAGCATGATTCTGTCAAAAAAAACACAACATACACTAAAGATGAATTACTGTCACATTCAGAATTCACCCATATCCTTATCTAGAAGGCTCCATATTGTCGGTAGAAAATGGCCAATTTCTCTTTTTTGCTGTGACGTTGAACTACTACATAGACTTTTGAGATGCATTGCTTCTGGGACTGCAAATAAGGCATTTAAAATGGCACCAAAAGCATAACAATATACTGTACATTTATAGCTGAAGGCGATCCATCACAAACAAACAGGTCTCATTATTCAGCATTAGAGTTTTCACTCTTTACATGTCAAGTGCTCTCTCCTGCATGTCACTCAGAATCACAATACAAATAGACTGTATTGTACGCACAGTGAACCTGCTATAAGTAGTACATAAGGTTCCACAATTAATCTACACTTTTTGCCTCTTTGGTGTAGTTCAACTGTGCTTCATCAACTTTTCTCATGTTATTTAATTAGCATATAATATGGATGGAATAACATGCTGTAGATTTGGAAAAAAAAATATCTTTCAATACGTTCACCAAATTATAATTAATGGTGTATTATTGTAATACCTTCTTCAGAGTAGAATTATATTCCTTCCTGCTCAGGATCATGTTCAAACAAACCTGTTTAATTAATCGTAGGATAAAAAAATTCTGAAAGGACATATACTGCAGTGGAAACTATTGTTATCTCATGAGACAAACATTGAAAATGATTTTAAGCTTCACTAACTTTATTTTAGTTCTAATTTTTTCCATGCACGATATAATTACAAACCTGAACTTGAGCATCTTTAATTGTTTCCAAATCAAATTCTACATGGGAATAAAATGAGTTTTCCAGTGTAAAATACTAACATCTATCTGGAAACAAATGATGTTCATAATGTTTGTTACAGGGAATGTACTTACCATACACCTTCTCATTTCAATATTGCTATAGCTCAGGCTATTTTATTGGACATATGTTGAAAGGTAATTTGTGTGCAGATTTGTCAAATCCTATGTTTGGAGATATGTCTGCCTATGTGATGAGAAGGTACAGCAAGTCAGCTGAAGACCAGTGAGTTCTTATTACTGAAGCCGAACCTCTTATGCCTGAGCTTACACTCCAGCGCTGTCAACAGCTAGTGGCATGAACCTATGAATAATTGAAGAATTCCAATGAATAGAATGCATCTGAATTTGTTCGTTCATCACACATAAAAATTGATGAATGTCAAAAGAACATTCTCGATGTTTATCTGAACCTCTCGAATATTGATGTTGGGCTGTGTTTTAGCGGTTACTGTTCTTGAGACGGGGGTGGTAATGTATGTGTGTTCGAACTCTAATAAGGTAAAAATCGTGATGTGACAGAAACATGAGGAGAGTCAACAGTGCAGCGTGTGGATCTGCGGCCGAGGGGGTATCCCTGGATTCTTTCCTTTAAGCATGTTGCTATGGGAACACAGTGAACTTTTTTCTATCTGGTAGGGTGAAACACTGTCAAATTTAGCATTCCTTTTTTAAAATTATTTTACTTACATTAAATGAGGCCTTGCTGTTCCTCTTAACCACAACTAAAACTGGTGGGACAAGGTACATTGTCTCAGAGACCATCTCATAAGAGCTGTTCTTGTAACTAAACCATCCTTGGCTAGTTCAGTGATCAGTCACAATAAGCCTCCAGACCGACTGGAGAGCTCAAACTGAAGAGGGCATCTCATTATGCAAATAAGGAGAAAGGACCGCTTGTTAAGAAAACTATCTGGAAGTCTTGAGCGTTGGACAGTGTCAGTGAATACATTTAATTAATCAACAGAAAAAGTACAGCAACTGCTATTTGTTGGCCTATATAGTTCTGCAATTGGCACGCCACACCAAAACAGGACTCCTTGGATTGACACAAGATGAATTTCCTTTCTTTGCCTTCATCTAAATTGGTACTTGCCAGCTCTCAATAAGTGCACCCCCTCTCTCTGAATGTGTTACTGTTGATCTTCCTACAGAAACAGACACCTTGGTTTGAATCCACCTGTTACAAGGTCCCATCGGTATGCTCCACTTGCTGGCTGCGTTATCACTTTGGAACCATTTTTAGAACACAGGCGCGCAGTAAACACAGTTTCCATGGAAACATCTCCGAGACACACATTGATAAGCGGATTGGTGTGCATGCACTTCTCTGATGACGGATGCAACCTCAGAAGCCGGGAGTGTTTCAGCTGGTAAGCACAATTAAACACTGGCAAATGCATTCCGGAAAAGAGATCCACAGAAATAAAGAAATTATTTTGATTTCTCATTACAGTATAAATCAGAGATAATGAACAGCTCTCATCTGGCTCGGCACAGCTAACATCTTGTTCTGGTGTCTGTTTCTCTGTCTGAAAGAGCAGTAAGAAATGTGCTTAAACTGCAACTCTTATGCAAATATTATTGACACACAATTGTTTTCTTAAGCTTGCAGAGAAACAATCAGGCACAGTTAGATTTTATTGGAATCAATAGACTCAATTAAATGGAGCAGGTGGCAATTAGCGCAACAATATTACATTTACATTTCTCTCTGACATGTCATTGTTGAACGAGCTAGACATGAAATACAGTTTGTGAGTCATATATTAAAACTCAGACATCAGACATTCCGATGTCTAGAGTCTTCAGCACCTACACTTACATTTCACAAGTCATGAAAAAGAAAGTAAATCAATACAATGTTCATAAGTGGTGCCTTTTTTGTGAGTCTCACAGCACTCTGAGTAGAGACTGCTTCACTGAGGCCATTGAGAGACAAACCGAACTGCACTGCAGTCGAGGACAACCTGAGAGAGGGGTGTGCTTGATGGCTATACAGCTCCCCCCCCCTCCCCCCCAGTGATTTCTGAAAGTCCCAGGGGAACTAGGCGGAAAGTACAAGAGCGCTGACCTAAAAAAAAACAGACTTCCGACATTTTCTGAAGCACTAACAACGCCAACTGAGGACAACGTACAGTACAGAAGTGGCTATGCATTAAATAGGTTTCTTCTCCAAGGAATGGGTTAGTGAACAAGAAGGGCGTGCCCTCTTTTAACATGTCAGAAGGGCTTATAGGGCTCACAAGGCTTGGTACTTGGTATTTGGTTGTTGTTGAAGAACTACAGGCTAACAGTTAGCAGGTATTGGTGACGACTGACTGTACTATGGACTAGGACCTTGGTTTGCACCTACTCTGAATAACCGTGGACCACTGTTCCTTAAGGCCAAAACGCACACGTACATACACACGTACACATGTACACAGAAACACAGTTTACTATTCTTGTGGGGACTTTGGGTCCCCCACCACAAAAATAACTAAGCATGCCCCCACACACACACAAACACACACACACACAAAGTAGAGTAAGTCAAAGAAGTGTATTGAAGCTGAGTAATGCTCCCCATTGGCAGATGGCTGTGTGTCGATTCTCTAATTAGGCTCAGACCTGAGAGAAAATGATGACTTATTGGCACCTGGAACTGAATACATCACAGTCAAGATCACAGTTTAGCCACTAAACTTTTCTCAAATGGACTAGAAGTTTGCCAAGTTAACTTGAAAATGTAATTACCTTTCTACAAGGCAAAACTGTAACATACCTAAACCAAAATGTCACACAAAATAAAGTGAATTTGTCAGAAATGAGCCATTAGACACACGATTGTCAGAATGATTAAATAAGAGGCTCGTCTAAAATCTATAAAATCTCAAATACAAAGAAAACTGGGCCACTCTTCTACTCTAACCAATACAGTCATAATTCAGCCTTTTTTCAGTTGCAGTAATACAACTGAGAAAGAAAATGGCAATTAGTGGGGACTCAGTTCAGAGTTCAGCATAAAAGCTAAATATAATATGATCACAGCATAAAAGCATTTCCCCCCCCCTCTCTATGCATGTTATTTTTACATTACAAATCTATGCAATTAATGAGCCATGTATGCTCATTTAGATACATGACTTGCACAGAATGCAAATTATTTTAATCCATGGCCTTGCAAATGAATTGGATATGATATCATAATTTGATCATGATGGGCAGAGGCACGAAGCTGCTTTCTAATCTATACTTGCTTTAAATAACACAACCCTTTCTGACAACTAAGACAAGCCACAACAGATGGATGTAGAGACGCCTGGTTGACTTCTGTCAAACAAACAACCTACAATAAAACAGGGATGATAGAGACTGGCAGTGTTACATTATGATACATTTAACAAGACAGCAATCACTTGACACAAATTGGGAGCGAACAAACAGCTGCGTAATAATTTGCAGTTCACTAATGACCTCTAATTCTATGGATCACAGCTAGATCTTGTTGACGCATGGCACAATCAACCACAAAATAGCAACGTTCTACAAACTACAGAATGAATAAGATATTAGATGAAACATAACCTCTAATTATACTTTACAAAGGGAATGGAAAAGATTGTATTCAGTCTTCAGAAGAATTATGACTTTCTTAGGACAGACATGCAATAACAATCTTGCAAATTAATAGTGGGACATTACTTTAATATAATCCCAGCAGGAAAGACAGCAACTCAGTTTGACATTTAGGTGAAATAAATGTAAAGAGAATGTATTGTTTCTAGAGATATATTGAGAAAGAAACACAAGCCCGTCTTGTCATTTAGCTGGCAACAGCTCAAAATTTACAGGGTCAATAAAACAGAAGTCCAATCGATCCAAGGGGCCAAAGGGGTCAAAGTTGAAACAATAATTGTGTTTTGGAAGAAGGAGTGAAAGTGAGATGTTTGATGATAACCCTCCATGTTACCTCAAACCAAGGATGGAATCTGCTGTGGAGTAATATCCCTGTCTCAGATTAGCCAGAGGGTCAGCACTGTGGATATAAAAATAAAGGAATGAGAGGACAAGGGGATGGAAAGAGCTCCATTGGAGGAAATCGCAGTGGGAGAGCATAGGGTTAAATCATTTACTCATAACGACACTTTTAAATCAGGCCAATCTGTCAGTGTGTGAAAACGTATGCTTGAAAATAATGCTTATTTGGATTGGCAGGTAATTTCATGCCTGTAACGTGATTGTAAGGAGAACAGTCACACAATATTCTATATAATAAGGTCAGCTAGTGCTGTGACTTTAGCCCCTTTCATGCTCCATATCAAGCCAGAACTTCAAACTGATCCATCCTATACAGCTACTGTACTGTGGTGAGCATGGCCCAAGGGGCCCCCATCTCAAACTGTCAGATGACTGTCTCTGCAGCTAGATTTATATTACAGTCAGAGCTGTTTCCCTCTGTACGCTACTCTGGGAGAAGACAGTATGCTTTGTTAGAGGTTGTGTGGGTTTTACAAAGGAGCATTGGTTCCTGTTCAAGTGTGTGAAATGCCTGACTGCAATAACCTGTCAGTATCGACAACTGTTGTGTTTTTGGCCAAAGTGGAGTTATACTGTAATACAAAAACAAAGTGTTTAACTATCTAGCACCTCTGCACCCGAAAGGGAAAACAGAAAACTGTAGATGACTGCTTCTCTCTCTCTCTCTCTCTCTCTCTCTCTCTCTCTCTCTCTCTCTCTCTCTCTCTCTCTCTCACACACACACCCACACTCACAGAGAGACATACACACAACACAGACAGACAGACAGACACACACACACACACGAGGCACCACCCTCCATGCTGTAAGACACTGCTTCAGCTCAGGAGATATGTCTGGGCTGATGCAACAGCAGAACAGCTGCATGGAGGTGATACCATTCAAATGCCATAAGTCCTCCCTCGTCCCGTAAGTTGATAATTTCCCCGAGGTCAACTCAAATGTGCAATTTTATTAATCTGTCCAATAACATAAAAGTAGATCTCAAGTGCAAGTCTTGGCATGTGGTGGTAAAAAATATTTCTAATAACACTCTGCCGTCTCTGCAATTTGACCTCTCTGGTTGAGGAGCAGACTGGAATTATCTGAGGTGATTCACTACCAGTACCAATGCCTGGTGATGAATGCATGTAATGTGCAACTGAGACACTAGATGGCAGTATAAACTAGTATTACAATAAAGCACCTCAAGTGTGGTCAAGCCACTGAACTTTTTTCTTCACAGATCATCCATTTCATCCATGCAGGGGGTTAATGCAGTATTTAAGTCTATATGAAATATAACCCGGCTGGCAAACCATTTAACAACGAGAAGGCACTCACACTTACACAAAATGTCTGAACTTTGAAATACAATCACAAACGAGGCTGATCTTTGGCCTG
This sequence comes from Mallotus villosus, assembly GCA_903064625.1. Lineage (NCBI taxonomy): Eukaryota > Metazoa > Chordata > Actinopteri > Osmeriformes > Salangidae > Mallotus > Mallotus villosus. The sequence continues at coordinate 70,462 of CAEFZP010005811.1, read as the reverse complement.
ATGAACGAGGAAGCATCCAAGCTCGGTTGTCCCTCTGATTTTAGTCCACACGAAACTGTACTCGCAGCGTCTATTTCAAGTTCTGTTCTACTCTTTCATATGGCAAGCCTGGGCATTCAGACATCGAAAATGAGGGACAGTTCTTTCTACAAAAGCAATCAACACAAGATAAAGGGTTGACAGGGTGTGTCCAATTTCATCCACTGTCAGTTAGTGAGTTTAGGAGATCTGCAGTGTCCACGTTACCTTGGAAGGCAGAGTCACAAGGGCCTGCTTAGTGTGGTGTTTTGTTTTTCTGTTCCAAGAGCAAGGCTGTCTGATGATTCCAAACAAACTGTCTGCTCCCAATTCTCCCCCACTATTCTGCATTGCTAATCAAAGGCAGAAGGTGCGACAGAACTTGTATCCCTTATCAAAGTGCTTGTAGTTTACTTTCTCTGTCTCGCTCTTGGTTGTACCATATCTTATGTTTTTTAACAGAGAACAGTCTGTACAGAGAAAGAACGGACTGAGAGCACTGTACTTTCAGACTTTGTGAAGTCTACCCAGCAAGCATTTCTGACCCCGAAACCTCTGATTTGCATCACGCACTCTTCAGTGTAGTTTTCAGTCATGCTCTTCATATGAAACATTTTCATCCCAGGGGGTCCCTACACAGCGTTCCTCATCGTTCCCCCTCCATGGGGCCACAGGAGATAGATATGACTTCCTCCCCAGCCCCCATCAGAGAGGCTGTTCTCTGAGTGCCCTCACCCCGGGGCCACAGGGGTGATAAATTACAAGCGAGTTCACAGCCCAGCATACATCCACCACTTCCCCTGACCTCCCAGTGAAGGTCACCACCCCCTCACAACTGGCTGTTTGGACATTCACGGCAAGGCCGTCTCCAAATGTTCCTAAAAGAACAGCGATGTCACCCTATGCCCGGTAGAATTCATCACAGAATATTTCCATATAGTCATGGAATTTTGTTTTGCTGTTTGACAAGCTTCCCTCCGAAAACAGACCATTTTGGGAAGTGGAATTTGTAATTATTTGACATCATAAATCTAATTCTCCCAGAGAGGACAGTGAAGGATGTATAGTCTCTCCTGATTAACATGGATTATTCGACATCTTAGTACCGAAGTCAAATGAGTATCAAGGGAGTCCCTTGTTGACCATTGGCCTGCTGTTCTCCACTGACTGGCTCAGTCTCCAGGGAGGCAACATGAGCTGGTGCTAGTGGAAAACTCCTAGTAGTGTCCAGCAACAACTTTCCGTGAGTATGACTTAATGGACCTAAGACTCTGAGACTCTGATACCCGAAGACAATCCATCACAACTGATCATAGTTTTGCGTATAGTTTCCTTTTTACTCGTTCCATGGAAAAGGCATGCAAACATGGGTAGATGAAGATGACACTGGAAAACACATTAGTAGAAACACAAAACGTGAACTGCCAGGAACCTTCAATGGGTCAGCTGACGAGTCCTAGTCATCCAGTCTGAAAAAGGACTATGAAGAGCAACAGCCATTTCGTTTTTTTCTGTTTCATTATGAACACGATTTGCTTTAATAGGCATTCTTTAAGAGCATGGTTTATATTCTTTTGATAGTGTTGTGTGGTCAGTGGTAAACAACATGGTTCCTCTATATCTGGTTTCACTTGTCAGTGAGCCTTCTTTTCCACTGGTTTTAAAATGTTAAACCAGATGTGGTTCCACGTTATAACTCATTTGTTGTTGACTTCAAAAACTAGGTCAAAGCCTTTCAGAGTATATTCACAACCTCAAAATTAATTCAGAATTATGTGTTATAATTTAACTGTAATATTTCCCAATTTATTATGACCTTATATTTATAATAAACTATTCATGATTTTATTAACAAACTTGCCTTTACAAAATGTCACCTGTTTCTATGTTACTTTGCATGTAATACATGATTGAGGTTTACAGTACTTTGGAATTAACTTAATTTTGCTGGTGATTTAAGCCTTAAAATTGAGATTAGTTCCACAGTGGAGTAAAAGTGTATTGTCTTTGGCTCAACTGGTCTGGCTTTAGAGCATTTTTTGTCCTGGGATGATAATGAGATCTACAGCTTTTCATTACAGGCCTTTGATGAAAGTCATACTTTGTGATCGGTTGTAAATTCACAGCTGGATTTACTACATTGAAAAGATACTGAAACACTTTTTACTCACTGTGTTGACTCTTTCAACTCAAAGGGCGTGCAAATGAAAAGTAATTGAATGTGTCATGTAGTCCATGCTGTGACTTCATATCTCCTGGCATTAGAGAACGAATTTGGACGAAGCTTGGAAACATTAAACCATCCATTTTGCTTGAGTCATATATTAGCACACACATATTTGCAGAGATTGATAATGGAAAGCATACTCAAATTCTGTGCCATGGAGTTTCCCTGGAACTCAATATTCATATTGGACCAAAATGTGTGAGTTTACTGTCATTATACTGTATAATTTCATAACAAAGATGAGCACAGTTTTCCCTCAATATTATTTAAGATTTTGAGTCATTAGCTTTTTTACATGTCACAGTTTGACTATATTGGCACACATCTCAACTCAGGCCCAAACCAGAGTCAATGCACTGTCCAAGTTTAGAGTGCTTCACAGTTGAAGCCTGTGTCTGTATTCTTATCCTGCGATTTGTTGAACCTCAGTGGTTCTGTAACCATGGTAGTGATTGTGTTTGGCACTGCATTCTAAAATCCTTTTTATTTGCAATTAAAAGGAGCAGGATCACCTTAGTCCTCTCACACTCAACCCCTCTGACCCATACTCAGATTACATTTAAACAAATTATACAAGAGAATAAAGCACATTGGAAGCACAAAGATTGACAAAATGGATACAACTGTGAATCATTCCAATGAAGGTATTTAGTTAGTCTGTCCAAACTATGCAACATGCTACTTTCTATGCAAGAATGTAATGCAAAATTAATCGTTTGACTTGATGATGTCCCTGTTCCTATAAGGAAATATAGTTTTATACTGTGCTTGTCATATGTGTAGGTCGAATGAAAGTACCAAATTGGTGAATGTGAATACTATTAGCAGAAACTTAGTCCATGGCCTCTCCCTTTTAGACTATGTGGGGTTTTGCATACTAATTGGTCTGAATTGAGGTATTGTTCATGAAGGCAGTTTGACAAACGTCTTATTGATGTTGTTCGTGAGCTGGTTCTGTACTTCGGAATGGAGAATCAATTAGAAGGGGCAAAGTCTGCTCCCTGTAACCCCAAAACATTTTTACTTCTTTCCTTTTTAAATCTGCAAGGTATTAGCACAGTGATTTATGTTTATATAAAGTGATTTTTGTCCAAATGTTTTTGAGATCTTGAGAATTTGGAGAGGAATGTTTGACAGGAATAAATCCTGCAAATGTTTCACCTGTTAACCTTCTCTCTTACGTAAGTTAAAAGAAGATAAGTCCGACAACAGTACCACCCTTAAAAATGGCTAACTTTGTTCATAATGGTAGTTCCTTGAGGTCTTAAACTCGGATTTGTAGCTATGTCACAGATTTCAGGATACAGAACAACTCTTGTACAACATGGTGGTTGAACAATAGGCCTATGGGCATCAATGGGAAATGCTGATATGCGTTGTTGTTGCACCCTAGTGACAGTTGCATGTCTTCTGTCTGTCAGCTGCTGTTACTGTACCGGCAAGCTGAGCCCTGGAATTTTCCCAGCCAGCCTATTTACATAGACACATGGTACACAGAATGTATGGACAAGCAGCACATCCAGACAGCCTGATAAGCATGGATGTATCCTGGGTGTTTTACTGAGGATGGATGTTTGCCTCTGTTATTATAGCAGAAGAGTGGATTATCTTCTCCTTTTACAGCTCTGGAAAAAAATGAGAAACCACTGCACATTTTTCTTTCATTTTTTCAAAAATTGAGAAAGACAATTTTGAGTGAGGAACAGAAAGGTAACATTTAAGATGCCATGGCACATTTTATTTTTCTGTTCATCACTCAAAACTGTCCTTCTCAACTTTTGAAAAAAGGAAAGAAAAAGCTGCATTGGTCTCTCAATTTTTTCCAGAGCTGTACGTACAACTTAACACCTTGTTTTGCACCAGTAATTACAGACTACATCAAACCCTCAAATACTAAAGCTGGAGAACTACCTCTGCCACTAAAAAGGAACTACACCATTGCCCTCAGAGTGGTTCTCTTACCACAACATCCAGTTGTGAACTGAGAGTTTTCCATCTCTCAGTCAAAGATACGGGATATAGCTGGTGTCAAATGAATGCTGCCTGGATGCTGTTGTCCTTGCCATGTTGGGCGGAAGCCCTGTTTGACCATGAAGCGTCCCATTGAGAGCTAGCCATTTGGCGGCCTGTGAAAAGACTGTTGCTAGAGGGAGCTTGGGGCTCCTTGGATACCGGATACCAACGCTCTCGATCAATGGTGATTGGCATTGTTTTCATCCCTACACTGGCCCCAACTCTGTGAAAAGCAGAGAGATTGGAATTTACCCGAGTGGTCAGCCTGAAAGGACACACTGTAATCTTGATATCAAAACAAGAAAGCAAGGAAGTCCACCAGTATAGACATATCAGTAACTTACAAAATCACTTCTGTAATTTTTATGTTCCTGTTCACAGAAATTGGCAAGGGTTAATGGATTTCATTAACTATTCAGCTCTGAATCTTAACCCCGCAAGGGCCGGATGTGTCATTGGTTCTTTCTTGACACTTTTGCTAAGGATTGCACAACTGGCCTGATAACATCTGATAACATCTTATCAGGCCAGTTGTGCAGTAGGCCTACACATACTGTATAAGGCCTACTGATGTATTCAAGCATTGAGAAACCCCAACACAACTCTGGAATAATCTACACTCTGATATAGTGCAGTTCGCTTTACTGACAATTATAAAATCAGTTTTAGAAACCCGAACCCGGGATCATTCTGTGGCAAAAGAAGAAGTCTCAGTAAGTTTCATCCTCTGTATGTATATTATTTTTACTAGCAACATGTTTTTTACATACTGCACACAAGGGCTGAATGGGTGGTGCGAGACTAATTATATCTGAGTTGAACGCCCTGTAAAACTTTGTCAGTTTCCTCAGCAGATTGGCGAGGTGAGGGGCCGAAGCAAGCTCTGTCCTTCCACACCATCGGTATAATCCCCCTCGTGGTGACGTCACGGTAGCTTGTCTCCAAACAGGACGGAGCGCAGAAACTCCGTGGACTAGTTTGGCGTTCGCTGTGCATCCCCGGACGCAACATCTCTGTTTGCTGAACTTTCATCGGACCCCACTTAACTTCGGAACTTCTGGGAAACTGAAAAATGGGTAAGTTTTGACTTCATTTAATGAAGTCAAATGTTAACTCGTATCTAACTTGTACTTTACCATCACTTTTTGATAATTTAATTGTTGTCATTCGAAATATTTGCCATCTATACAGTTTATCGTTAATTCTTTGACAATTAGTTTCCATCGGTTTATTTTTTCAAAAGTATTTTTATCTGACCCTATTTCGTTAGTATCGGCATAAGGTGCAGGCTAGTTGACCAAGTCGTGGAACGCGATTAGAGATAAGTCTAAAAGGATTTCCCTACTGTCATGCGCCACTCAGCTCTGGTTGCGCACTGCGCAGTAAGTTGTAGATTTGAGTGAATTTGCATTGCTTGATGAATTGCCCGTTTATCACTTTGCACGCTTGCTTTGATGATTAATACGATCATGGAGTCTTTGTCACAAGATGATTGATTGGTCAAAGTAGCAGACCGATACATTCTTCCCCGAAAGCCTTAAGATGTCCCATAGTGATGACCGATGTGGACTAACGGAATTTTGAGAGGACGTCGCTGTATGTAAAACATGTGGAATTGGTCCTACAGAACAGGATACAAAATGAGTGTGCTGTGAAAATAATTATTTGAATGTGCCCTTGATTAGACTATTGGACCAATTATTTCGAGTTGGTAAACCATCAACAGATATATCTCACTCACAGATAGATGAGTAAAACTACATTTCCCTTAACCCACTTGGTGAACGGTCTATTCAAGGTCCACACACTCTTCATAGACCGAGGCATCCATCTCCGGGCTCAACATTATGAGACTCTACTGCATCCCAGTCTAGCTGGCCTATGTTGTCATGTGAAGGGCTGAACTGGGAGATGCAATGGGAGTAATTCCCATGTCCTCCTCAGCTCTCTGACTCAGTCCCAAGTGTTTGCCATCTGTGTTGTCACCCTGGGAATGCCTGGGAGGAGTGAGGCGCCAATTCCACGGATGTTGAGCACTTCTTAAAGGCTCCAAGCAGACTTATGGGCTTTAGGGCAGTAAGAGGCTGTTGGCCAGATGGGACAATATAGAAAGGACGAGCAGTTAGCTACCTCACCGTTCTCCATTCCATTGTAAAGTTAGGGAATTAGCCTTCATGTATTCACATTTTCTTCATAAACGAAACACTTGAATGCTGAGGCTCTGTGCTCCATGATGCAGGAGGCAGCTTGTAGACACTCCAATGTATTTTAATGTTGTTTACGGTGTCAGACGGTGCACTGGTTAAAGAGTCCACTCCACTGGCTGTCCATCTTCCCATAGATACATTCTAAGACAGCGAATGTAGTGGCGCTCTCACAAGACGCCCGGTGATTTGCAGGGTTGTAGCAGAGAGGCTGAAGAGGAGACTCCTGACAGTGTGAGAATGTGTATCAGCATTCATTAATTCCTTCTGAAGCTCCCACAGTGGCGTCTTTGTGCTCCTAATTTGGACCCGGCTCCTTTGTGCGACTCGAGCGGCTCCTAACGCAGAGGGAAGTTCACTGAATTACAAGTTGCAGAGTGGCCACCCTGTGAACTAACACAGCATGGCCCCTCGTCCAGTATCTCTCTGGGAGGATATTGGCCTGCATGGCAATTGACCATTGTCCATTGTGTCACTCACTGGGTCTCAGTTCATATTCAAATGTTCTCCGTGGGACCTTAAAACAACTGCTGCTACTTGGTTGGGGAGGACTGCGATGGCAGAACTGATGCTTTGACCTCATCCTCTTAAACCTATCTTTGAGATTAGTCATTCATACTGAGCCCCTTCTAAATAGGCACTGATCATCCTTCTGGTAAAACTCTTTGGAATTGCGTATAAGCTCTAGATGAGATAAGTCAATTCTATCAGCATGAAGACTAATGACACCTGTGAACGAGCAACTGGTTTTGATGATATTATGATGTCTAATTGTTCCTAGACTTGATTTGAACCTGGGAGAAGCAAGTCTCGCAGCTGTATTCAAAACGATCTGAAATTGATTAAGTGAAGAATGTGTGCATGGATTTGTGCGGCCCAAAACAAACAGGATGCTATGAAGCCATGACTGATGATGTTCTTGCGAAGTTGTATAACTGATAACTTTCTGTCTTCCTTTGCCATATGAAATGCCATATCCCGATGTCCCAGGGAGATCAAGGCATCTGTGTCTGTGGTCCACAGTTTAATATTGTCTTGGCCTACAGTATGCGAATGTGGAAATATACTTGTCACTGTGTTTTTGTTGAAAGAACAGCATGGATGTCACAATGTCCTGCCAACATCTACTTACTGCTGGTCATGTGACTCACCTGCCCACTCAGCAGCCCCTGTTGCTATGCACCTTCTCTGTACAAACAGCTTTGTGTCTTAAACTATGGTCTTCGTTCTATTTACAGATCTAATCTGTGGTCTGTCAATACATCACTTTTGAGTAATTTAGAGAGGTGACACTGTAAAGTTTATGCAGAAAGTGCTGAATTTTCCCACTGCAGATACACATTTTGCTGTACAGTGGCAATGAAGATTCCCGAGTCAGTTCCCTACTCTGTTGTAGTAGCTTGAAGACGAAGTTGGATAAGTTATTTGAGATAGAGATGGAGAAAGCATATAGGAAAACCTACCAGCCTGTCAATTTAGCATTCATAGATACTGTACAATTGAGTTATTTGGTGGTTAACATTTCAGGTCTGTCTTGTGACTTCGAGAGTTAAGCATAATCAAATACAGCAAATTATGGACTTGACTTGAACAGTTATTTTCTGTTCCTCCTTGAGCCAGACCCTGATAGCCAAGAAGAGTCAAATTGTTTTTCCTCATGGAAACTTGGAAACATGGAAACTAACCTTCTGCTCCAACACGGTACTGTTTACAGCCACAATCAATACAATAGTGCAGTGGAAAGAGTGATTGAACTCCATCAAACCACTCAATCTAAACATTCCTCACCAGTTATCCTGTCATTGGAATCTTTAATCTGGTAAAATATGTCATGGGTGCTCTCGTCTTATTCGATTTGCCATTTGATTTGTGACTCTGTATGATTAATGCGTTCTGGTAAACGAGATCTTGGAGTTTCCACTGCATACTGCTGGACTCATCATCTCATATCACTCCACACAAGGAGAAGATAGAGAGGCTTGTTTTTCACTCTTTGCCCTCTGAATGCGATCAAGCCGACAGGATAAGAACAGTGTCTGGGAAACATGAGCTGTGCCTCAGGCTGTTTGTAAGCTCCACTGTGGTTCTCCTGCCACCATCTACACGAGGATGTCTGGAAAGTGTCCGATTGTTTTCGTCACATCAAGCTGTGTTAGTGTGGCAGTGACAAAGACACAGGACTGGTGCGTGATCCCCGTATCCTGGTGTGAAGTAGAGGAAGAGGACCCATAACTGTATATGTCGAGGCCAGAGCCGGGTGTTTTCGCTCACAGAATCAGCAGCTTGTCAGCTGATGCCTGAGCAATAACAGTTGGTGAGATAATGTTTCCCCCTGCTTTGAGTTTACCCAAGGTGATCTCAGTTGGAGGTCACATGTATAGATGACCTCCTGCCGACGTCCCCGAGGGCACTGCACATGATAAAGGACAGCAGGAGAGGAACTGCAGGACTATTGTGTGATGCAAATACCCAGTTAGGCCTTTGCCGTTGCTGTTTGTAGACACAAAGTCTGAAAAACGTTTGACTCCCTTTGCAACAATGTGAGATTTCCCAGACTACCCAGTCTGTAGGGGATTCACAGTCATTAAATATACTAAATATCTATGCTAATGAGACATACTTTGTTGTCATAATTGAGTGATTTCTGGGCCTCCCTCCATTTGGCAGAGGATCTGACTGAACGTCACTGGCAATCAATTTGTAGACGAGGCCGTTCCTCTTAGACCAAATCTGCAGCTCTTGAAGAGAAAGCACTTAGTCCTATGAAAAGACGTATTTCATCCCTTTTCTCTCCTCTTCTTCTCCGTTGGCCCTCAAATTTCCATCTCAACCCCCCCCCTTTGCTGTCTCTCAACCTCCACTCCTCCTTCTCTCTCTCCTCTTCACTGCTCAGTCTTCCCCTCCTCTCTCGCCCGACGACGGTTGATTGCCCACCGACACCAGAAACATTGCAGGTCTGCCCAAGCGCTCATGTTCATTTGTTGAGTTTAATAAGTCTTCAGATCACAAAGAGGGCCATTGTGTATTGTGATATGAAATGATAGGAGTAGAAAGTTCCTGAGTGGGAATGCTTGCTCAAGCATGGGCACGCCCCTCCCTCACTTTTATTAAGGGCCTATTCACCATCCCCACAGTGGGGAGAGATTCAGCCGCCGCTACCCAGAGTTCACCCTCGTTAGAGAGTTGTCACAATGCCACATGGTGGAAGCAGGAGGACATTTGAATAACGAAAAATGTCTCAGACATGCAAATGTATACTACTTCTCCAATTTGGTGGGAGCGTAAAGTTTGTCCTGCCAGCAAGGGGAGATTCATGCTAAAGATACGATCAGGGCAGTTTCAGTTGTGCTTTTTTTCCTTGGGTCTTTGCAAGCCACACCAGGGGTTCAGTGTGTGCACAAATATTCTCTGTACTGTATGCTGGCAGTGTTGTTTGTCGAGGGGATGGGAGATATTTGTCTGTGGAATAGCAGTCAGTATCAAAGGTTTTGTTTCGCATATAATGTGTGTTCCAGAAGGTCTGTGTGAAATAATGGATTGGACAAGCAAGCAGAGGGACACAGACCCACCACTGATGTGCATTCACACACCCTCATTGAACACGGACTGTGCAGCACGCTCTGCTGCTTCTCAAATCAAATTACCCACAACTCCACACAGACACATTTTCCATGACTCCATTTACCGTTTTTGACACACTCTCTCCACATAACACACACGCAGAGGATGGCATCGATGAGGCACAAATCGATATATTTTTCTGCGGTTGGCCTACTTTCTATTTCATGGCTTAGTGTAACTAAATAAACAGATCATAGCAACGGTTAATAGAAGTGTCTGCGTTGCGGGGTCAGAGACAGTGGAGCGATGCCATTGGTTCAGAGGACAGCCATGTGTGGTTGTCAAGAGGAAGGGTGACACCTCAGGCTTGTGATGTCATCATGCCTGGGTCAGACAGGGCCACACCTCTCTGGTGAGACCAGGATCTGGGCCAGGGGATTAGACTAGGTCACAGTGAGGCGGGGCCAGAGTGGCTGCGAAGATCATGCAATTAACAAGATAGATGACTGTCTTTGATCTTGATCTAAGTCATTCCTTGGGGACCCATTGTGTCTGACTTGCACACGCTTAAGGCATAAGGATTTGTGTCACTCTACATGTGACAACAATGGAGTGAAACAGACACTGGAGGATACATTTGACCTCTTAACATGTGTCTGAGGGGATGAATTACTTTACCTTTCAACAATACCCTGTCATCAGAAGTAGACATTTCGGATCTGAGGAAAAGTGAATAATTTGAACCATTTGTCTTTCATCCTGCCACGGGTCACATTTTGTTACCTTCTGACCTGGTTCAAAAGCAAGAATTTTAACTGGATCCCTGTTTTATGGTTGGCTTGATCTGTTGTGCTTTCCTGTTGATTCACTTCAGATGCTCCTACAACCACCGGTCTTCTTGTTTGCTTGTGATGGTTGACTGTCGATGAAGACAAATCATTTTAGTGGCAGCAGAGGCAGGAAAGCAGTGAGGAGGAATAGTCAGGGATGCCAACTAATCCCCTGCGAGGTCGTTTGCAGGGAGCGAGAGAATACACTCTGAATACATTAGACTGCTTTTGAACTGTGGGAGTGGGGTGGTGGTGGTGGTGGTGGAGGAGGACTGCTAAAGAAGGAGCCTGTAGGATTGAGCTGTTGGCCGGGAGCCCACGGAGCATATTCACCCCTCCACAGATAGCTCTTTGTCCTCCACTCTTTCAACGCCGCTGCTAAACAACCGTAAGACAAAAGCATCTGGGGTTCCCCTCCGCACCAATGAGAGGTGCTCACCATGTGAAGAGCCGTCCTGGCCGGCCCGCAACCATTCATACACATCCAAAAGGATACGCTCAGGACGCGTCGAGCAGACTTTTAAACACAAACCCAAAGTAACCCTTTGTGACTCTTCAGGGATTCTTGAAATTGCATCGGTAACACTTTCAATCCAGGTGTTTGTAAAGAGAGTTAGTTCATATGCAACAAGACCTTAGTAAGTTAGTATGTTTCAACACATGTTCATGTTAATAAGAATCTTATAAGGTCCTTATTACCTATTAACTCATGCTTATTACAAGCATCTGGATCTAAAGTGTTACCAGTACACCTCTTAGTGATCAGCTATGGCTTCAACGAGCATGTTCCTTCACCCAGGACTCTGGTGTTCACCAGGAAAACAGCTGTGACCATGTGGGTGCTGCTCACAAGGATTTCCCAACAATGGCTTCCATTATTTATATGTGGTGACGTGTGAAAATGACACAAATAGATTGTACTAAGTCAAAAATAATCATGCCTGAGTGCTATTTCCGTTCAAGTCTTTTTTCTTTTCATTTGTGACAAAGTGGTTACAAAAGCCATCTTATACATAGGCCTACAATGCTTAGTTGTCTCAACTTGAATCCCAAGGAGCACATCTTGGATGTTACGTAGCGTACACATGACTCATCCCTGGTCAGAATGGGATGATTGAACTGCATGTGACTGCATGTGTGTTGAATAGTGTCTCCGGGCAATGACCACGATGGTCACACTGTTAAGCCAGGAATGATGTTCCCGTGTGACGAGGTCTCCCGAGTGAGGAGGCTGTCTACCTCACATCCTCCTGGGAGAGGGACTTGATAGGCACGTCTGCTAAGCAGATGAAAATATCTGGAATAGCAGAGCAGTTTTCCGGAGTGAGCGACAGCTGCAGGAAACCCAATAGCTGGCGTGTCAAGGGAGTGTGTTAAAAAAGCGTGTCAAGGGAGCGTGTTTTAAGCCACTGACTGTGTGGGGAAAATTACAGAAAGTGGACAAAGAAAAAATGAAAAAACATTCTCCTCCACTTAGAGACTTGTTATGTCTCGTATGTCTACAATTGACTTTTGCATGTTCCCAACACAAATTACTGTGATAAGATGGTGAAGAATATTCAGTTGTTAAGCTTCTGTCAAACAGCTGTTCAAAGAAATGTTTCCTCTTTAGAGTACAAGCAACGCTATCGTATCCTGGTTTATGAGAACAGCGCTGTAAAGCCCTGGACTAAATGAATACCAATAACCAGGAGCTTCAGGGGAGAGAGGAAATCCCATGTTTTAGTCAGAAAAACCCATCAACCCCATAACTAGGAATCTGAGATCAGGGAGAGGAGCTAGCTAGCATTACTGCATGGCATTCACACTGCTACCACGTCATTTTAATACTTGACCTTGGCTCTAAGAGAAACAAACCCTATAACAATAGAGTTACCACAGCTGATGTTTGGAAACAACACAGTGAAGGCAGGAGAACATCTGGAAGGCACAGAACATCCAGCCTCCAGCCTCACAGAACATCCAGCCTCCAGCCTCACAGAACATCCAGCCTCCAGCCTCACAGGCTGCTGGTGTCCCTGACTCACAGGCTTGGGACCAATTAGAGCTCTGTAGAACTATACCGGTAAAAGTGGACATGATTTACTTGGAAGTATGATTCAGTGTTTCCGCCATCTTTGCACCATTCTTTCTGCTTTATTGAAGAGGGTGAGACGTCAGTGCGTGTGCATGTGTGTGTGTGATCCACTTGGCATAGCACACATCCCACAAGCCGGTTTGATTTAGGCTCAAAAAAAATACATTTTATGTCTTCTGGCCAGCTAACAGTTTTTTTTGTTGCTTGGTTTATTTTTTGGAAACCTTGTAACAAATGTGATTATTTTTCACTCTGTTTTGAAAAAGCTTGTTTTTAAAAGCTTGGTTCTGGGGCTTATGTCTGTGTGTGTGTTGGTCTTTGGTTTAGGACGGGTCTGAGGTGAATCTAATGAAGAACAATATGTCTTTGGGACACATTAAAGTAGACTATGCAATGTCTGAGGCATATACTGAGCTCATTTTAGTGTGTTTCAGACGAGTGGAGTGTTTCACAAGCGGAAGAACACATGCAAATTGGTTTGACAAAGACTGTTGCTTTAAGATGGAATCTTTTTTTAACCCTTGCACTGTTCCTTGGCCATTAGAGCAATACATAGTAGCTTATGCTAGGCAAAGTACAGGTCAATCCAGGACTGAGTGTTGTACAATGAACAAGCAAGGCATTTTTTACACATTGAACATGGCCCTTTCTGCTTACTAATGTCTCTAGCAACATAGGAATGCAGTGATATAGCTCAGGGTAGATCAATTAACATCCTTAAAATGGAGCACTTTCCATCTCTAGTTCTCACCACCTATGACTTTGTGTTTCCTCTGATCGAATGGCATGAGGGATGTCAAAAGGTGGGGGACACACCACATGGTCCAGTTAGAGAACTCCCACTGCCCCATGGTTGGCACATCTGTGTGGGGTTGAGATGCCAAGTTCAGGTTGCAGCGGTCTTTGTCCTTCCAGGATCCAGCTCCCGGATTAGAAGCTCACAGTGCAGAGAGAAGTGCATGTCCGGACAAAGGCATTAAAGTGAGCTGCCTGTCGCCTGCTCTGTTGTCATAGCGCTGGCGATGAATCCTGACACCGTCTCCTTTAGCTGGCTGGCCTGTGGAGAGGCCTGGCTGGACTGAATGGAGGAGGCTGTCCCTGTGCTAAACAGAGCTGGGAGAGCAGAGCTGCAGGGCTAGGATAGGGTAAACTGTGGGGTCAGGGGTGAGAGGTGGGCAGCATGAGGCTGGGGAGAACAATAGTCCCGCCGATGGAGGGATGGAGAGAAAGAGCTCCCAGCAGCTGAGAGGGAGAAGGGGAATGGTGGGGGGCGGGTGGGGTTGCGAGGATAGTCATGGGAAACCCCCCAAGATTAGCCTGAGAGTCTTGTCTCTGTTTTATTATGTCTCTATTGTCTGTGTGTGTGTGAGTGTGTGTCGGTGTGTGCTTGTGCCCACAGGTTTGTGTGTGTTTTCCCTGTGTGACTTGACAAAACGAAAGGCCTTTCCAGCTTAATGTTATTCACAACGGCACCAGCTGTAGCGTGGGAACTTCTGAGAAGTAGAATCTCTGAGTCTGGAAACACTTGCTCTAACGTGAAGAGAAGTATGTCCATATTGAACATACTGTAGACTGTAAAACATTGCGTGTACATGCGGTCATGTTTTCCTGCCAACGGTAGTACAGTGATACAGTATTATTCATAACACCCTTCCGGGTAAAATTGTGCTTTCCTTGTTCAATTCAGGGACTTTGATAATAGATTCTATAGGAGCAGCTGTTCTTATTCAAGCTAAGAACACAGTGGACTTCTCAGATTTGAGGTGGTTCACATGGCTGGGTAACAACAATGTCAAACTAAGTTTGTGTCTCTCTTTGCCAGACGGAAGTTCAGCTGTGATGTGAGAAAAAAGAAGCAAGCATGTTTTGAAAGTGCCTGCCCTTTTCCAAACAGTTCCCAAAGACGATTTCCCAGATGGTTATGTGTTACAAACCATCTGGCGAGCCAAGTTAACAGTAGACCATCAAGTCTAGTATTATAACAGGTGTCAAACTGTGTAAGCTACTGGACAATCCTTGTCATTGCATCGATCGAGAGAAGATTTAGCTCATTGTTTGAATTTCCATTATTTGGATTATTTCACTAACCCCACTTAATATTAAGTAGATTTGTTTTTAATACACATTCCTGAGCAAAAAGTAAAAAACGCTTATGGACATAATATTTACAAGATCACATTTTCTGACGTGAGCTTTTGTTTTATCCTTGGTATTGTGTCCAGCTCCATTAAAACAGTAGACCACTCAGATGGTCCTAATAGGACCTTAGCAGCCAGACAAGTGGAAGCAATTAGAGCTGATGACCATTATCGTTAGTCATCACTGAAAGCTTCATTAGCAGAGCTGCCGAGTGTGAATGTGGTCTCCTCCCCAGAGAGACAGGGTGTGGAGGGGACAGATTGAGTCAGATTACGGGGATATCATCTCCACGGGGGGTTTTAATCACATATTCTGTGTTGCTGCTAATAGAAAGCAGTCAGTCAAGTGCTTACGTTATGGAAGAGCCAGAGCCATTACAAAACATTTACCTAGAGCAGAGGTCTTCCACCCTGGTCCTCAGGGACCCCCTGTCCTGCACGTTGTAGATGTTTCCCTGCTTGCTCCAACACACCTGATTCAAATGAATGGGTCGTTATCTAGTTATGCAGAAGCCTGTTCGACCATTCAGAATTTATTTTAGGATCTGTAGTGTTTGTTGTTATCATTGTCTATTATCGATCTGTTATTGTCAACAAGGAACGATTACAGTGATGCATCAACACAGACGTTTCTTATTAAGGAGACCTCGCTGAGCTTTTCCCTTCCCCTATCTCTGGAGTAAATGGATCCTGGGGTTAATGGCCAGCTTCTGCGTACCCGCAGAGTGGAAATTCCATCCCAAATGCTTTTTCAGTGGTTTCTTTTATTCCCGAAGAATTATTGAATGAACTCCATTCACCCATGAGAGCAATGGAAATGTGCTTTGTTATGATTTACAACCTCCATTTTTCTAGTAGACTATACTTTTTGGGGCCACTATTTTGGCTGTTCTAACATCATATGAACTGGACACTGGAGAGGTAACTTTGTACTTCCATGCATGCTGAAGTGAGTGTGAAATCATGTGGCCCACCACAGAAACTGGCTGATGGTCATCACAACAAATCAAAAGTACACTATTCTCTCTCTGGAAAGAACTGCATCATCCCAAAGCTCTATTCGATATCTCTAGTCTTTGGCACATTTAAAACCTAACCCCCAGCTTTGCTCTCAAGGCTCGACGCACGGTGTTAAAGACAGCTGTAATCTTTAGGACTTTAGGGGTCATCAACCTCTGCTCTTCAAACCTGGTGGCAGTTTCCACGGTGGAGCAGGAAACATGGATAATGGGAAGCATCTGTGATTCTCTACTCCTGCTCCCAGCAGCCAATCCCACAGCCCAGCTGGAGGTGCCAGCGCCAGGGGTGTGAAGTCACATGAGAGGGGAAACATGGCTGCCAGGCATGCCCAATCTTCCAGACCCAAAATGACAGAAACACAAACATGCAATTAGAAAAGTGCTGAATCAGAGAACCGGGGAATTTATCTGGTCAAACACTAGCAATTCAACTGGGAAAGGAATTTTTACCAGTGGACAGCACAATACGAACCAACGAGCCAGGTTCCACAGGAGAGATTGTGGGTTTTATAGGATAATAGTAGCTAAGGCTGATAGTTTTGTAACCGTGAGTGGAAAGGGGTTTAAATGATGAGGGGTATGGTGATGGAAACCTATGGGCAATGTGTTGGTATGCATGAAGACATCCTTCCAGCACACAATGACCCTGTGGTTAGTATCTTGAGGCTGAAGTTCAGACAGTATATCATCAGTTTTTTGAAGTCTCAAACATCTGAAGCAGTTGGGATGAACTCCATGTGTTTTTAATCAGTATCCAAAGGTTGACGTTTTGAACAAAATGTTAAAGTTGTTAACTTTTTTAGAAGATTTTGTTTATTTATTTATTCCAACCAGATTGACCACTATATAGCATCACTTGGCTGAGAATCCTTGGTTTTGTCTGCAATCTGTTTGAAAACGTTTGGGGAAGTTGTTTTCGAAGAAACCTTGCCCAATCAGTTACCACAGCATCTCCCTTTGAAACACAATAAACAATGTTCTCAAACTATAATTGTGTTTCTATTTCAGACATTGGCATGAGTCATGCATGTTTGTAATCCCATTGCTGAGTCTGACATCAGTCAGTCTGAGTCTAAAGAGAAGTAACTGCCTCATTACTGTGGGTCTCCCTCTCTCTCCATGTATTCCTCTATAATGAATGAGGACGGTTACTCTTTAATGGCATATCCACTTATTCCCTAATAAAAACTGTGGCATTTCCTCTGTGAAGGTGCATCCAGGGGCTTCAGACGATGTCAGGGTACTGAAACGAAACCAGAGCGACATTAGCTTGCCTCCTGGTGTTCTTTGGAAGATCAAGCCCTCTGATGTCGTATTCTTGTTGAGAATGGCAAGCCCTTAGCACATGTGACATTTTGGCCATATGTTTTAGAGACAAGTTTTGGGCTCTGCTTCAGCACAGTACACTGTAGTCTAGAGTGTCTCCCAGTTTAGGCCTTTTATTTTGCTGTATGTGATTCAAAGGTAGAATAGGTAAGATTCTTTCTGTTACAAAATATATCTTTTCCCCTAAAAACATGTTGTGTAAGGAAATGAGGCCCTCTGAGAGTTGTTTAGTAGCACAAACAGCTCATTGCCAGTGGAGTGGCCTGCTACTTTTCAACCAATTATACTCCAGCAATCTTGTTCCAGCCAATTGCCTTTGGTGAGGCGGGCTTTGCACCTTGGCTTATTTTGTGTAACCACTGTCAATCAAACTGGAACTGGAGGAAAGCACATAAGTCCCACACTAGAATCGTGGAATCTTTTTTTTGAATAATATAATTTATTTTATAATATTCCCTATTGCAGCTTGAAAGCCAAAGCAATATCCATCACTGCATTTC
The DNA here is from genome assembly GCA_903064625.1 of Mallotus villosus. Taxonomy (NCBI): domain Eukaryota; kingdom Metazoa; phylum Chordata; class Actinopteri; order Osmeriformes; family Salangidae; genus Mallotus; species Mallotus villosus. Next base: position 52,549 of record CAEFZP010005811.1, on the reverse strand, counting down.
AACTGCTTTGTTCTTGTTTAGCCACATATTGTAAATGGGTCAACAAACAAGAGAATGGATGTGCATAATGGGCACATGGACCAGTGCCTTCGTGAACAGATCAATGGAGTAAGGCATCATGCCAAAACATGAAGTCAGAAATATAGAGCACATTGACTTGCTGTATTAAGTATTAACTAGGTCAACATCATTTAAAGTTACCGCCTCATGAGTAAGGTCTTCTTACGTAATCCTCACACTGCAGTGTGGAAAACGAAAAACATTCCAGACACCTTTAGGACTTTTAGTCTCTGTGCTTCCCGAACAGCTTTCCCCTCATTCCATCCTATGTGATGCCCTTCCCTCTAGTCCATCCATAGCTCAATTAGAGAGGTTGGCATGGTGAGGGTGATGTGTCAGCCTGTTCATATGAGTGAAAAGCCCCTGCTTGGCCAGAGCTTTGGCTCCATGAGAACTCCCTTCTTCTGTATGGGCCAGGCAGAGCACAGGTCTTCACGGGTGAGCGAACACTGAGACACCATTCAGGCCCAGTCTCATGCCATAAAGCCTGACCCACAATGCAGCTCCTTGCATTCGACCGGGATTCATCATCATTCAGATGGTGTCCTTGACAAGGGGGCTGGATCTCCCTCTCTCTCTCTCGGACCCCAGGCGGGCTCTGGAAGGCCCTCAGTGATGCCCTGCTTTGTCACAGTGTGCGGTTGATATTCTCACAGTCATTCAACCAATCCAAGTGTTTTGGGGAAACAAGTTGGCACTCTAGTCCATCAGGCACCGTCTTGCAATCGTTTTTTTTTGGGGTAGCGTTGAGGTTGTTCCCACAGATGGCTTTCCCCGTGGCCTAAGACCTTTGAAATGAAAAAATAGACCAAGAAAGCAGACACAAAAAGTCACAGGGCCATATATTAATTATGATATGCACCCAAAGGACTGCTGAAACACATTGACTCCCTTTGAGTTTCAAAGGGCCCTCACATGCTGTTTGAATAGACTGCAATGAAAGTCGAGAGCTGTGGTTAGAACCTGGAATGTGTATGGAAGGGAATTATTGTTTTCAACATGGCGGTTACAGAGAAGCGCTGTAACCTCCGCGTCAGGAGTGCCGGGGCCGATGCTTGAAGGGCTTTTTCTCGCCTTCACTTCTGAGTTGTTGCTTCTCTTTAATGCTTTCCCTGAAGGGAGTTGAGCTAAATAAGGAATTGATTTGTTACAACAAACACTGGTAGCATAAACACGATGCGGTGCCAGTCCAAAACAATTCTGCACTTTGGTTGACTGTAACTTGAACAGTTTCAGAAGAATGATCAAAGCCGATGCGTGGAGGGTGTTGGTGGGTGTTGGTGCGTGATGGTCCAGAAGCCAACTATTTCTAGTCGATGGACGATTTAATAAACAAGCCAGTACCATACCGTAGAAGAACAGACATCTACATTTATTGCATGTTTGCATGATGTTTATTGTGATTTTCTTACAAAACAGATGAGATGGGGAGAGTTAGCCTAGTTCCTGTGAACTGGAGCTCTGCAAAGCTAAAAGCTGAGTGTCTATTAGGAGGGAATCGACTGTCATCTTCACTCATGTGTTCCCTCTTCATGTTTCACAACTCCTTTAGTGGAAGAATTACAAGGTTCACCATAATGTCAAAGCCTCAGATGAACCACTTATATCAATTAGTGTCTGTCATGTTGCCTTTGACCAACATGAAATATCACCTTGTAGGCCTAAACTCAACCAAAACAACCAGCAAATGTCTCCTTCCTTTCTGAAAGGGGTCTAAATCTGTCCTTGTGATGTTTTTACAGGGTTAACAATGAAAGTGTCTGCAGATTTGTGGAGAGGTTGTTGTGAGGTCCCTGTTAAATTCACTTCCCTGAACTTTGAGGATCCAATCCCCCATCTGGTCTCTGTGGACACAGGAGAAGACTACTCTAGCTCTAGCCTCACCTCCAGCTTTACCAGATCGCTAATTAGCTGGCCTCAGGAGGCTTGGATTAGCTTAGCTGCTCTAAGCCAAGCAAATATTGCCAAGATTGTCTGCCTGCTTGCTTGCTTGCTTGCCTGCCTGCCTGCCTGCCTGTCTGTCTGTCTGTCTGTCTGTCTGTCTGTCTGTCTGTCTGTCTGTCTGTGTGAGTGTCTGGTTCTTCTTTTATCTTCATCTTTCCACCCCTGTCTCTCGCTCACCCCCTCTCCCCTTTCATCAGAGCCTTGATGTTTCTACCATACTCACTTTGTCCAAACACAGAGGACACTCCTTTTTCTTGTTTCTAGAGGAGGGGGTCCTCATCCTACTCTTTTGTCCTTTTTAAAAATGAGAGCTGGGAGTCAGCAGATGGAGGGAAGACCGCGACCAGAGGTTGTTAATGTATGCCACAGGGATCAGGGGGCATATGGTGGAGATCAGGGTGTGAAGGGTCTGCCCCCTGCACCCACCCTCCCGCCCACACCCAGCACCCCTTCAGCTGCAGTCGGATGGGAAAGAGAGGCAGACGATTGTGGGATGACATGCACGCACGCCCCCCTCTCACCCCCTCGCCCACCACCCCACCACCCCACTCCCCTAAGCAACACAGACTGGGGCTTTCATCCCTCTGGAGCCCCAACCCCCAATGATGTAACAAACCCACCCTCAATGGCACACCGCCTCCCAATTGTCATTCATGGTGCCACTCTATTAGACATTGAGGAAGAGACTCGAGACGCATCCTATAGGGAGAGTCCTTGGGCGGGGGCGGGGATATAGTGTGTGTGTGCGTGTGTATGTGTGTGTGTAATGGGCCAAATGTGTCACACAAACAGAATCCCTAAGCAGTCAGTGCGAATGAAACAAGTGCACAGTATTTCCTGTGAAAGTGGATTCCGAGGGACACAGAAGTGGACTTGTAGGTTAGCTGGCAGCATTGTTCATGGACCGCTAAGCTCAACCAAATCCAGTCTGACAAGACCTCTAAAGCAGAACTGTGCCTCAGTCAATCAGGACAGAAGGAAAGCGAGGGAAAAACGTGAGAGGGAGCGAATGAAAAGAGAGTTAGAGTGAGAGAGAGAGTGAAGGAGCGAGAGAAAGAGAGAGAGAAAGAGAAGGAAAGCGTGAGTGCAACAGAGAGAGAGTGGAAACGTGCAAGAGAGGACGAGACAGTGAAGGAGAGAGCGAGTGGGGGAGCGAGCGACAGGAGGAGAGAATTTGCTTCAAGGAATAATTTTTGGTGGATTGGCTCAAAACCACCATGGAAACTACATCAGAAGAGAACCAAGGGCAGAGCCAGGACAAAAAAGGTACCACTGAACACTAACAAAAGGCCAGTTTAGCTCTTTTCACAACCTTGTTTACTGGAGGTTTAACCTACTTGAGGCAGCCTGGGCTCACGACACAATAGCAGGGATAGACTACGCTCAACAGGGACCCATGCAAACTCATTTGCTCCGCTGACAATTTTGTCCATTGTAGTTGACCTATCCCAGCTCGGAGATAATGTAATAATGTGAGCTTGGTCTAATTTTATTTTACAGTCTGGCTGCAGATTGCTCAACTATCACCTGTTCCATATGAAGTATTTATAACAGGCTCTTCTTCAAGTGTTTATTGTTGGCTTTGCTTGAGCCAGTCATTTCATTAGTGGCTGCCATGAGTTGTGTTAGTCACCGTTAAGTGCTGTTTATTTGGTGCAAAATGTGGTGTGCATCAATCATGACTGTACATATTGTGTGAGTCTTCAGTATGGGGCTTTAGTCAGTGAGTGGGACAGTAATGGGATTGATCAGAGGGTCTTGTGTGATGGGAGACCAGAACAAAGACAAGCACATAACCAGTCACACTGACACCAGTGGTGATTAATCACTCTACTGGGACACGCACACACACAAACCAGCACTAATACAATGCATGCGCCCCAACACATTTGCATACAGGTGCATACAAATTGACATACTCACACACACAAACACACACACACACACATACTCATGCATACAGATAACAACATTGCCTCAACATTCTCATGTACACAGCCACTACCATTGGAATCAGCTGATGCAAGATGTGGATTTCACTGAGTTCTTCTCCTTTTTTCCGGTCCCCCCCCACCCCCACGAGAGAATCATGGCAAAGGACTCACTTTGTGTATGCATCTGAAATATGGTCACCACATCATAACATCGCTGTACCCTAGCTATGCTTTACAGTGACGCTGCTTTCTGCATGCCTCGATCACTCCAGCGCTCTGTCATGATTGAAGCAGCACTCTGAACAGAAGTCATCAGTCATGAGCGGGCTAGCATTAGTCAGCATTGCAAAGCGTTTCTATCATAAGTAAGCAGGGAGTAAGGTGGCTGAGCGGTTAGGGAATCGGGATAGTAATAATAAGGTTACCGGTTCAATTCCCGGCCGTGAAAATTATGTTGTGTCCTTGGGCAAGGCACTTCACCTTACTTGCCTCGGGGGAATGTCCCTGTAGTTACTGTAAATCGCTCTGGGTAAGAGTATCTGCTAAATGAATAAATGTAATGTAAGCGTGGGACCACCTCAGACACATCAGTGTACTTGTTCTCTAGAGAGGCTGGTCTTTACTATGCAGATCTCCCTCCACATCGACGTGGAAACATCTGAAAGGCTCTCATAAACCGTGTTTTGGCGGAACGCCCTGAGAAGTGCAACAAACAACAACAACAGTTAGCATTAAGGAAAACTGGTCACATCTGTTAATAATGAGCGGAGATGGCTGATAAGGCCTGAATGTCGTCATTAGCTGTAAGGGCTGGGAGCCTTTGTAAATGTGTGTGAAAACAGAAACAAGAGAGAGAGTGAGAAGACAGTGAGATGAAGATATTCAAACTCTTCAGGGTGGTACTGTGTCTGTTTTTCTGTTGACAGCCTTGAATGGTAGAAAAGCAGGACCCGACTGAAATTTAGACAAAAAAAATATTTTCTGGACTGTGCTTAAACCCAAGCCTTGGACATGTAAGCTGTGACCGTGAGGCTTTAAACAGTTCCCTCAGTCCCCCAGCTCTTCTTAGCTTCCCAGCTTCCCAGCTGTTGGGGGTAGTGGGGGTCTTGTGTGTGTGTGTGAGATGGTGTTGACAGGTAGGGTCACGTGATGGCAGAGCTGAGCAGAGTGGAGGGGTGGTGTAGGGGTGTGTGAAGAAGCAGAGCCAGCTGTGGGGGTTCAGTGTGATGGAGTGAACTGAAGGTACAGGCTGTGATTGGATTAGCTGGAGCCCAGTGCAGCAGCAGGGTTAGGGCTGGGGTTCACCCCCTCCCCCCATCCTCTCAAGCTCTCTTATCTTCTACCTCTCTCTTTCTTGCTCTCTTTCGTTCTTCATTGTGGGATCTCTCCCTCTCCCTCTCTCTCTTTCTGTCTCTCTCCCTCCCTCTCCCTCTCTCTCCACCTCTCATGTAGTATGACGGGTGGGCAGAATACTCTCCCTGTCGTGGTCTTAGTAATTGGCCATCTGATTATCACAGTGGAAGATTCCTGTTTGTCTTGAGAGTGGCCCAGAGAAACAGGATGCTCCTGGAGTGTGAAGTGGCTGCCACCCATCTCTTCCAACACCCACTGTGGTGCTGCACTGCATGGTGGGAAGACAGGATGGAGCTCTGTGGTTGGCCTGCCCTGGGCTCCAGAGCCCAAATAAGTGACCGGAAGAGCATGGCTGTGGACCAGCACTGCTCTGAATGACCCTTCCCCATTGAGGGCCTAGCTTGATGAACAGACCAGGGACACACACAGGCTACACACTGGCCCTTTGTGTTAGGGCTTTCTCTGACTGCCAGCCATTCTCCTTTCTCTCTCTCTCATCTCTCTCTCATCGTCTCTCTATGGCTTCTATCGTTTCCCGCTCGTCTTTGTCTGTCTGTATCTCTTCTCTATCTCTCTTCTCTCTATCTATCTCTCTCTCTCTCTCTCTCTCTCTCTCTCTCTCTCTCTCTCTCTCTCTCTATGTTTATATCTTTCTCCTTCAATCTCTCAATACTTGTGATCCTGGAGCCGAAGATCTAGGCCATAGCATGACCATAGTAATGAGAGCTCTACTGTTTGGCACCGTGTCATCGCAGCTGGTCACATTAGTTAGGCATCCCAAATGTCCCTGGCTCTCTGAATACCTTTTTGTTGCTCTCTGCATTCTCTCTCTCTATCTCTCTCTCTCGCTCTCTCTAGCTCTCGCTATCTCTCTCTCTCTAGCTCTCTCTCGTTCTCTTGCTCTCTCTCTCTCTCTCTCTCTCTCTCTCTCTCTCTCTCTCTCTCTCTCTCTCACACACACACTCCATCTCTCTCTTTCTCTATCCCTCTCTCTTTCTCCCTTTCCCTATGTGGAGTCTTGAAGTGCCTGGATGTGAAACTAGGATATCAGTCAGTGAGTCAGAGCATGTGAAAGTCATCAAAGAAAAAAGAGCCAATGTGAGTTTCATTTGGAGAGGTCCTCTCTGTTCAGGTCTTGCCAATGGGCTCCATCTTGTGTGGTGTGTGTGTGGTGTGTGTGTGTGTGTCATTCAGCAAGTAAACAACTCCCTCTGTCTCATCCTGTGGAGGAGGACTTTACAGTGGAAATGAAAGACTGCAATATCCTCTCGGCTGTTAAGACCCACACGTGCACTCAGGGAGAGATCTTGGAAATAAGATGACTGTTGTGTTGTAAGGTTAACACTGCACAATACTGGACCTCTTGTCAGATTCTGCACAGCTAGATGTTAGATCCCCATCACTGTCTGCCTTTGCACAGTACACCACTGTGGACACAGCCTCTCCGTACTCACTAAGTTTGCAGTTCACACAAGTGGTGAATTGAAGACTGAGTAAATATCAAAGTCTTGGAATGGGAATAGTTTAGGGAGATTAGAGAGCACATGGGTGCTCTCTCCTATGCGTATCTGATATGGTGATGGTCACTGAAGCTAAATGAATAAACAGATCGTAATAAAACTCTGGTTCCAATGGTGAAGTGTTGACTCTGAAATATGTAACCGACTGTAGGGGTGAAATGGTGCTCCTAGAGAGTATCAGAGATCATCTGAAGGAGGCGGATATTATTTCTCTAAAGCACAGCAGAGAATAGGATTCCTGCTTGAGATTGGATTAACAGCAGCTAGGTACAGTGGGTGTTTGATATGGGTTTTTTCCGCCTGTTTCGATCTGTTTCATAGATCAAGGCAAAGGCGAACCATAGTTTCACAGTGGTTCTTTGTGTGAACACAGCAGTATTCTTGTGGTGGTGACTGGTGAGTGTTTAAACTGAGTTGGTGGGTCTGAGCTTGTGCCAGTGTTGTCTCAGAGAGCTACAGAGGTATAAGTCTAACCAGCCAGCGTGTACACCCCAGCTGAGAAAATACCACCTTGGATTTATAGAGTTATTAAACATAACACCTTACCAAAGGCACGGGACTTCAGCTCAGAGAGTAAAAGGATCTTTGTTCGTAGGGGCTTGTGTCTGGCGGTCTGTCTGCATGTCGGTGTGCTTGTGTCTGTCTGACTGTCTGCCTGTGGTCTTGTGAAAAACCTCAGTTTAACACCACTCTTAGGTGTATCACCAGGGTACTGTAGAGGTCACATGACAGCATGCATATGATGGCTTGGCAGTTTAACCCACATATCCCTGCTGAGCGGTGAACTGCTGAGGAAAGCAGGCCAGAGCTGTTAAAGGCTAAACATGAAATGAATGGCACATTGACTGGATTGGTGGCCTTTGATGGTAAATGTCATTTTATCTAGTTTCACTGATAGAAGATAGAAAGGCATGGCAGATGGTACCTTTGCAGCTTGACCTTTTCAGAGTAGGAGAGAGCGGGACGGGGATACTGTTGGTGATACAGCTCCACCAGGGAAGCTTCACAGTCCTGTAGCAAGTCTGTTGAAACCGTTGGATGGCATGAAATAATTCATATTGGTCGAGATCTGTGGTAAAAACAGTGGAGTAGACGATAATTTCCCACAAGACAGGGGCTACAGACTAAAATATCATACCATATGATGACTGAGAGAGCTGTGTGCTATCTGGTTATTAGAGATCAAGTATGATATGCTTGATGGCTTGTTTTTACAGCAAACACACACTTAATGAGGCGAGCAATCACGCTGCCTTCTAAACATGACCTGTCACAATAGATTCTCCTTCAGCGGAATTGACAATAAACCCATGTGAGTTGTTACTGTTCCTGCCACTCAACTGTCCATTTGATGCAAAACTAATGTATGCTCATACATCTTTGTCGTGCTTCTCCTCGGGGTAGATATTCATCACTTTCACAGGGACTGATGGTAATTACTGCTTGTTTATATTTATTGTCTTCAAAGGACACAGACAGCAGACTGACGATTATAACTCGGAGAGTCGGTTAAACCAAGCCTGTGTATGTTCTTCTCACTAAGATATAAAACACCTTGCAAGATGTTTTGGTCTGCAATCTGTACAGTACAGTGTGGGACTGCACATTGTTTGGAGCTAATACACTCACTGGTTTGGGTCAACACAGTTGCTGTCATGCCAACTGTTATTCCCTGGCCTTGGCACAAACATGTTTTCATTCTTCTATATGTTCCACAAAAGGCCAGGATTCACTTTCTGACCGTGCCTCTTTTGTCCTGTCAGGACACGTGAATTTAGAGTTAGAATTTTCTGATCTCAGTTCCTACTGAAGTGCAGAATTAAAAGGCTTAAACATTCCAGACCATGGACCAGTGTGTAAACAATGTGAATGGAAATTGTTGACTCAACCTCAACACGTAATAGGCTGGATCGGCCGTATCTTCCTGTTTCATGGGAATTAGATCAGGAAGACCATCACCACATGCACCTCACTCCTTTACCAGGCCATAAATCTCAGCCTCCTGTTTGAAATACAACATCCTCCTTGGACCAGACGAACATGTGGATGTGATTTGCAGCCCGTTTCCAGAGGCACGACTCTGTGGTGTGTGTGTGTAGATACTACTACAACAAATGCAGACACTACAGACTCATCTGGGTCACTCGGGTTCTGTCATTGAAAATTGGCATTGATTTCCATTACGGCTTGGCAAACAGCCATTTCACTGACCTGTTCGAGAACCATTAGTGCGCTTAAAGTGTGCGAATGAATAGCCAGCTAGCATAGATGCACACATACAGCCAGATAACTAGAGACTGGCTAGGCTGAGTCATACAATGTGGTTGACATTATTGAAAATGTGAACTGTGCTTGATTTCAGCTAAGTGTGGGTGTAAGGGCTGTTTTTAGTCACTTTATTGAAGGTGAAAAAGTCCAATATTCTGATGAATATTTACATAAATGAACTTTTCTCAAGTCAGCAGATTATACAACAGCTTGTTTGAATATCTTAAAGGTCGTTGTGAGTTGAAACAGCACCCGAAGCTCTGCTCCTCTGCTAATGCACCGCAGTTAGCCATGTGGCGCTGTGACAGGCTGGGACCTTTTAAGGACTTTGTCCTTGCGAAAAACATTTGGAGTTGACTAATAAGGACATGCAGGGAGAAAGGCAATGGTATTGAACTGTCATGCTGTACAGTAAGAAGTATCAACGATATGGAGAAAGTACTTCATGCACGCACATAATGTTGCCCTGTCAAACGAGGCTAATCCACAACTGTACTAATCCTTGGACTTCCTTCTGTGTGTGTTTTCTGCAGGTTGCTTTGAGTGCTGCATCAAGTGTTTGGGCGGGGTCCCTTATGCATCTCTGGTGGCCACCATCCTGTGCTTCTCTGGGGTGGCCCTGTTCTGTGGCTGCGGACATGTGGCACTCACAGGCACCATCACCATCCTGGAGAACCACTTCTCCAAGGTCACCAGTGATCACGCCATGCTGACCGACATGTGAGATGACCCTTCAATAATTCTCGTGCTAAACGCCATGAACACTGTAGGCTATAGGCATATTGAATAATGGTTTGACACACTCTATCACACTCCATCAGCCTAGTGTCCTCTGACAGAAGCTCTCTGGATAAAGTGTCGAGGGATTCCCTCATAACTTACTGTAGCTCCGGAGAATTTATCTCTGCACCTCTACTTCACTCCTCTACTTTTTCCCATAAAAAATATAAAGGACATTAAGTCAGCGACAAGACTGTTCATTGTCTACTTGTTCCATTGTTAGATATACATGAATTTTAATTACATCTATTTTTAGGAGATACCTCTTGAGTGCTTCTTATCCTGGAGGCATGACCTTATATGGATTGTTTTACTCTGATCCATTAGTCTGGCGTGGAGGTTGGGAGAGGGGAGAGGAAAGAGGGGAGAGAGGAGAGAGGGGCGAGACAGGATAGAGAGCATGTGTTTTCTGTTTAAGGGGAGACTTTGTGAGCGCACTGTTTAATTTAAGATGTCTCGGAGATTATCAGTCTCTCAACAGATAATTTCTCCAGACATATGTCACCTGCTATCAGTACAGTTTGGGTGGGATTGGGAGCCTTTTTCCCTTCTTAGGGAAACTGAGACTGTCATTCTCAACTAGAGCCAGCTGTTTACAATTCATCAGTGCAAGTTGTTAATGATTTCAAGGCTCCGCTCAATCACAAAATTAAGTAGGTGGGCTATACTTTCCCGAGACTGTCAACTGAGTATCTGACAGATGAAGGCACTGCCTTTGACCTCACATACAGTAGGAATGTTGTCACCCCCATGTCTTTACCTTTTACTTCCATGCTGTATTCAAGGCCATAACCTTTAGAATGAACTCGTGTTTATCTGTGATGTGTTAACAGAGTGCAGCTGATGCAGTATGTCATCTACGGCATCGCCTCCTTCTTCTTCCTGTATGGGATTATACTGCTCGCTGAGGGCTTCTACACCACCAGCGCGGTCAAGGAGCTGCACAGCGAGTTCAAGACCACCATCTGTGGGCGCTGCATCAGTGGCTTGGTGAGTCGTGCGTCACCTCCGCCACAGATCTCAAACTGAACTCTTATCACGACAGCGGCAGATGCTCCACGTGTCTTACGTTAGACCACGTGAGGCATTGTGACTGACGCTGAGGCCCTAATGAGGTGTTCATGGTGTGCGTTTGTGGTCTTTAGTTTGTGTTCCTGACGTACATCCTGGGCGTGGCCTGGCTGGGCGTGTTCGGCTTCTCTGCCGTCCCCGTCTTCCTCTTCTACAACATGTGGTCCACCTGCGCCACCATGAGGTCCCCCATGGCCAACCTCACCAACCTGGACTCCATCTGCGTCGACGTCCGTCAGTACGGTAAGAGACGGACACTCGACCATTCCGCCCCCCTGGCCACAAGCCGCATTCTAGAATAAACCATATTCAACGTTGCGTAAAGAGCATATTCTTTGTTCTGCCCCACCCACCATCCTTTTATTTCTGGACATAGCCGACACTGATACATTGTGTGTGCAGCAGTTTAGAGAGGCTCTGGATCACTGCTCTTTATTGGTATGTTAAACTCCGGCCAGGTCCGCATGGCTCCGAGCCAACACAGTAGTGTGGTGGATAATAAATGTTACAGAAAACCACAAGTGGTATCTGTTCTCCTGCTCGTGCGTTTTCCACTGCGTCTCTGTCCGCTCACAGGCAAGCCTTTTACTGCAGCAGTGGGATCAAATAACCCCAATTGTTCACTTTGCCGAGGTTCATTGCTTTGATATGCTCAACTCATCAGTTATATTATGGTATTCTAATGTAGGTTTGGTCCCCTGTACAATAACCCTGCAAATTCTTCTGACTACGGATCACTAATTTTTTACTATGGCTCATTTATTGCAACACACGATTTGACTTTTATGAAGATGATATGTCGGAAACGTTCTGTGTAAATATTAACCATTTGATGAACCATGTAATGACTGCAGGAATTATCCCATGGAACGCTACGCCAGGCAAAGCTTGTGGGTCCACACTAGGAGACATCTGCAACACCAGCGAGGTAAGAGAACTCAAGCTGGAAAGGAACAGCCAATCTGGAAGTGTGCCAGTTGAATAATGATTAGGATGAAACTTTAAAACATCTGAGCTCACCGTGAGAAGGCAGTGACCAAATCTAATCATTGCATGTTCATGTATTCGTTTTTCCCTCCCTCCAGTTCTACTTGTCTTACCACCTGTACATTGTAGCGTGTGCTGGAGCTGGGGCCACCGTCATTGCTCTGGTAAGCATCTCTCCTCTCCTCTCATCCTCTCCCCTAGTCCATTTTCGCACGGTTTGAATCTGTAGACCATGAGTACAGTGCTCCTCCCTCCATCTCCCATGTGGTTTATGTAAGCGCTCTAAGGAAGATTACACAGATACATGTTCTGTTCTGTAGACCATCTGCCTACATAGAAGCCCCCCGGCTCCAGTCTTATTTAAGCAACAATGGTACCGAATGAACTGTGACTCACCGATGTCTATATCAAAGACAAACTTTGTGAAGGCTTTAAAAATGATATTTAAAAAGAGATATTAGAAAGGGAGTGTGTGAAATAATTATAATCGGTTAATTTGATCCATTACCAGTTATATCAGGCTGTTCATGTTTCCAACCACCAGTTGCTAATTTGGTGTGTGGTGATCCGTAGCTTCTGGAGTGATTTCTTACCTCCTTTATTCTGTTCTCTTCCACCAGCTGATCTACATGATGGCTACCACTTATAACTTTGCTGTTTTGAAGTTTAAGAGTCGAGAAGACTGCTGCACTAAGTTTTAATTCCTCTTAAGAAAACAGCCTAGCGCAGTCTATGACACTGCACTGGGTAGAGACAGCAGCCACTGACATCAATGGACTAAAAAAAGAAAAATAGACAAAAAAGCATCTCTCCATTAGAAATTCACAGTAAAAGTGTAAATAGCTGATTGTATGCATCTTTTAGCATTTGATATCCTGGTAGAGGCCTCGCTGATAGGTTTCTGTGGAGAGTGGGCGTCAGAATGAAGTGGTATAAAATTGGCAGGATTCTCCTTTACCCCAGTGTTTTTAAGGATATATAAAACAGCCCTTTCAGCTGATAGCACTGATATTATTGACTGAGAAAAAAGAACTGACTCTGTTATGATGCTGTCCTTCTGTCCGTGTCAAAGAGAAGTTCTCCACAGCCAAGGCTTCTTATTTAAAGCGATAAAGTACAGTATTTGTTCGCCGTGCCACATTTCAGACATTTTTACTTCGGCAAAGTGCCTTATTCCCAATTCTGTCTTAGTTTTAATCATTTATACTTTTCTATTTTCTTGATGCAAGCCAGGGGAGCCACAAAGTGTTACACAGATAATTTTCAGTATTACTTCTGTCACACTAGATCCTAAATGTAGCTTGACACGTTTCATCTGCAGTGTCTGATGAAATTGACGTGATGTACAGTTCTGTACAGTAGAATTCAAATTAACTGCACACACACATACCTAGCAAGTATTATAAAAGTAAGGCCAGTACCAGAGGTATACTGCTACTGGTCATCTATAGCCTCACTTTAAGACTTCATATATTTTATAAAGAAGGTTTCTTTTTCCTATTTTAGAAGAGTAAGTGTCTTTTTTTATGAGACCTGATGCCTTTATAGGTTCAGCAGATGTTTTTGTTTCATCAATTTCTTTTATTCATCCAGAAACTGCCATTAAGTTGTTTAAAGTTGTTTGTTTTTTAACACAGAGCCTGCATGCTTACATTTTTGGACTCCTTAATCTGTTTATGATTACTTATATTTCATAAATATTTAATTCTATCCATAGATTTTGAAGACTGTAGTTATCATTTTCTCTTTCTATACAAAATAAACAATCTTTGTTTACAAAATATCCCCAATGGTCTATTTTTTAATCAAGTGCTAGACAAAGATCTTTTTTAGAGAGAACAGTCACAGGGTTGAGGGGTTTGGCTCATTGTCACTTCAGAATCTCATTTTCATCTCAAGTGCTCTAACTGCCATTGTCATGACGCTTGCATGTAGAACAGCACCCCCCCACCCCCACCCCCACCCCCTTCCTCTCCCCTTTAAAATGTCTGTTCTGTAGTAATGTCTGTAGTGTAACAATACCGTAGTAATGATAGTAATTTTGATATTAATTATAACATAATAATGCAGGTTGTCTTTTGTCAAGCTTTAACTTTGTTTGTTGTACGTGTGTGACATAGCTCTGACAAGTAGCTTGCTTTGCATCTTGACATGCTCACCGGCCATCCACCTCACCCTTCTTTTCCAGATCCACTTCCTCATGATTCTGTCAGCAAACTGGGCCTACCTAAAGGATGCCAGTCATATGCATGCCTACCAAGACATCAAAATGAAGGAAGAGCAGGAGCTGCAGGACATCCAGTCACGCTCAAAGGAATGCCTCAATTCCTACACATAAGGATGACACCCACTCCACCCCAGCCCACACACACACACACACACACATGCAGCCGTCCTTCACACACAAATACTGCTCATACAATGATGTACACACACACACTCACACATACAGGCACACTTACTTGTACCCTACATGCAGGTTAGCTACTGGCTTCCGTGCTGGACCAAGACAAAATTCAGCTTCAATAACCTGCCAACTGCTCTCATTTAGTGCAGTACTAACAATGCTCCTAACCAACTAACTCATCAGTGTTGCTTTCTGCTCTAACTCAGCCTGATGTGTGTTGGAACCGTTGATTTCTGTTTGATATACTTTTGTTCCTATTTTTCTAATTCTCAATAAGATATTTTTTTCTTGATAGGCTATTCTCTTTTTATGTCTCATTTTATTTTAATAGCCCTATGACCGCAGCCAGTCTTTTGTTGGTGAAGCTTAAAACAGTGCACTACACAACAATTTTAAAACAAGAAGGAAACTGGTTAGCAAAATGTGTTTTATACTGTGGTGTTGTTAATATAGACCTTATGTAGGCAGTTTTACAGAGAACACCATGTTTTGTTCATGATCAAAATAAAAAACACTTTTGTCATCCTTTTTAACACAGCATGACATGCCTTACAAAGCCACACACAGTATAGAGTGCATTTTAGACATTTTGCTATTCCTCAAATAAAGATTTGTTAGGTTTAAAAATATGGTCTTCCTGTATCAGTGTTGACATTGAATTGAACAAGATTAGTTAGATGTGACCCCTAAGCACAAACCTCCAAGCATGAGAAAAGCTGAATGAGAACTACCTCAGGTGTACAACAGGGATGGAACATTCTTTACTTGAGATGACCACTTGCCCATTTCAGTGGGCGAGTAAAACTGTGGTGGTTTGAATGGTTCATTTCGGTTTTCTTGAAAGTATTCCTTGAATTCCACGTACACTCCTTAAGAACATGGGTGTAAAAGTTACTGTCACATGACTGTGGGGAATGACAGGCTGAGTCTTACAAATCTAATATTCAACCGACCCAAGTAGTATTTCTTCTTGATATGGATACCAGGGGCGTAGCCAGAATAATCTTTTTGGGTAGGGCTAGAAAAATATGTAAAGGCATCTTTTCAGTTTTTGTACTTATTTACTTTGCGATGTGCACCCGGTGCATAATTCTTCGGAGATATTTTTGTTTTTGGGTAGGCCTTAGAACAAATTAGGTAGGCCTGTGCCTACCCAGGCCTACCCGTGGCTACGCCTCCGATGGATACTGTAAGTGAAGAGGGCACAGAGAATAACAGTACATCTGTACAACAGTGGGATTACACTACACCTCCAGATTAATACTTTAATCTGATTAAGATTAATGTCATTGTGAGATGAAAAACGATATTACAAAACATTACTTTGTGAGGGTAACTACTGTTGAGTCTGGGACAGGTGAGGTTTGTTTCTTGTACATTCATTATGGGGTAGAGAAATTAATAATGCTTGCTAAGTGTTGAGTATTATCTTCCTCCATACATTCCAAATTCCTGTTGGTAACTCAAAGTGATTGTCATGTCTCTCCCTATACCTGCAAAACACAATATGCTTACATTTAAGTTTCTTTTAAATTGTGATATATAAAAGTGTTGTTTTTTTAAGATGAATTGATTTTGATTTACTGTACTTTGCTACCACGGAGGACCTTATAATTCAAACCGTGACATTTGTGTGAATGTTAACTGCTCTTTATTCAGACTGAGCTTTGAATTAGTGCTAGTCTGGATGTAGAGCTACAACATAGTGCTTGAGTGTACTGTACAATGTAAAGATGTTACAAGTCAGGAATTGTTTTTGTTCAACTTTTTTTAATTGAAGATATATAACCACTTAAACTGTTTTTAAATCTTGAATTGCATTTCAGTAATGTTCTTGATGTGCAATTGTTAATATTGATCTTATTACTGATGTAATCTTTTTTTTTGTTAGGTAGAGGATACTTACAGGGATATCTTGATGTTAATTCATTATTGCATGAAAGAGACAACAGTTTATGCAGTGATACAGTTGCTGTGTAGTCATTTGTACTGACAACTATGGTAGGCAGTGTTTGCCCTTTTCATTTTTATTTTCTAATAGAAAAACTAATTAATCCTTTGTCTATGGCATAGTAGTTCTAGATGTTTCCTAGTTTCCTTTTTTCCAAGTCAAAAGTATATGAACCCTATAGTATTTTCTAACCTTATAGCGTACATTTTCTATGAGTGTCAAGGGCTTCCTCGTAAATTTATTTCTGGTGATGCTTTCTTCCTTCACTGATCCTGTAAATGAATATTTTTTTGTCAAAACACCACCAACATATGATTGGAAATGGCAATCTGAATGATATAAGATTCAGCCAAAGGTTCCTCGGCAAGTACATGTCTTTATTGCCAATGTCTTGTTAACAGATATGTCTGAGATATTGTACAGCAGAACTTCCGAATGCAAGGGTATACCGTGGCCTACAGGAAGATGATGTAACTTGAACGACATCACTGCGTCTCAGTGCTTCCTGTGTATAGTACCAAAAAGAAAATAATCAAAATGGCTACCTATCAATCACCTGGAGGACAACAATCCAACATCCTGTCTGACAGGGATCCCCCTCTGACATTACACAACCAGCCTGTTAACTGTTCATATGAAAAGACAAATAAAAATGAAAATTCAATACTTTCATTTGGCATTTATTGTTCACGGCAAGCACAACGCCATTGAAAACTATAACAAGCATAGTTTTTATAGATGTTAAAAAATTTGAATTAGAAAATAAAAAAACAATCGCACCATAAACAAAACACTGTATTTACAAGTACAGTAAATGTACCTAGGAACTATCATTCACAAACATAACTATCAAAATCAAACGGGATCAAAACGGGTTGCTGATCAAAATGGATTTTGATCTAAATACATGTCCTATGCAGCATCACCTCAGGTCACCAGAAATCATCATCCACATCTTCATGAGAGAACGCAGCAATGCTAAGGAGACAGAAACCAAGACAACCATTACCTACAGTAGAATACATCACACAGTATATACCATAGCTCTCTGCTATATACCTGCATAGCTATGCCTATGCTATGCAGTCTGTCTTACAGACTGGCATATCACTTGAGGGCCTTTCCTTTGAAGGAGGTTGGAATATATTTTCTCCCATCCAGAACGATCTTCAAGAAATCCCACAACTCTCTTCCTCAAAAGATCTGAGGACTGTTTAGAGTTACCTGTCATGTTTCTCCTCGGACACACTCCGTGCCTCTGGGCTCGTCTCTCCCTGTTCCTCTCTCCCAGGGCTCTGAACAACCAGACAAGTTCAGACAATTAGTTACACAAGATGTCTGTTCCACATCTGCAGTGACAACAAAGCTTTGGTGAAACTACATTCAGCGGCGGGTTTTGAATATGTTGTTTTACCTGCGCATGCTGCTTCTCTCTCGTCTCCAGAACCATCTTCATGTATTTCTCAAGTGGGTTCACATCTGTGGGCATGTCCTCACCGCCCCCCATTGGGTCCTCACGCTCTGGTTCCTCCAGGCCTCCTTTCTCCTCCTGTGATTTGTTGTCTGCCTGCAGACGTTCCTCTTCTAAAAGCTAGTCAGAGACGGGGAACAATAATCCTCAACTCGTAATCTCAGTCAATATTGTTTTGAGATGATAAAGATACGACTTGCTCGGTGTGCTAATGACGAGAGGCGCTCCATACCCTCTCTCTCTCCAGTTTTTCGAGTTCCCTCAGTTCCCTCTCCTGGGCTTCTTCCCATTCTCGCAGTCGCCTTTCCTCTCGTTCTCTCCTCTCTTGTTCCCACCTCAGCTCCTCCTCTTCCTCATTCTCCACCTCCCTGACAGGGTTCATCTGAGGTTGGTTTGGACGTCAACGAAGAAAAACAATATGATTACGTTGACAAAACGACAAATCTTGGAACAGACATTTAAGAGGGAAAAAAAGTGAGTGCGTTGTTGAGCTATGAATTTTCGAATGGCACAGTAGTATGAAGAAAATGTGGGAAGATGGTTTTGGCTGCGGTGAAGGGTCAGCTAAGTGCTGGGTGCAGTCTTGCTCACTCACCCCCCTGCGCCTCTGTCTGAGTCTGTGTCTCTGGGGGGTCCCTGGGGGCCTGGGGGAGGGGGGCCGAGGGGCCGTCAGGGGCCTCCTCAGAGAGAGGGATGGCCGTGTCCAGGAGCAGCTCTGGAATGTGGCTGGGTTCTGGAGGGAGAGACACACACAAAGAGGTCCTTTATGCTCTGCCATAATGCAGGAGGGCAGGAGGACTGCCACAGAATACATAATCAGTTGCCCTTCATCTTCACCATTGTGTAGGGCCACTGAGAGGACACTTTGGAGGCCAGTCACACATTCATTAAAAAAGAGCCAATGGAAACCCAAACAAGCACAAGCTGATTTTGTAGAATCTTACGTAGAAGTTGAGGGAACCAGTTCATTATATATATATATATATATATATTAAAAAAATAAATCTTATACACTGAATCTAAAATCTGCAAGGGAACACAACATTGTTGCAATGTTACTTTGTGCATTTGGACACAGACTGATGGAGTACATTATTCTTATTTTAATAGTATTAATGTAATACTATACACAGCAAAACGGCAAAGAAGCAGAACATATTTTTTTCTAGAGCTCCTCATGCACTCTATGACTCAGAGTAAACTAATGTAAAAGAATCAGCTATACCCAGTCAAGACTAAAATCATGATAAACATTCATCCTCTGGTGTGAACATATTGTCCCTGTCTCACACAGTTACAGCAAAGATAGCAGAAAGTGCTGTACCAGAAGCAGCATGTAACTAGCATGTAACTTGTCAGGATGTTACATTTAGTCATTTATTTAGCAGACGGTCCTATCCAGAGCTCTTTCCACTCAATCAGGACTGGGGACCAACACACCGCTTTCGGGAAGCAGTGCATGCTGGGAACGCAGAGTGCTTGTCATTCCCTCTCTGTGTCCTAGGGAGAAGACTTCTGCCATGACCCATTCATGGCAGCTATAAATAGACTGCTGTACGGCCACCACGGATTAAGGTGTCTAATCGTAATTCTGCAGAACGGTCTTAGTCAACCGAGTTTAGAGCGTATGGCAGAATATGGACAAATGGCTTTGCTTGGACATCAATTCAGCCCGATAGTGCAGCGGTTTGCATTTGCTATGGATGTATCAGGTAAACCCTAGCACTGGGAAGCACGACACAAAGATGAAATGGACAGAGCAGTCCATGGGATTATCACAGTGTAAGACTCACTAAGTGGTTGTAGGCTGCGGTTGTCATCCTAGCACCGAGGCAACACGAAAGCAGGTCACAATACAACAACCCTTACACAATGCCCCGATAATACACGTCACACACGCACACACACACACACACACACACACACACACACACACAGTATCCTCAGAAATAATCTGAGATTCCCATCTCCGAGTACCTGGAAGGTGTTCTGTGAGATCCTCCAAGGTGATCTTCTCAGGCTGGGGGGACGAGTCGGAGCTGGAGAAGACCGTCTGGACCTGGGGGGGGCTGAGAAGAGGACAGACGCTCGTCAGCATGCCACCAGCCTCTCAAACAGCAGCGTGGACGTCTAAGGCCAGAGACGCCAGAGCAGCCAGGTACCTGCACTGGTCTCGCGCCGTGCTCTTGAGCTGCGGGCTGCGAGGAGAACTGAGGCCGGAGGCGAAGTCTCCAGAGGATGCCGCCGCGTCGGCCGAGCGTACGGGAGAGACGGGCCTATCAGGGGACAGCTCGGGGAAGGGCACGGGAGAGCCAGACTCTGCCTCTGAGGAATCAAGGAGCTTGTTAAGAGGATAGAGCCACTATGAAACGCACAGCTACTAACAGTGTTGGAACAGGACGCAGTGAGAGTGAGGTTGAATGAGTCATTTGGATCTCAAGGTAAATAAATAAACTGTGTACAGCATGGCTGGCTGGAGTAGGGTATTCTGTGTTGTTGCCGAACGATAAACTGTTTTATTTTCTTGGAGGAAAAGTTGTTTTGGAAAAACCTTTGAAGGAGGAAAGACACAATAAAGCCGACCGAGGCTGAGGAAAATCCTTTACCTTCCACAGTCTCTGTTTGAAGCTGGCGCCTGGACAGGGAGAGTGGGGTTGAGGACAGACGCCTGGAGGGAGAAGATGTTCCTTCTTGGTGGTTTCTCTCTGCTGACCACTGGGACTCACTGAGGTCCAGGGACTGAAGACCCCGGTTGCTTCCTGGGCCTGGGAACCAGTGCTGGGCTTGGTCGTCTGAAAAGGTCACCCTGGGTTGGTGCGCTGGGGGGGTTCTGTTGTGGTGCGGGGAGGCGGTGTGGTGGGGTCTTTGGGGTGACAGAGGTCTCTGGGAGACCTGGGGGTGCTGAGGGGAGAAGGGGCGAGAGAGCTGGGGTATGTATTGCCTCGGAGGCGAGAGAGGGCGGTGGGAGATGGTCGCCCGCTGCGGAGAGAGGGGTCGCGGTGGCAGCATTTGAGAAACGGCAGCGTGCACTGCCCTCTGCTGGTAGTTCCTGTAGGCCTCCTCCAGAGTCTCCGCCTCCTTCTCCAGCACCCTGATCCTGGCTTTGGCTCCGGCCACCAGATCGCCGTCTGAATCCGGGGAGCTGCTCCGGCCCCAGCGGCCTGATCGGCCTCTGGAGGGCCCACCTGCTTCACACACATCCCCGTAAGGCCCCCTGACCCTGAGCAGGGCCCTGTCCACATAGATATCAGGGGGTACCAGCTTGTCAGGGCTGAGATCCAGCACTGAGCGGTCCACCAGAGAGGGCTTGGGGTGACGCAGCACCTCGCTCTCCAGAGCTGCCGTAACCATCACACACACAACAGGACGAAGCGAGGAGGAGGAGGAAGAAGAAATGGGAGAGAAAAAAGGAGAAAGTCTGACCAACCACCATAAAGACATAGTAGATAAGCTAGAAGATTTGAAGATTTGAAAATTGATTTTTGGAGGGTTATGAATGTGCATCTAAGGTTTTAGATGCCTTCGTCTCCTCGACTCATTTCAATTTCTCATTATAAAACACAGATTAAGTCAAAGCTGCAGGGTAGCTTTTCATTTGAGCACTTTAAGACCAGTGTAGAAACAAAGTCAAGGAAAAGAAGCCAGTTTGAACTACTGAGATGCAGACTACAGCAAACGGGGGGCTCCAGAGGCTCAGCGTTCAGTTTGATGTGTGTAGAGGAACTACAACCACATGGCGGTTCAAAGGTCACCACTAGGAAGCATGGACACTCGGGTGGTACCTTGTTGTGTTTGACGGAGCTGAAGTTTGACGTCCTCAGCATGGGTGGTCATCCACTGGGTCCTCTCCTCACACTCGATAAGCCGGGCCTTCAACTGAGCACAAAGTTCCACCTTCTCTCACACACACACACACACACAAAGACACACACGTACAAACACACAAAGACCCCCAAAAAAACCCACACACAAAGACACAAAAACACACACACAGGATGTCACGGGAAAGAACCGTTTAAACCCGCCGGAATGTCTGAGTCTCTGTAAAAGCCAGATGCAGGGCTGAGACAGTCCCACAGTGCTGGACTGGTGGATGCAGATGTGTTTGAAGACAAGCGGACGTATTGTTTCCCACACTCGGCCCGTGGCGTGACTGACCTCGCTCTGGAGCTGAGCCTGCAACACCTGTCTCTGGCTCTCACACTCCTCCCTGTCCAGCCTCCGGGTGCTCTCCACACGCTGCAGCTCTGCCTGCAGGCCCAGCTGCTCCGAGGACGGCCGGCCCAGGTCTGCAGGAGGGGGACGAGCACAGCAGCTTACACACAAAACAGTGCGTTTTCACGCGGTCATTCGACACCACGCAGTGCCTGACGGCCACACTCGGAAGAATAGCGGTGTAGCGAGTCAAAGGGAGTGTGGCACCGGAGTTGTCAGGGTGAGAACAGGGAGAGAGTCGTTCCTCAGCCCCGGTGGTTGTGATCTAGCTCGTCTGCCAGGCCGTGTCGGGGCAGACAGACACGGTGCTGGGGGAGCACAGCGTTGGGGACATGGTGTGATGTGGTTAATGAAGCCGACTCCTGTTGAGGATGAGACAGCGCCTACTCTCATCCCCCCAAGTCCTCTCCTCTGACAGGAGGAGCATTGTGTCCCTCAGAAAAGCAAAGTGAAGCCATGGCAACCTGCCCAGGGTAGAGAGAGCCCTCTGTCGCTCCCTCCTCTAGGCTCCCTGCCCGACTCCAATCCCTCCCCTCCCCCGCAACCCCCGCCGAACCGCAAGCTTTCACTTCAAAAAGCTGCCTGTAAAGCTACAGACAGACTAGAGAGGCCCTGCATTGACAGGCCGGACACATGCAGACAAACTAGCACCCCAGAGCCAGAGGCAGTTGGAAAGATAACAAGACGACATTCTTCACACTACATTGCTTCTTCAGACACCACACTAGAACAGGACAAACCTCGAAGCATTCATCAGACACATCTGTATTGAGTTGCAAAAAAAACATCTAAAATGTCTTCCACAGACTCCAACTTGTCGTGAAAAAGAACATTTCAAAATGGCGGGATCCAACGGATTATTACAGAGGCTTAAGATGAAACCCCCCTCATGACAGGGCTGGAGTGGGCCGAGCCTTTGTGGTAGCGTGAGCAGGCTGTACCATTTCCTATTCCTGGGGGGGTTGGCTGATGACCCTATCATCTTACCTGCTCGTAGCAGCTGGTTCTCCCCCTGGGCCTCCTCCAGCTGCTTCCTCAGCAGCCTGAGCTGGGCCTGCAGCTCCACCTTCTCCCTCCTCAGGCTGGGATAGTCGCTCATGGTCCCCAGCCTCTCCCTCAGCAGCTCGTTCTGCTGGCCCAGGATGGAGGCCTGTGCCTGGGCTGTGTCCAGCTCCGTCTGCATCAACCCCAGGAGGGCACGTGGAGGAGCAGAGCAGACGCATTGAAAGTCGCTCCTCGACACTTTGAGAACTTTCTAGCAGTCGTAGAAGATCGGTTTGGGTTGGCGCTGCTTACCTGCAGTTGCCTCAGCTCAGAACGGGCTCTGGTGTGTTCCTTTAGCTTGGCATCGAGAGAGGACGACTCCTTTTGTATACGGGAAGATTCCACTGGGAGAAAGACGGCGTTGGGAAGACGTTACCACAGATAACACAATGATAAGTCGTATAGATGATAGACATCAGAGATAAGATATGTCCTGAACGTACAGAGGGGAAACAACGCACACACCTTGGTTTATTTTCTCATTCTCTGTTAGCTTCTCAGTCCTCTTCACATAATCCTCCTTTAACTCCAACTGATACCTACAATTCACAAACACCAGAGAAGAAAAAACAACTTTCAAATCCATATCAGGCATTTGAGTTAAGTTCCTAAAGGGGCGTCAAGGGGGAGTCATTTATTGGTTAATGTGCAATACTTTAATCCCATTCCCAAAATCTATAACCATAGTATAATACACTGTTTATCCCAAAAAGTCAACATGTTGAGAGAATATTGGTGACATCATTTCGTTAAACAGCATGTTGGTGTCTAAACAGCCATCCCTATGCTTCTTGTTGGACAACCTTGATGACCGGTCCCAACGTTACCAGAATGTTATACTAATGCTGCCTGACAGCTTGCTGTAGGCCTACTTGCCAGATTTACCTTCTAAAAATAACCAGCCTGATGTGGGGTTTAATACATAATACTATTTGTGGTGATAGTCAAACATCAACCATCTAAAACATTAAATAATAATTAGCTTGCTGTACCACAGTTGAAAGCCTGCGATATTGAACAGTTCCACCAACACTCAAATAGCAACAGCAAAACAAACCCACACATAGCAACAAGGGGACACTCACGACCTCAACGGCAACACAACACTGGCAGAAACGCTCCATAACCAAGCTCTATCACAACAGTCTGTCGAGCACCATCAAGTACGACCATTAATGACTTTGTTTTTCTAAACCACAGTGACACCTTGTGGTTTAAAATGAAACAGACAAAAATACAAGTGTGCAGTAAGTTACCTTGAAAGTTCATTCTTTAGTTGTTGGTCGTAAGTGTCCTCCATCGTTTTGACTGCAAGTTCTCTTCTCCTGAGCAAATCATCCATGGTCTTATTCTTCTCCTCTTGGATTTTGCAGGTCCTGAGTTCAGTACACATCGTTGAGAAAAGCAAACAACCCTCCTGAGCTGACTGGTGAAAGACTGGCGTGCGTGTGTATGTTTGAGACGTAATCTTACTTTTCAAAAGCTTCAATCCTCATCTTCAGCTCTGTTTCTCTATTTCGGACGGTTTCGATTTCCTTCAGCAGGGCTTGTCTCTGCATGTAGAGATCCTTTTCCTCGATCTTGAAGATTAGATCATTGCACACATATTTAGTGTACAGGTCCCCTCACCTTTGCATTAGATGTCAATTATTATAAAAGTGAATTTCAAGCACCTCTTGTTGTTTTTGTAGCCTTTCTATGGCGTGTTTCTCCCTGGTGATCAACGCCTCTGCCTTCTGTTCATTGGTTCTATCCATCTCCTGTTTCAACTCAGACATCTCTTTACGGGACCTCTCTTTCTCTTCCATCGTCACCTTGGCGATCTCCACTTCTTTGAAATGCTGTAACTACAACCAACACAGGGTGTTTAGTGAAGACACCGCGAAAATAAGCAACACGATGAAAACACTGTGTGAAAATAGCATGTGATGTGAGTGTTTGGTGTACCTTTGCATTCATTTCTGCTTGCACCTGCGCCTCAATCTCTTTTCTATAGGCAGCGAGTTTCGATTCGTATGAAACCCACTTGTCCCCACGGTAACGAAGTGCCTCATACTCCTCATCGATAACCTTCATCTTGTCAACTGTGAACGGGAAAAACTGCTTTGAGCAAGTGAGTCAGTACTGTACAAACCTGGTGGAACAATACCGGGTTTAGTCATTTTAAGACTTGAGGAAGTACTGAACCGCACCAAGAGACTCTCTGTAACTTGGTGTCGTGGTGGTCTGGGTATCGACATCACAGTGGTGTTTATGCATGTGAGCATCGGTTAGTTCCATCAGGAGGCTGATGAGCAACCCTGAGGGAAATCAGACACATCATTCAGAAATCGGCCATAAGACACACATAATGAGAAGCTTATGAGTTGACATGGTAGATGAACAGAACACTGTAGAAGTACCTTTCTTGTCTGCCTGGGTCCGTGATGCCTGTTCAGATGGACAATTAATCATCAGTATCGTGTACAGAGAACAAATGTAGCCTATTTTTCACTGGAATGTTGACATTACCAGCGATTTATAAAGTGGTGAGCCTGGACTTATTTTCATCAGCTGGAGAAGATCTCTTGTGTTGAAAAGCTGGCAAGACATGACATAGACAAATTAACAAGGAAGAATTGAGCAAGAAGCAAGCTGCAACTTACTGGTCTGAATGTGAATGCATCTAACCTAGGTTTGTTACATTCACACAGCCTCACACTCGGTACTCACCATATTCTTGCCAAGGCCACATTCAGGGTAGAACACAGACAGTGTATATTCATATCCTGAGTTCCGTAGGTGATCAGCCACCAGACTGTTAGAGGCTGTTACAAGCACAGAATCTGATCTCATAGAAAATGGACTGGGCACATTTTCTCGACCCGTGACAGGATGCTTCAATTCATGAATCAACTGGTTTCGAAGCTGTGTCTAGAATTGAGTGTTTCACAGAGAGAGACAAACGAGCAGCGAGAATGTTTTAAAGTTAAAATTGCAACGATGTAAACAGTTAACTCAATAGCTGGGGAAACGAAAATAGCTGACTTAGCGGTACTTACCTTAAGAGTGTCCAGCACTCCCCTAGTCTTAAAAGTTTGGTAAAGCCTCTTCCTCAGCTCATCTGGAGATAAAGCCTCCTCCTTGGTTACAGACATTTTGACCTGAGCAAGGGAAAGCAAATAGGTTCTAATTAACACCCTAACATATCATACTTGCTACATGCTCAGATGTAGCCACTACTTACTCAGAAAACTTCAATTTAATTCTACAATTTAAAAAAACGCTCGGATTAGAGTAAACGAACTGCCTTGCCTAGTAACCGGTTGGCGTTATCCAAGTGTCCACAGTTTTAAATCCGACCAACTGACACTTGTTGTTTTAGTTCCGGACACATAGTGATGACGTCGTGTAAGTGCCAGTTGAATATACATGTTTTAGACGTGTATTTACAATATATTAACATATAATAATAATACTATGTAATTATTTAAAGTATAATATACATGATGTTGTATGTATGACACAAATGCATACATTTACACTTTAGCGTGCTGAAGTTGCCGTCGTCATCCAGATGCGACAACATAGGCAGGAAGACGGATCTCTTTGACAGGTAAACAAACGCAAATAGCTATGATCATAAGATTAGAGCCCTTTATCTATACCACTATTTATACATGGGGTTTAATTTCAGTGCTATGAATATCGATTTAAGTAAGACATTTTGTTAGATTGCTTCATTAGCTTTCTAGCTGGCTAGCTAGCGAACTGGGATAGCCATTTTTCACATCACTTTCGCATTCACCCGTATGACTGTAGCTCACTGTGTCCTTGTTTATTTGTTTAATTTCGCTTGAATTCGTTTTTTATTGTTAACAGGGCCTATATCTGAAAAGTGAACCATGGCGGGTAGTTTTTATTTTGTCATGGTTGGTCATCATGACAATCCTGTCTTTGAGATGGAATTCTTACCGACTGGTAAAACTGAGTCAAAGGTATGGCATTATATCTAACCATAATAAATAGAAAACCTTTCTAGTATGTTACTGTCGTCGACTTTTAAAGTCCATTCACATGCTTCGCTAAAATAAACTTGGAATATATAGAATATACATATACAGACAATATGGTGTAAGAGCCAGTCAAAATATGTGACCTGATATAAAATGTTTACTGTATGTCTATTCAGTTTTTTCCTTGTTAACAGGATGACCACCGCCACTTGAACCAATTCATTGCACATGCAGCGCTTGACCTAGTGGATGAAAACATGTGGCTGTCGAACAATATGTACTTGAAAACTGTGGACAAATTCAATGAGTGGTTTGTGTCTGCCTTTGTCACTGCAGGACATATCCTTTTTCAGAATTCACCCACTAGTGAACTATCAGTGTAGTATACAAACTACTCAAATACAATCAAGTACTATAAAACTAACATTGCTCTATATTGGCTGTTGACTACTAATCAGACAGTCCTTGTTCATGTTGTTCCTTAACTGTTAGTTTTACATATGAGATTCATCATGCTTCATGATGTTCGGCAGGAGGATGGCATTAAGAACTTCTTTAATGATGTGTATGATTTATACATCAAAGTAAGTGGCCTTTTTATGCATATTTCACATCTTCTCTGAAACAATTGAAGCTTCGACGATGTTACAAATATCTGGTAAATGTTTCTACATTTGTTTCTCTCTTTCAGTTTGCGATGAATCCTTTCTATGAAACCAATGCTCCAATTCGTTCCACGGCATTCGACAGAAAAGTTCAATTCCTTGGAAAGAAGCACCTTCTAAGCTGATCAGCTAACCTAATTAACTGATTCAGTCTTTCCTATATTGGTTGTGTGCAATTTGTTAGAATATATTTCCTTTTTACTGATACATGTATTTTGTTAATTCTCTTAAATGAATGACAATAACATTTGACTGTATTATGTTGTTTGAATAAATGGCCTATTACTGTATATAAGCATTACTGTTGAAATGTATAGGCTAATTGAAATTGATAACAATGGCATATTTTGTTGAAAACTTCCTGATCGAATGATATGTCAGATCAATTGTTTTCTCCCTAGTAGGACATGTACGAGGCATGTTTAGGCATACAGAACAACATGTTCCATTGACTAACTGGCACAAGTATGGAATAGCAACATTGAGCTTTTGTCCAGTCTGGTGCCCTAAGATGTGTCTTAAGATACTTGTTAGTATACCCTGACCTGTTATACAATGGCCTGCAGATACATACACACTCAAAAACACACTTCTCATACATAATTTCCTTGATTCAAACCTCATGACTTAACCAAGTTGTATGTCATTTGGATAAAATAGTAACAGCAAGCTACAAACATGCTGCTGACATCTTTTGTTTTATGCTTTGTGAAAATAGACACCGAGAAATAAAAAGTTTAATTTACGCATCATTTATTTTAGTTGTACATATGCATACCATTTATCCAGGGCCAAAGTGCTAAATGTTGTATACAATATGGAAAATAAGTAACAACAACAACAAAAAAGTCTGCCATAGCGTTTCAACCAGTCATTGGAATCTTTTGGCAGTTTGGGAGGGAGGAGAGAATATTTCAAATTCAACACTGGGCTTTCTGGGCAAGTTACTTCTCTACCACTAGATCAAAGGATGTTGTGCATTTATCCTCTATCTGAAAGTGAAATAACTCAAGAAATTAAGGATCATTCAAATATTGATGTTTTAGTATAACCTTTTAGAAAGTTAGTGTTAGTGAGAGATAACTGCAGTTTATATTAACTTATCTTCCAGTGTGTTTGTTAGATTATGAGCACACAATCTATCTAATGTATTTAAATAGGCATTATAAGGTCAAGAAAGTGCAGATAAAATTCAAGAAAACACTCAAACTTCCCCATCTTTCGTAATAATAAGGTAATGAAGCCTTTAAGGCGGTTTAAATCTCAGAAAATAAAATGCTTAAAATAAAAAATACAACAGCATTTCTGTAAATAATATTTAATATTAGGCACCTTTTAAATTAGCAACTTTCATAACAGTAAATTACAATATCACATTTGAAGGCTGGTTGCAAAAAAAATGACATGTTCTAAGGCAGCTCATCTCAACCATTTGTCACAATGAGAGAAACCTCCATATTTCCACAAAAAGGAACCCTTTTCTTCAGAAAATGAATCAGGAATGTTGGCAAATATTTCTGTCAACACAATGCATACTGTGCTGCATGCTGTCATCCATTCCAGGTCCTTAACAAAGTCTAGACATGGATGTCCATGCACCGAGTAAGCGACAGCATCTTCGCATTGCAGATACCCACAAAATTAAAGCAAAGCTCAACCAGCAAAATAACAAGCATATTTGAAATAAGCAAAGCAGGTGCAGTTCTTCCCACCTTTTATTAGTTAGCCACCATGCAACTTTTGAAGGTTGAAAACCAACAAGAAGTGAAACCTCATTCAAATATTGTGGCCACCAAGTTATATTAATAACTTTGATGATGCCATTTAGACAGCTAGTATCGTTCAGTGATCACAGGTGTTGAAATATCAACGTGTTTCCAGACATCAGAGCTGAGACAAGTAGGCTAAATCTCTGTACAATATCATCTTCTGACGATACCTGTTTTTTCAACTTCGATGAGAAAGCAACAACCTAACACCAAGGCCTAATTATTCTTCTCATAATCCCAATGTGAACACTTATAATCTCATTATTAAGGACACATTTGAATGAGATTTTTTTAAGTAACAGGAGAAAACCTCAAGATCATCATGCCGGGTTAGGCGCTCCAGAGTGAAGGTGTATAACAAGAACAATAGACTTGGGCTTTGGAGAGCGCTGATAAGCTCGAACCTCGGTGACGTCGACTCCTGGTGTCATCAACAGCAGGAGGCACTCGAGCGCGGCTTCCTGTGGAGGTTCACCGTGTCTGTCTGGATGAGGTGGTCCGTCCTCTCCTCCATGGCCAGGACCCTCCGCACAGCCTCCTCAAACGCCACCGCGACATTGGTGGAGTTCTTGGCACTGGTCTCGTAGTACGGATAGTTGCCGCTCTCACGACACCACTGCTGGGCCTCCTCAGCGGACACCTGCCTCTCCGTAACATCCACCTTGTTCCCCAACACCACGAACGGAAACTTGTCCGGCTCCTTGACGTCCGCGTAGTAGATGAACTCCTTCTTCCAGTTGGCCAGGTTCAGGAAGCTCTGGTTGTCGTCGACGCTGAAGGTGAGCAGGCAGCAGTCGGAGCCGCGGTAGAAAGGAGTCCTCAGGCTGCGGAAACGCTCCTGTCCTGCTGTGTCCCAGATCTGCAAGGTGACTAGGTGCCCATCTACCTCCAGGTCCTTGTTGAGGAACTCCACGCCGATCGTGTGAAAGAGGTGCGTGTCAAACTTGTTGGTGACATAGCGGTTCATGAGGGAGCTCTTCCCCACACCTCCATCTCCCAAAAGGATGACTTTCAGCAAGGAGGACTTGCCTGTCATGGTTATTCAACAGCTCCTTGTCTGCAAAGCAGGATGCAACGTTCAATAGCTTTAGGCCACATTCAGACAAGTTAGACGAGAGAGACTGCAGTTTAACCTTTGCTGGGAGCCAGGGAAATGACTTGAGACTTACAAGTGAATGATTGAAGCCTCCTCCCGTCTCAGCCAGCCCGGATCATGTGCCGCAGACACTGGTCACTGGTCACATGAGTCTCTTTTTCATGTCGTTGCATGACATAATAAGACAACAAATCATTCAACAAGCTAACGTATGAAAAGAGACCAACAGCAAAATTGTAAACTACCGTCAGCAGTCTTCTATTTCGTCAAAATAAATAATGCACTATCCTTTTTTTTTGCATTTATTTATGATCAATCTAGAAAACTGGTTTCCCCAGACACATACCTTGTTTATGAACCTGTCCAACCAGAATCCGTCCAGCTAACGCTAGCTAGATAGCTAGGATACAGTTTGTAGCTGATCTTTGAAAGCGATGTTAGCTAGCAAACTTAGTTCTGTAGGTCCTAATTGCTGCCTGAGACAACGGAGCTATCAGACATTTGACAGCTTACAGACTCAACGGTTACTTGCCTGTATGTATGTCAGCAGCACTGCTTAGCTTGCTAGCTATCTGCGGATGATGATGCTGGTGTTGCTTTTTAAAACTGCTGTCTTGTCTGACTGTGACAATCCTCATACGTGTATGAAAGTGCATTGCCAACAGAGGGCGATATTTAACAAACGATAACGTTTTTTTAATTGAATTGAGTTCAAAAGATTTCAGAGTAAAAAAACTACAACTATTGGTTAAACTTTCTGAGTATACTTTAGCTTCAAAAGATAAAAATGATAGAATGTAAATAGAAAACACATTGAAAAACGTAGAAAAACATTTTAATAGATGAAAGCTTAATTTACAGCGGTTATGCATACATAGGATCATGCACACTAGCAAATAATTGGTATTAATCCTGTATTTGTTTTTGAATTTAATTAATGTAGATAGTCACATTACATTTCTTACATAGCATCTATTTTGCTCATAACTTCTGTATCACAAACATACAAAATTAAAACCAGCGCACACCACTGTTGACATAATGAATGGATCATTCCTGAAATTTCCTCATAAAACCTGAGATCTTATGTGAATAAAGTGTTAGTGAATCTTATTCAGAATAAGTGGTTTATTTGAAGGATAAGCTCTTTGTGTGTGTGTGTTGTGAAATCAAGGGACAATACAATTAAATAGTTGTAAATTGAGATAATATCTACACACACTAAAACTAAACCCTCAGAACTACCTCAGCCGTTCCATAGCTGTTATAGCCCAACATTGGCCTACTGACAAACAACAGATATACCTCAACTTCCCCTAATACGTTTTAACAAATGTCTGATACTGCAAACTGTAGGATAGAGATCTTCCGAGAGGGGCGGCTTAAAAGATGGATTCATACTGTTCACAGGATCCCGAGGTCAACACCACGTTATCCAGCCCGATCTCTCCCCCGACGCCTCTTCCTCGCTCAGCCTCGAAGATCACCTGCAGGGAGAGGACAGGGGCTACTTGTTAGACATTTTGGCAAGAGTGACCCATGTGCAACTTTACTTTCACACAGAACACAGGGCAAACAAATGATCCAGGCACAGGACACAGAGAGTTCCAGTCACTGTTTGAATACTGCAGCTGAACAATGCAGAGATGGTCCTCATCCACCTCAGTGGGAACCTGCGTGGAGCGGAATGTTCACTCACAGCTTTGGGAGGCTCCTCCCCCTCCCACACTATGGAGAGCAGTTCCGGTTGCCAGGTCTGGTCTCGGCTTCTGCTCTGCTCCCACAGTGGGTGGACGTTGTTATCCAGCAGCACCCTCAGCTTGCCCACGTGGTGGTCCACCATGCGGTAGTTGAAGGTCAAGCAGAAGCTACCTTGCTGGGTCTTGTCACTGAGCAGTAGCCTCAGCCTGGCCATGTCCGTCTTTTCCCCTATCAGGCCACTGACTGACATGTAGTATTCCTGACCTGAGGAGGTGTAAGGAGTCAAGGTGTTGGATTGATTGATCGATGATGTGGATGGCCATACTGTTCCATGTTGGTAGAACAACCCGGAACTTCAGATGTCACTGATGTCTGAGGGTCATACTTACCATTTTCATGGTAGGCCACACTCCAGTCAATGTCATCATCCTTGTCCTGCACCCACTCACATGCCCCTTGATCAAAGTGGCAGTCCATGATGAAATCTGGAAGGCAGAATTAGATGTCACCTCTTGGCATCTGAACCATTGTCTGTTATTAGAAAAAATGATGTTAGCAAATAAACAACAGTTTACCTTCCTGGACTGGCGCTATTTCGATTTCTCTGACTTCTGTTGCAGGTCCAAAGACTGATTCAAACTCCTCTGGAACTGCTTTTGGGAACAGATAGCTATGTATCAGTGTGCTGTGCATCAGTGCTTTGGTAAGCTATTTATCCATCATATTATACATAATAATTGGGAGGTTAATCACAAATGGGTCATAATACCTGAACTAGGCCTCTAAATCTATCAAAACAGGATATATAAATTATGTGCATTCTTTACAGGATATGTGATCCCTGAAAATCATGTCAGCATTCTGTTGTTGATAGATTTCCTCTCCTAAAACAAAAACCAGCCAAGGGGCTTTTTGCCTACAAGCGTGGACCTGCCATGCCGTCCCTCATCTCTCTAGATAGCTCTAAGGATGTTGTAACTCAAACCTCAAGCATTTTAAGCTCTCCTTAGCCACACCCCTCACTGAGCTGCTATATACCACCAGATGTACGGCAACTGAGATTATTGAACCTGCTTGTTGGGCGTCGGCCGTTGTGTGTGTGCGTATGTGTGTGTGTGGGGGGGGTTTGACCAGTGAAGCTGATGACAGACTCTCCCTTCGAGTGTCAGGTCTGTTTGCACGACAGCTGTTCTGGTGGCGACGATAATAAAAGGCTTTGAATCTGTGTTCCCATCCTCCTTAACTCACTCCCCCTTGACTTCCCCCGTCGTCCTTCTGGATGGTAAACAGACTCGGAAGGAGTCGTATCCCCGGGCTCACACATGCCGACAGAGTAGAATTTCTCCCTGGAGCTGATGGACGTCTCAGGGGCCTGTCTCCTCTTGCTGTCTGAGTTCTGACGGAGGCTCTGTCTGCTGGTCGGCCCGATGCCATAAAGATCAAGAAAAGCGGCCTTGTTTCTGTCTTCCTAAGAGGCACGCTAATACCGAGTGATCCTCTTCCTGCTCTCGTGTGTGTATGGTTAAGCTACAAAGCGGCCGTACAAGCCAAAAAAGCACGCACGTGTTTTATCACAAGGAACATGATTTCTGTAGACATTGACACACAGTGTATTTCCTCCAGACAAGAGATTAAGATTGACTACTGAGATCAATGTATCACTGGAAATGCTTTTCCTGCAATGATGCCAGTCTGTGAGTGTATAAGAAGTTGAAAGACATATCCCCAGACATATGAACTGCACCCAACCACCCTCACTTGCCTTGTAGCCTTGAGAACATAGCTCAGAGTCACCTAAGGTTCGAGAGATGTGACACCTTCTAGGAAGGTTCCAGTAACCTCTGCCTAGTTGTCATGCTGAGTTGTCTACACACGCTGTGTGGGATTGTCACTCAAACATTCAACACTACTCGACAGATGTTTTTCCTTCCCTCAGGCTCACTCTCCACTCTGGAAACTCTAGCAAAATTACAGTGGTGGAGCAGAGGACTCTTTGAAAACGAAGTTTGGCTACCAAACCAAGTCATCCTTGAAACGCATGAACTCGGTGTGTGTTAAACCTGAGACCGAGCTGTCAAAGGGGAGGATACACAGACAATGTCAAAGGTCAGGAGCTGAACATGAAACAACAGGCCCCTGGTTTGTCAGGTCCAGCAGGGCTTGAGACCGGTACGTGTGTGTGTGGTGACCCTCAACGTAATGCCGTCTGACAGGCACTACACTGACATTACACTGCGGCTTGGCCATACCTTTCACAGGGATATTATTTCAGTAAAAAAAAGAAGAAGAAAGTTCACCATGGTTACACCTCAACCTGATGAACGCAGATGACAAGTGAACATCCGCTGACCATTGAAGAAGCAGCAACCCACACAATGTTAACTATTTCCCTGAAACATGCACAAACTGTGATAACTCAACGCAAATATGTCCTGAGCATAGGTTTAACATGTATGTTTCCTAAAGCATCAACTCCCAGGAGATGAGAACCAATTACTGGGATAAGAGACTCTGCATCAGTGTTAGAAGAAAGCCATCATACAGTAGACTAGACTCCCTTTAAGCATGGCCAAGAAACCAGAAGCCTGACAAATATGCAGCCAGGTTTGGTGCCTGTAATTAGGGCACTGCCTAGACTCCATAAATTGTCTGTGACTAGAGACATCTGTAAGAGGTGGCCACAGAGGATACAGCTCCTCTGAAGGCAAGATGAAAAAAGAGAGAAGACAGATGGACAGCTGGGTTGTTTGGTCAATATACATTGATTTTAACACAACCCTTGACCCTACTTTCAACCTCTCCTGGCCATGTTGTTACGAGATTCAATCCTGATTAGCATGACTTACAATCACTAGTAGATCATGAATGTTTTATTTTTCAATGTAAAGAGGAATACTTATTATTTGCAATTTGTCACGGTTGTCATGGTTGTTGAGAGATGGGTTGGAATGGGTTGAAATCCTCTCACAACAGAGCCGAAGTGTGTAAAAGTCCTAAGGACTATTGTTTGTTTAATCAGATTTGGGACCACCCATGGTGGTAATAAAGAGGGATCAGTGGAAAGGCGCTGAGCTGAGGCGAGGGAGGCTTACCAAAAACATCCCCTCTTGGACTGAGCTGGTTGTCCTTGCCTTCCTCCTCAGGGAAGTCCTCTCCACCAGGGATCTCCTCCTGGCCCATCTCCTTTGAGCCACCTATGTAGACCTCTCCTTCGTAGTCGAAGGGCTGCAGACGGATCTGAGGAGGGAGGGTCACCTGGG
The DNA here is from genome assembly GCA_903064625.1 of Mallotus villosus. Classification (NCBI taxonomy): domain Eukaryota; kingdom Metazoa; phylum Chordata; class Actinopteri; order Osmeriformes; family Salangidae; genus Mallotus; species Mallotus villosus. The sequence goes on along the minus strand of CAEFZP010005811.1, from coordinate 17,058 downwards.
ACTCGGGGATGATGTTCTTGATCTGCTCGTCCAGCTTCCCGGCCCTGGCTGGGGAGTCTGGGATGGCTGCAGGAAGAGGAAACAGGTTAGACCTCTGGAACTCCCATCAAAACGTGCAATCTGCTGAAGTGATACAGGACTTACGATAAAATATTTGTTTATTAGACCCTAAAACGTCTTGAGACGGGACATTCATTGAGAAGGATGACAGAATGGCAAAGACTTGACTTGCAGGTAAAATACAGTTTCTTTGGAGGAATACATTTCAGTCGCAATAACTAACACAGAAGGAAGGCCACAGACAAGAATGTTGGATATCATGCAGGAGAAACATGGCAGATAGAAACAGTGTGTCTAGCATTTACTGCTCCATGCACAACTTAGTGGTACTTCATCAAACACACAATAACGTCTGAAACAGTCACATGCTGAGTTCTACATCTCACGTCAAGCGGTGCACAATGCGATCGTGTTGCCAGCCTGTAGCGATGGAGAAAGGAGGATGGGATTCACAGAGCAGGAAGAGATCGGTGGGAGTTGGGGGGTGAGGTGCAAATGGGGGATGCGGAGAGCCTTGCATTCCTCACAATCTCACCGTTGAGGAACTCATCGGCACTTCCCTTGTCTCCATCCCAGTTCTGATAAAAGGGCTTGACTACAAAACATAAAATCATCTTGATTGACACGGAGCCCACCATCCTGTACTGTCCGTGAGCATGCCTGCTGTGCCACCTAACCCTGTGTACTTCCAGAGTGTTCCGTGTTGGGTTCAGGGAGTACACTGAGGCTCCCCTGTGCCGGCCCTGCCTCTCCTCTTTCCTCCAGAAGGCTGGCTTGCTGGCTTGCTACATTTGCAGATATTTACACAGGTGTTGTTTCAATTGGGCCCTCTTCTCCCTGACTAACATCTGTCGAGCGCAAAGGGGTCTGAAAACAGGAAGCTGGCCTTGGCTAGGGCTCATGTTTTCAGATGTCCTAAATGCACAGATGAAGTTTGTGACTGTATAACAACTAGGTAAAAATTTAAGAAAGATTTTCTAGTTTTAGATGAAAACTAATATGTCATGTATTTGTTTAGTACAGCAGTCATTGTACATGTCTGATAAACATTCGAATTTAAGCCATTTTACTTGAGTAAAACACTTTTCGAAAGGCAAGTAAAGTGTTATTTCTCACCTGAGCAGTCAAAGCCGCTGCCACGGAAACCAGGCTTGCACTTGCACTTGTAGGATCCTTGAGTGTTCAGACAGCTTGCGTGATGACTGCACTTGTGAGTGCCAACCACACACTCATCGATGTCTGGAAATACAAGCAAACTGACGTGACCTTTTCTTAAACACTTGGATTATGTCATTTATTATTGAGATCATGTTTTTTTGTTTGTGATGAGCTGATCGTATACCTTACCTACACAGTCATATTTGCCATCCACGTACTTTAGATCAAAGCCGTTCTGGCACTTGCAATAGTAGCTCCCAAAGGTGTTCACACACTGCCTGTTGTATGGGCAGAGGTTCTTGCCAGTCACACATTCATCAATATCTAATGTGAAAGAAAGAAAGAAGGCAAAGAATGATCGATCGTTGACCTCTGATTTCTTCAGTCAAACCAAAGTCCCTCAGAAACCAGTTTTATAACCATGGGAATACTGGCACACTCTCAACTCAAGCAGGGTTATGGGAAGAAACTCAACTCAGTTGTATCCAACTGGCTACAGATGATTAAGCTCTGATGTGAAAAGCTTTGAGACTGACCAGGAATGTGAAACCACATAATAAAGTCTATACAGTGCTACGCCTAGGATGTTGACCCCTCCATGGTGGGCAAATGCTGCTAAACTATAAGCTTGAGAGCTCCAGTGAGATTACCAAGAGTGTTTAAGTGGAATGTAGATGGTTGGGTTGGTGTTAGTGGTTCTCACCCGCACAGGTCCTCTCATCTGGCCCCAGCTGGAGCCCTGCGGACGGGCACAAACAGCGGATCTCCCCCTGCACCTCTTCACAACCATACTGGCAGTGTGCCAGAGAACATGTCCTGGAGTCTGCAAATGTACACACACACACATTAAATGCCACCCCTCAAAACTGTCTCCAGTACGTGCAATCCTCTGCCAGATCAGGTCGGTTGTGCAGGAGTGACTCACTGGCGCAGGATCCATCCGACATGAGCGTGTAGCCGTTGAGGCAGTAGCACATGAAGCTGCCGTACGTGTTCATGCAGCGGTGCTCACACGGGCGAGGCTTCACCCCACACTCGTTCAGATCTGGAGAGAGACAGAGGGGAGAATTTCATCCTCTCACCCTGGGTGGATGATTTATCGGGCGTTTGGAGGAATAATGACAGGCATAGGGACTGATGATTATGTACAATAAGGGCATTGTCATCAAAAACATTATGTAAATGAGGATGTATGTAAAGAGACCGGCAGTTTGAGCCAAATGTCTCGTCTCGTTACTGTTAGACTGACCTTGACTGCACGTTTTTCCTGTGTATCCTGGGAAGCATTTGCATTTGTTGGGTCCCACACACTCTCCATGCTTGCAGTCCTGTTCACACTGAGCTGTGGCGGTTGGTAGACAGAGAGAGAGAGGTTACACAGGTTCACAGACAGGAAGTAAAACCACATCTTTATAATGTGTATGGCAGTTACTCAATCCCCGAAGAAATTTGTTCCACATTTTCTGGCGTCAGGAAATATCCCACCACACAAGGAATAACACATTTGAAACCCACCATATTGTGGAAGGGAATCTAAATGGTTGACCTTTATTTTTCCAGTCATTGAACATCCATTTTGTACAGAATGAAGTCCTCATGCAATGATTAAAGCATATATAGAGAGCACAGTTGAAGATGAAAGTTAAAAGTTACTAAACGAGAAATTATAAAGACCGTCAAAAGTGATTCTGTTGAGATGCCTACCTTCACACTGTCCCTTGTTGTTTTTCTTCCAGCCATAGCAACACTCTATCCTACTGCCATAGCGACACACACCTGGTTGGCTTCCTGCAGAAACTTGTCTGTGATGCCTGCAGGTGAGGGACAGGAAGTCACACACAGCTCTGTTATCAACATGACTTCCATCCATCTGGCCTTCAGCTGCTTCGGACTTCTCCGTCAGCGCTCCAGGTTTGCCTAAATGGAGCCTGGAGGGTTTGTGGTCAATTGATTTAAGTGTTAGTCGAACTTTGTCTTGAGTGACATTGACAGAGTGCTCCGAAATTTTTAGTGACTTTGTTTTAATGGCTCCGGCAAATCTATCGAACGTGAGAGGCAAATTGGGTCAGTGAACGTAACCCATTTAGCTTTTTTCTGGGGGTAACTATCGACCCCAACCTATCCCTAGTGTCTCATTTATAGCATTACCCAAATGCAGACCCTCAGGCACCCACATCTAATTATGGGCCGAATGGCAGCGGTGTGGAAAACAAACAGTCCAAATAAAGTTTCCCCAGGCAGGGTGAGCCCTCCCTGCAGAGAGGAAAGGGGGGCTCCCTATGGAGCCCAGACAAGCTGACAGGATGTAGGTTACAGGGGAATGCTCACACTCTCTACTTAGACTTAATCAGACACTCCTAAAAATGTGTTTCACAGATACCCCCAACAGGAAACTATTTCCTATTTTTTCATAATCGCCATGTGCACACACTTATTCCCAGTTATTGCGGGCAGGTCAGCATATTGGAAATAAGCTACACCCTAGTGATTGCATTGGAAGTGTATTTTTAAGATCCAAATTGTGCTAAGCTGTCTATTGTGCCACCGCCCCTAGCTGGTCTCTGGGGCATTGAAGGGCCACATTCCAGCAGCTCTGGTAATAGGGAGATCTCAGGAAATACTCAGTCGTATGGGATATCCCCAGATATCAGATACCTGATATCTCCCATAATGTCCTACACTGTATGTTTGGCATCTTGCGGTTGGCTCCAGGGGGACTGAAGGAATCTGAGACTTGATTGGAATCATCCAGAATAGCCTCCAGGAGAGAGGCCAGGAAGTGTGACAGGTGTCCCTCCACAGTTATGAACCGTCGCCACATTTAGCTGACACAGGTTCATGGTGTGCATGGTGGCCCCCCGTTCTGTAGCCACAATGCCTTGAAGTGTGCACATACTACCAAAACAACAATTTCACCATGACAACATTGAAACCATATTTCCATGTAATTCTAGAACCCACACAGGTACATCAAGCAGTCTCATTGCACTGAAAATAACATCAGACTTTGATTTGTAGGCTTTGCTTAAATGTGTTTGTTAGTTGTTTGTCTTGACAGAAAGATGGGAAATTATTTACAATGTAGCAAGGTTAACATATTAAACACGGTACATCCCCAGCATAAGCATTAGACAGCTGCAGAATGAGTTTACTGGCTGTTTGCGATGTGAAAATTGCTTTAACACTGTAATACCCTTGACACTGGCAAGGAATGTCCCCACTGAATTCTTTGCCGTGCAGAAGCACCATACCAGTAAACACTGTCCTTAACACCTGCTGAAGACATCTGAGTGAATGGACACAATCACACAACCAGCACACAAAAGTAATTTCCTTCACTAATCTCCTTTAGCAAAGGTTTTCACTTGAAATCCCTGGACGTGATTGATATCTGACTTACCTCCTAGAATCTACACTCCCCAAGGATATGTAGAACAAGAGTGGGAGAGCAGTGATCCAGGTGAACTGCTGCATGTCTCTCCTGATGTTGAGTCACCTCGCTCCTACTGTATCCTACACTCTCTTACTATCTCTCTCTCTCAAACTCTCTCTCTGACTAGGCTGAAAGGATCTGTAATGTAGTCTAGCTGCTCGTTCCAGGGGCTTCCTCTGACTCCATACACTAAAACAGCCAGGCTAGAGATCCCAAAAAATGAAATGTCTCAATTGAGTCCTTACAAATGCCTTCTGCTGGTTGTGTATGCCCATACACTTACTTGCAGTCCAGCCCCTTGCCTATCTCTTACACTCTCTTCTCTCTGGCTCTTTCCCTCTCTCTCTCTCTTACTCCTTCTCTCCTTTTACCCTCTCCCTCTCTTACACACACTAACCTCACTCTCTCCCTCTATCTCGCTACTCCTCTCTCTTCCTCGTCTCTTACTTTCTCCCTCGCTCTCTCTTTCTCTCTGCTGTTACTCCCTACTTCTCTCTGTCTCCCACACTCAATACAACAGGAGCTGTGATCGGAGTCCCATGTGTTGAGTCTCTCGTCCTGAAATTCCCAGAGTGATCTGTCAGTCTGCAGGTTGACACCGGGGTGCAGGGAGCCAGAGCTGGGGTGAGTTGTAGTGCTGAAGGGAGGGAGATTGGGGGAGGGTTGTCCAGGGGATTATGTTGAATGGGGGAGTGCTCCAGACACCACTGAAACCAAATCTAGGGATCCATAATTGATGAAGCTTGTCCTGCAACATTTCGCTAGCTTACCAATTCTTAGATGTAGGGATTTCTGATACATTTGATCCTACGTTCACACAACACCTATGTCTAGTCCTATGCTTCATTAGAATACCACTGGATCTTACTGTAGTCTAGCTCTAACATTGTCCTTCTCGGCAATCAATTTGATCTATTAAACTAATTGAAGGTCTCAGTCATGCACAAGCTTGTAATTAGCAGCTGCCCTTTGATGTCCTGCTCACAAGTGGCACCCATAAAGCCCTGCTCTCACACATCCTAATTCCAAGTTCAACCGAAGCTAAAGTCACCCATAAAAGGTGCATAATGAGTTCGCAAACATTCAATGAACTCCGACATCTGTTCCAGCTCTGCCATGCTCTCGACATAGGTAGTAGTGCCATGGGAATGCTGGGGGAGGTCAGGTTTAGATTTACATCCACCAGAGCAGGGTGATATGCAGGGAGGATTTGCTATGGTGGCCAAACGATTTAATTTAATGCAGGTTGAAAATCACTTGTGAATAACACAAGTGATAAACCGGCAATACGTGGCTTCTGTTGCACTTTAGATTTACAAGATAACAACGTCAAATTGGTTTTGTAGCCCACGTATGACCATTACCCTCCCCCCTTTCTTTCCCCCTCCAACTAATGATTTATGCACTCATGCCGTTTTGTGGTCAAGCACTTTCTGCAGAATTGCTCATACACGTAACCGCACCTTCAAAAGAGTTAGCTGGTCTACAATACCTTCAGGTTTTCGCACAAGGAGTTGAGTGGGGCAGTGGTTGCACATGAAAATAAGAAATCTTTCACGGGCAAATAGCTCAACTGCAGATCTCAGTTCAATGATATTTCTCAGCCAGTGTAGGGTACACAGTACTGCTTGACAGAAACACAGATCTTGAAGTGTACCAGTATCAATACCAGAAACATGGCATGATTCCCAATTCATTCTTAAGTTCATTGAACTGACAGCAAGATGTTTTGATGTCTAAAATGAATCTGATTATACTTATTTGATGTTGCAAAGAAGAAGAAGGAACATCTGGATACATTCATGGTGCAGGGTTGCGGTCACATTCAGTGATGTTAGTAATGTCAACAAAAATCAGTCCTGATGAAGTCTTAACATGACTTGACCGTACATCTTTCTCTGTAAAAGCAAACATGGCTTCTTCTGTCTCAGAGCTAAACTCTCAGAGCCGTCTGGGGTAACTGCTGCATGGCGCGGGGGGGAAGGGGGGGGGGAAGGGGGGGGAAGGGGGGGGGAGGGGGGGGAAGGGGGGGAATGGGGGGGAAGGGGGCCTCTACTTGCTACTCTGAGGTATGAACATGAGACAAGTCCAGATCTTTTCTAGAAAAAACTATCTAACCGGTTAAGAGATCTTCTTTGACATCAGGTCTCAAGCTTTACATGTGTTCAATTGACAATAGGACACAGAAGTACTTGAGTGAAGAGGACAGTTTTATATTACAGTAAAGGAACACAAAACCACCAGAGGAAAATGTTTCTTCCAAATATGACAGGAATTCTTAATGTTGTTGTTCTTGGAGTACATTTCAGATTTGGCTTGCAGTGTCTGGTCTGCATTTTTAAAATGACATTTCTTTTTCTTATCATCACTGATATACTGACTTATGATCTGTTGTCTTTCAGCAGACACTCGCCTTCTCAGTCCAGGTGTTCTTTCTTACCTTTCACACACATCGTTTTAACAAGTCATCTTGGTCTAGGTTTGGAATTTTTGGCCGACGACATAAGAGGCACAAAATAACATCAGAAGGATCCATGCGATGATCTGAATTCCTGAGGGACACTCCACTCATCGCTACGAAACACTTCACACAAAGAAGTGTTTTCATTGGCAATGTTATAATGCTCATGTTCAGCCCAGTCTGTTTTTATATCACTCTACTGGGATGTTTAATGTTACAGTAAACATATCATGATAATGCACCAATGGATAATACACCTCAACTTTTTATAGTTTATACAGTCATTGTGCCAGTAATTTCAACGTTAATGTCTATCTTGACTAGTCATTGTGATCTATCATTAACTACTACTGCTCGGAATAACTCTGAACAACATCTCACTCAGCCCCATATGCTAGCGGACGCCCTACTTCTAGACCGCTGCAACTTGACCACCCCTGATGCCCAGCAGACATCTCAGGGCAGGCTGGCCGACAGGTGACGGACCCTGGCTGCTCTGCTCTGCATGCCTGGGGGGGCTCCCAGCTGGCCCAGATGAAGCCATTATTCCAACAACAACAGCACCCTCCTCCGTCCTGAAGGCGTGCCTGTCTGCTTTACTGGGAGCGAAGCACAGGGGCTCCCCGCTGGACACTGCAGGGCTCCAGACTTAGATCTACTGTAGAGGGGCTCTTGTTTCTCCCTGAGTGGCTGTGGTTCCACTGGACAGATGGCACCTCGCTGTTAGCTCTTCAGAGTTGGAATGTGCTATTGACTCGAATGTCCCACGACACAGTGTGTGACTTTAGAGAAGGATTTCACTTGTGACACTGCACAACATATGAAATCATACCCTGCAATAGCTCTTGAGAAATAAACTGCCAACTGGCTGCATGAAAGTAAACAAAGGATTTAGCGTTGGTTCGCTGTTGCTGTTTTCCTCCATTAGGGGGAGTCCTGAGCCAGTCACATTTCAACAACAAAAAAAGCATGGGTGTAATTATGATCCAAATCACCTTCATTTGATTATATTGATCGTACTATCTTTTTGGAATTCAATTCAGTTCAATTCAATCAGTTTTTAAGAACAGAATTTCACTTTGTTGAAATGATAATGAATGACAATGAGTGTGATTTTGCTCCCATGAAAACAGAGACTTTCCTTTTCCCCACCCATTTTTATCTTGTGACAAATTCTTCATTTACAGTGTTTCAGGTATCATATTTCTTTTGATTCGCAATCTCAGCTGCATCTGAGTGGAATTTTACCAGCCTAGCTGACGTCTTTATCTTTCTATCACCAGAGGTCTCTGTTTGCTCAAGTTTTGTTTCAGGCAGACTACAGGAAGTTACCTCTTTCACATCCTGAATCATAAATATGAAGAATAAAGGCTCACAAAGAAAATAAGTTAACATTTTCCTCATTTGCTGACAAAAAAACGATTCTTTGTAAGGTGGCGTCTCAAAAGTAGGTCAGTTTCACTGATAATGTTTTGCACCCATCATGCCTGTATAGAAAAACAAAGCCTCTCTATGTGGTTTCAAATTACAAATAGCTTTTACTTGGTAGCTAAGTCAATGCCCACTGCTTTCAGGAAGTCTGCAGAGGGAACTTCCTGGAATTCACTGATGCTTGTTTGTTTGAGAAGCTTTACTTCTCTCACCAGCTTGTCATTACCCTACAGACTCAAACCTGGGTTAATAATGAGGGGCTCCCTGACATCACTGGTAAACTGAGGGTGCTCTTCACCTTCTGTAAACGGTAGACACGCCCTCTCTTTCAGGTGTCTCTCTGTCTGCCCTCTGAGAGACCATGCCTTTGACTATAAAAGGAGTGAGAAGACATGTGGGGGAGTTATTTTGAAAGTAGTGTGTACACAACCACATCCTGTCATGAGTGGGAGATGAGACGAGTCAAGTTTGAAGGGACTACATTGTTACTGCTAACGATTATAGAGGATCAGATCAGAGAAACCACTTTTAGTAGTGTTCTGTCATTGTATAAATGTAACAAATGTTGGGGTCCTACCCATAGTTAGGATCCAGTGCTAATGGTCCTGGTGTTGTCCATACCCACAACGTTAGTACTGCATTCTGCATCTGCTCATGTCACTGTGGGTATGGTGCTTATAATAACTAATGTGGTGGGGGTTTGAGGATCTAAATGTTGATCACCATGCATAATTTTTGCTTCTAACAAAATTCTAGATGATACAGAGCTATATACGTTCACAATAAACCAAACGGCATAAGAGATATTTAGCAGACTAAACGGAAGGAGTAATTCATTGGTAATGTGTCACACCATGGCCGTTTCCTGTACTGGGCTGGACTTTGCGGAGGTAAGCTGAGGACTATGTGGCTTCAGGGATGGATGCATGGCTGACCTCTTCATTAGCAGATGTAACCTTGAGAACATCAGCAGATCATTCCGGCCCAGCAGATCCACCACTGACTCAAATTCCCATCAGGCCCATCACTCTGGTGATTTAGGCCACGGTCAAAAGATCGCTTCCCTCAGAGGACAAAAGACAAAAGGCAGCAATAGAAGGAAGTCAGTAAGAGACGGAAGCGTAAGAGAAGTGATACTTTCAGAAAGCACCCAACACAAGGCTTGCACAATTCTGCCTTTGAGAGACAGACAGGTCAAAAAAGCATTTGAATCCTCCAAATCAGCAACACCATTAATACACTATAAACAGTTTTAGTGTTTTAGTTCTATATTTAATTGTGTGGTTGACTTTCGGTGCTTTGCATATAGGCCAAGAAAGTACATGAACTTCTTCCACCTGTAATCCTAACACAAAAGCTCATGTTGTTCCAGGTGGCCCGTCTAGAACATCTGTTCCGATCGCCTCATAATGACTGCGTGCACGGTCATAACAGGGACTGGAGCCCAGTCAATCAGAGTGCCAGACTTCAGGGATTAGTCAGTCTGTGAGACCAGGGAGCCACTTTCCCTCCTCCACGTGACTGAGGGGACTGCTGGACACCTGCCATTCTCTGCCCTCATGAATAATGCAGCGGACGCCTTTGAGCCGTGTTCGCTGAGGCGGCTTGACGAGGACGGCCCGGGACTCCCTGGAGGAGCTGCTGCACGGCGGTGGGGTCACTTATTCAGTCGCATGGTCGCTCATGCCTGTGCGCACTTGTGGCCCATCGACTCTGTCGTCGGGGGCCAGTCATGAGCAGGCCAGCTGATGCACGCTGGACTGGTCTTTGAGGGTGCATGGGCTTGATGAAGCCTGGTGGTGGACGACAGCTGGAGTCCCTGGATAACTCCGGCAAGTGAATCGATCAAATGTGTTGCGGTTACTTGTTATGGCAAGGATTCACACTCCTATCAAACGCTGTTTTCTTTTACCAGGGAAATTGTCCATACAGGACTCTGCACCGTTTCTGGTGTATATAAACATAAACTGCAGATTGTGACCCCCGTTGTGCGTATCTTTATCTTGCCTAGGAATGCATCTCTTACTTCAATCTATCAGATGCCATTTTCCGAGCAAACGGGACCTAATGAGTTGTGTGAGGAGGAGCTCATCTGCTCCACTGTTTCAACTCTGGCTTTATAATGAAGCTCTCTGGAGATTCACGGCATTCTTTTCCCATGATCCCTCCCTCAAATTGCTCTCCCAGAAATACCCTCACTAAGCTCAACACCGTGTTAAACCCCAGAGAAGTTGCATTTTAGCCAGACCGTAATTCCCGATTAGCCTTAACAAATATGAAATATTCGAGTCGTGCACATTTAGTTCTTGTTAGATTATCCCTGGTTCTACTAGCCGTTAAGAAGAGACCTTCTGTGTTCTTTTACTTTAATGTGTCATGTGACTTTCTATCTAACCCCAGACATTGGCCGAGCTATTTCCTCTTCCTCTCAAAAACCCCACGTCGGCTCAAACTGTGTCCTGCTGCTAAGGTGTTTAAGGTGTGTCTCTCCTATTGTATTCTCAAATCAGGAACAGGTTTTGCAAATTTCCCAGAACATTTTCTGTGCTGAAGTAGGACATGGTAATATTATACAGATATACTGCTTTACCTTTTGATCAAAATATTCATACCAGAAGTGGTCACAGTGTTGCACATTCCAAATAGTATACAGTAGTTTGCCATATGAAATCACATCATTTTACCAGAGATATATATATAATGTATATATTTATTAGATGAGTATAGATTGGCCTGAAAGACAGGAGACTCATGAGCAGAAACATAAATAGAGTTACTGTAACTTTGTCAAGTCAAAGTTTATTTAGACTCTTCTTACTTTGTAATACAACAGATTGTGCTTTTCTGTTGTACTGTTCACTTGTTATATTACTATTGTGTTTTAAACATTTCTTTACACTGTAGAGTATGGAACAGGAGAACATTCCTGATTATTGTGTCACTCTTTTACTATGGTATTTGTCCAGTCTGTCTTATTTAGCAATTTCCTGTTTCGAGTCATATTGTTGCAAAACGACTCAAGCATTACAGAGTGGGCCAACAGGCCACAGCTTTATAACTGGTTTTAGGTGTTTGCACGAATAGATTATATCAAGTATAAGTTGGAACTCACGTCAAACAGTCATGGCATCTCTTTTTCAACAGATTCGAACATGGTTAAAGAAGATTATTGCCTCATAGAGATATTTAAAAGCTCTAAAGTTTCGAGAGGGCTGCTAAATATTTGTTACAACCATAACTACTACTATACTGCTGCATTTCTATATTGGTGCAGAAAGGAAGCAGCAAGCTACAAAGGGGACAGTAAAAAGTCACAAAGAGCGGAAGAGGGAAGTTACAGTTCTAAACCCTCAACCGACCTTGTTTCAATAGCCTGCACATACTTCCATATACTTCCATAGCATGCAAGTTTGTGTGTAAAAATGCATGTATATGCACACATTCTCTTTTTAATCTCGTTGTGATTCAAATGTGTCATAAACTGATACTAAGATGCCTCCTCATGTTACATTTGTGCGTAATTTGAAGTGTTTAGATGGTGCTCATTTGTGTGTATGTGTAATTTGTGTAAAATTATGCAATTTCCCCTGGGGGATGAATAAAGGACCGAACTATCATCGTCTTTTTAGCTGTTACCTGATTACACAACAGACTTTTCAAAGTGTCAGGCCTGTACACAAATTCAAAGATTTTTATAGATAAGCCCCCATGGAACAGACACAAATACTATAATCTGCACAATGCATTTTGATTAAACTCCCTATTGCTATCCCTATGTGGACAAGACCGAACATCCAGGCAAGTTATTTCTGGCTGGGATGCTGGGAGCAGTGAAAGATAAGCACATTCCTAAGACGGTTTTCATCAAGCCGTCTGAATCCACCTCAAGGTTTAATGTGTGTCCCTCAGTAAAGTCAAGATGGAATCTCTGAATGCCTGTTCTGAGAAGATAAACATCTCATCACTATTGGGGCTTTTTGTCTCATGAGCATAGATTTTATATTTGTTTTCTTTCATTACTTCGCGGAGATTGCTGCAAGCAGAGAGAGTGCAAGGCATTATGGAGACTTGTAATTGACCTCTTGTTTCCAGTGAATCCTAAAGTGCACTATGAATGACATGTGATTTGCATGTTATCCTGCAAATGAGGTGAGGTGACAGAATGCGTTTGTTTCCTCTTCAGAGAAGCGGCAGCAGTGCAGACACATAGCAAGAGTCAGACTCTTTGTGTGTCGCAACCACTTCCTCTCAAAATTCTCTGGAGGTGCTCCAACCTCAAGTCAACACCTAACAAGCTTCCTCTGATCCAAGTTTGGGACTATGGAGCAACTGCACAGTACAGGAAATATAGTCCAAACTAGAATGAACACTTTCCTAATAAGCCAAACTGTCATTCTTGTAGCCACTCAGCTAAGAAATCGTCATTGTGTTCAGATAGGGTAATGAAACAGCTGACTACTGCATTGTCTTAGCGTCTGTCTATAGGAAAACAAGTGGCCAGCAGAGGTCGGAAGGAGAGGATGTGATGACACTCACTGAAGGTCTTGGAGGGTTTGGTAAGAGCACTTCCTGTCTTGTTCAGGGGGGTATTATAGAAAGCTGGTTATGCGACATAACCGGGTAAGTTAACTCTCCAGCTGACACACAATGTTGCAGCAACTTACCGGTAATGTTGCTACACACACTGGCTGTCATATGAGGAGTTAACTTACCCGGGTTTGTCATTTAACCTACTTTCTGGAATACCCCCCTGGTGTAACGTTAATGTGTACAAGTCCAGGGTTTGTTAGGCACCAGAGCACCAAAACAAGTAGCTACAATATGGCTGTAAAAAGCTTGAGCTTTCCCCAAATCAGCCACACACACAGTGCAACTATAACCGCAACCTATTCGTATGTTTTTTGTCATTCATTGAACCCGGCTCTGAAAGGGCCTGTATCACAGCGTCACATGTTTCCTTCAGGGTGCTCAGGGAGGCAGAGCAGGCTGCGGAAGTCTGATTGCTCTCCAGGTCCACTGCTCGATGCTACGCTCCGTCTCAGCCTCAGTCTGAACCACGAGGGAGTCAGCGAGAACGTAGCCTTGTCTCACACAGGAAGCCATCTCTTTCACTTCTCTACAGCAGGTTGACAACGCAGAATAGCATTTGGCTTTCTGATGTTACAGTGACTATGCCGAAAGGATAATCACATGAACATGACCACAAACAAAGCGCACTGCATTTGGCTGTTTCATTGGAACTAATTACGTGCAGATTGGGGTTAGTCACACAAAAGCATATCTCCTTGGCTCAGAATACAGTTGGTTCAATGTAGCATGCACAGTACAGTCTGTCTTTGTCTGTTTGCTAACATACTCAGAGGCATTTTCAACCTCCCGATACTGGATACTGGCTATGACATGTACATCAGCATAGATTACTGGCATAATCATGTATGTGATGGTATGTTTGTGTTTTGGTGAGTTGTAGATGATTTCAGGATCTTTTCTTTGTTATCATACAGACATGAATGAGTGCTTGACCCCAGTCTGTCCTGCCACACACAGCTCATACACAGCAGACGTCTTAAGAGTGTCATTGTCCCTTTGCTGTTGTCCTCGTGCTCTGGGCTCTCATGTGTAACAGAGGGCGTGCTTGTGCTGGCCTGTCAGACGAGGTTTGTGTGTGTTCAAGAATCTGTACGTGTTTGTATTTGTCAGTGTGCATGTTTAGCCATGTCGAGGGGGCGGAGCCATGCTGGAAGTGTGAACGTATCTGCATGTGCAGGCATGTATGAGTGTGAGTGTGTGTGTGTGTGTGTGTGTGGTGTGTGTGTGTGTGGTGTGTGTGTGTGTGTGTGTGTGTGTGTGTGTGTGTGTGTGTGTAAGAGAGACAATAATGGTCTGTGCATGAGAGTGTGTGCGTGTGTTTGGGGGTGTGTGAGTGAGGGTGTGTGTGCGAGTGCATGCGTGTGTGAGTGTGTCTGTGTGTACGCTATGTGGGCCTGTGCCAGTCTCACAGTTGGTGTGCTACTCATCTCTGCAGGGTGATTCTCCTCCACAGAAAAGGTTGCATGCACACGTCACTTTGAATTGGCTGCATCTCGCTTGGTGCACCCGTGGAAATGTCTGCCAGCTAGTCTGATTACCACAAGCAATACAATAGATGTTTGTAAAAGGACACTAGTATGACAACAAAGTCGCTAACATTGTACTGTAGGTGAAATTCCACATACAATTTGAACAGTGTTAAATGTACAGGAATCCAAGGATTCACGGGATTACAAGCTCAACAGACTAAAGATTAGCCCACTTCCAACTGTAAGCACCTCTGTCTAAGGTAACAGTGCTAATGCAGTACCCATGTCGCAGTTGGACTGAAATCTGTTGACCTAGTGCGTGATTGATGTATATACCGTGGGTTATTACAAACTATCTGCCTTAGCCAAATACTCACATAACTATTCTAATATCTTCCTGTTACAAGCATTCTTGCTTACACAGGCTTTATGGGTGCTCTTGTTTGCACCATTAACTAGACGAATGTGCTATAAACAGTATACAAAACTGCTGTCTGGATAAAATAAGACCCTTGATGTTTAAGAGTCGACTAGGAAGCAGTAAGAGAAGCTATTTCAGGAGAGGGACTGATAGTGAGAACCACATGAGATTTTAACTGTACAAGCTGAGCTCTTAGATACTTTAGAAATTCTAGCCCTCTGATTTTAATGCATCTCATTGGGGGGCACAGGACCCATATTAGTCAGTAACCATTCAGCAACAGGCCACCTTTGTGTTTGGCAGAAAGAGAGAGAGGCAAATTCCTCTGACAAAAAAGCCTGTTTTTTTCTCTCCCTCACATCCTAATATGGGCATAGGCTCACTACTCACACAGATAGCTATGTGATCACATCACTATGTTTGACCTACATGAAACCATACTTTGGAAAAACTCACACTTCAACCCTGGATTGTTTTTGGGAAGTACTTGCATCTGAATGATGACATCATATGTATGGATTGAAGATGATGCCTTTTCTTGTCCTATTAAATATTAGGTTATATGTACAATGATGTCTGTTATAGGTTTTTACTCATGTTTCTTCTAGAATGTTATAAGAATTGCATGGTATTTAACAACTTTGGGTCTATTTGTTTGGAGTTGGTTTCTGTGTGTCTTTTCTGTCCATGCTGTATGTTTGGGGACTGTGGGAGTAACTTCCTGAGAGAGGAAGTTTCTGGCCTGTAAGAGTTTGCTATTCTTTATTTTACCCCGTGTGCATCAGGGGATTACCCAATAGTTCTGGCCTTTATGTCACAGGCCTGCTATTATCTGAATAAAAGGAACGTAATTGTAGGTTATCAAATTCTATCGTACGATTTAAAATTACTGTTTACAACTTGCCTTGGTTGTGCAACACCTGTCTATGAAGCTATACTTTCATGACCAAACATTTGAAATACATTTGATGTCTGTACTTGGTGAAATGCATCTTCTATTTCAATGGTCAGAGGCCTGCTTCAGTACTTTCAATAAATATTTATCTGCCTTTCTCGTAAAAAAATTGTGTTGCAAGAATTTACTTTGTCACGCACGACAACTGCTACAGGGTGTTGCCCCATTGGCCAACTGACACCCATAAGCTTTTGTGGCTACCAATCACACAATGACACCAGAGCTTTTTCCCACCATGGATATGATAATGAAGACGGAGATGAATAGTCCTTCCCTTGGTGCTTGCTGAATTGAGAGCAGGAGTAAAGGCCAAACATCCTCTGGATTCACAAACAGTGCACATTCTCACCCCCAACATCTGCCTCCCTTTGTGGTCGCTTCATGATCACAAATGAGCAGATGAAGACTTTGCAATAAATCAATGAGCCATTGTGATTCTGTATGGTGTTCTGCTCAAAATAAAAAACACCAACATAATAATGACTTAAGCTCATCTTAACTTATTCTGTCTGTCATGCCTACGAGTCAACTAAAACAATGGCTGAAGGACCAAGAGATGGCTCTGCCCCCAGTGTGTCGTACCATTGACACACCCATGAAGGGCTGATATAAACATATTAAACAGTGCTTTTACTGCTAGCTGGGGTGAGTCATCATGGACTCTAGAATAAGGTTGTTGTAGAATACAGAGATAGCCTTTCATGCTTTACAAGTGCTGAGTGCTCTTGCGCAACCTGTCATCCACTTCACCTGGTAGAGCTGAAAGCTTTCACTGAAGGAATTTCAGTGAAACATTTAAAAATCACCTATAGTCAACATCTCTGTGTATTGGAATGAGACAAACATAGTCTGGGTAGTATCACCAAACCCGTCATTAGAATCCGATCAATTACAGTTGTTTTGACATCAGTACATGATAAATGGTAACTTTTGGTTCACATATGAAACACAAGCCATAAAAGCCTTACTTATCCGATATCATGTGGGGATGATTCAAGTTCCATCAATGCAATGGGCGAGCATTTTGATGTACATTTTTCTGTCAAACCTGTTTGATTTAATTAAAAATAAGATGTCACC